>RYFJ01001172.1:0-435682 GCA_003991445.1 Oryza meyeriana var. granulata
GTAGCACAATGTACTGTATCGATCATCTCTTAATAAAAAAATCTTTTCTTCATCAAACGAATTTCTTATCCATTTCTTCACCAATTTTTCTGGAATTCCTGGAGCTTGCACTAAGCTTGGAAGCCCATTTCACAGATCTCTCAGCACGGTTTTCGCCCACCGTGTTCACTTATGTCCTACTACCTTGTTACCCGCAATCCTTGACGTCCTGTGACCTAAACTCCTCCCTGAGGGTTGAGTCTGATCCACGCTGACCCAAGTTGACTCCAAGTACTGACACACATAGACCAAGCCACCGTTTTTGGCGCAGATTCGTCAACCTGATCCACGTCAGTGTACACATGCCTCATCACACTTTTCAATGCCAATGCATACCATCATAAAGAACAGTCAATTTTTCACACATGATTTTACAATTTCTCACTTGATGAAAACATTGGCAACAACATATAAAACTAACATTGGGTATTAGCGTCGAAAAGTCCTTTAAAGAAAAAAAACAAAAAACAAGAATAAAAAGATCGTGAAAAAAATCATGCCAAAAATTGTATATTAAAGACTCTTCCTTTTTGCAAGAGTTCATCAAGAACAACAAAAGAGAAAATTTTTAATTTTGTAACCAATTTTTATTTAGTAAAAATCATCAATGTAAACAAGCCTCACACATGCCATGCTAAAATTAATTCTGCACTTTACACTCCATACACACAATGTAAATCACGCACACTAAAAATCAAATGCTATTATTAATTTATTGGCAAGACTGATATTTTTCTCAACTATTTCAAAACATGCAACTTAAGATGAATGCCACTTCATTTGTGCCTTTTTAAAAAAAAAAAATCGAGACTGATTTATTTCAATCATGATATAATTGCAAGAATTAATCGCAGCATCAGTTTTACTTTTCACCCGCTCAAGCCTATTTTTTTGACAATTGCAAGCTTAAGAACAGTTTCGGCATACACAACTTTTTCAAGTTATAACCAAAATTCAATAGGTAAGCAATCTCGTTAAGAAGACATGCCGACATGCATATTTCTTGATCTCTCATATTTTATAGCACATAATTTTTGATGCTTTCTATATTTTCTCATAGCATATTAGCATATTTAAACAAGATCAAAATAGATAAGAAAGTTCATCATGTCAAGATTTAGTTCAGTTGTCATTCCATTTAGCTATCATGCAAAGACCATATCAACACATATAGAAACATGAAAGTATTCATACTTATGACCTGAATATCGCTGCAACTAATACATGTGAAGTCATATTAGTGCTCATCATTTATCATAATTTTTTATTTTTAATTATTTTTTTTAAAATTCAAACAAAACATACAATAATCATAATGTTACAAAGCGTTAAAGCTCCACCTCAAAAGCAACCCCATGAATGAATAACCCAAGTCTCTCCTAAGATAGCCAACAAAGAGAAGAATCGCAAAATTTTGTGAAAATATCCGCCAATATGAATGTTCCGTCCCACATAAGAAGTGCCGAGATTTTCTTTCCAACATATCTAAGAAAGTGATATAATATGTTTTGTCCTAGAGTGTTGTACTGGGTTCTTAGCAATACAAATGTCACTTATGTTATCATAGAGGAGTGGAACATTTTTCAAAGTAACACCATAATCCTTAAGTGTAGCTACTATCCAAAGTATTTGAGAACAACAACTAGCAGCAGCCACATACTCAGATTCAGCAGTTGATTGTGCTATAGAGGATTGTTTTCTAGATGACCAAGCAACAAGTGAATTACCCAAAAAGAAACAAGCACCAAAAGTACTTTTCCTATCAAGTCTACATCCTCCAAAATCAGCATTAGAAAAAGCTCTTAAGCTAATACATGATAATGCTGATAACGCATATACTAAGTCTTTAGTGCCATGAACATACCTAAGAATTGGATTAATTGCTTGAAGATGTGAAGCACGTGGGGAAGCTTAAAACCGTGCACCTAAACATACATCAAATTGTATATCCGGTCTTGAAGCAGCAAGATACAAAAGTGAACCAATCATACTCCTATACTCCTTTTGATCAATTGGCTCACCTTCCTCATCAGGATCAAGTGTAGATGTAGCTCCCATGGGTGTCATGATGGGTTTGCAATTCTCCATTCCAAAGCGGCATAGAAGATCCTTTGTATACTTACTTTGATGCACAAATATACCTTCTTTTGTTTGTTTGATTTGCAATCCCAAAAAGTAAGTCAATTCGCCCATCATACTCATCTCAAATTCACTACTCATAGTTTCTAAAAACTGGGATACCAAAGCATGAGATGAACAACCAAAGATGATATCATCCACATAAATCTAAATGAATAATTGATCATTGCCTTGCTTAAGAACAAAAAGCGTTTTGTCTACCTTTCCCATAGAAAAGCCCTTTGCAAGTAGGAAGTTTTTCAACCTATCATACCATGCTCTAGGCGCTTGTTTTAAACCTACAAAGCCTTAGATAGTTTAAAAACAAGATTTGGATATTTGGAATTTTCAAAACAGGTGGTCGCTTACATAAACTTCTTCCATTGATAACCCATTTAGAAAAGCACTTTTTACATCCATTTGATAAAGTTTAAAACCTTTAGAAGCGCAAAGGCTAACAGATTCTAATGGCTTCAATCTAGCAACAGGAGCAAAGGTTTCATCAAAATCTAAAACCTTCTATCTGTGTAAAACCTTGAGCAACCAACCTAGCTTTGTTTCTAACAACTACATCATCCTCACTTTGTTTATTTTTAAACACCCATTTAGTTCCAATATCAGAATGATTAGGAGGTGGTGGCACTAGTTTCCAAACCTTGTTATGTTCAAAGTTCTCTAATTCTTCATGCATGGCATTGATCCAAGATTCGTCAGTTAATGCATGTGATATATCTTTGGGTTCAAAAGATGCAACAAACGCCGAATGAGCATGAGAGTTTGGATCGTTAAACCTGGAACGTGTCACTATTTTATGAAGATTACCAATTATTTGTTGAGGTGGATGTTTTCTTTGAATGTGCAAAGGGAGTTGTTGCTTCAAAAACTTCACTTTCTTCTATTTGATCTTCTACATGCACAGATGATGTGGAAATTTGAGGATGCTCAGTTATAGGTGAAGTTGTAGTAGGTGCCGGATCTGTTGCAATTGATTGTGTGGGAGGAATTAAAGCTTCAGCTACATCATCATCATCATCTTCTTTATCAACAAAAATATCCTCCCCCTGAATATATACACCTATACCTACAATACTTGGACTAGTCCCTGGACTAGTCTCATCAAAACTAACTTCATAGGTTTCTATTATTTTGTTAGTCTCCAAAACTAGAACACGATAGGCACGAGAATGAGTAGAGTAACTAAGAAATCTGCCATCAACTGATCTAGCCTCAAATTTATCTAAGTTTCCAGATTTCAGCACAAAACATTTGCATCCAAACACATGAAAGTGAGAAACACTAAGCCTATGATCAAACCGCAGCTCATAAGGAGTTTTACCAAGCTTTGATCTCAAAAATACATGATTTGAAACATAGCATGCAGTAGATATGGGTTTAGCCCAAAATTTTCTAGCAGTAGAAAATTCATCTAGCATAGTCTTAGCTATCTCAACCAAGGTTCTGTTTTTTCTTACAACTACACCATTTTGTTGTGGTACTCTAGGTGAAGGGAATTGATGATTAAGACCTTTTTCAGCACAAAATTGATAAAAGAAGAATTTTTAAATTCAGATCCATTATCACTTCTAATTGCTCTAAGAGCTCCTGGGTGATCAATAGATAATCTAAGAGCAAGACTTATAAAAAAACTAAAAGCCTCATCTTTAGATGCCATAAAATAAACCCAAGGGTATCTAGAGAAATCATCAACTATTACCAGCATGTACCACTTACCTCCAAAAGATTGAACTCGTGATGGTCCAATGGTATCAAGGTGTAGAAGTTGTCCTGGTGCGTTTGTCATCACCATAGTAAGAGGTGGATGTGAACCTGCATGCATCTTACCATGTCTACAAGAAGAGTATACTATATCGCTATCACCCTTAAGCTTAGGCAGACCACGTATAAGATCCAAACCACTAACACGTGTTAAATGATCAAAACCAACATGGCCAAGTCTACGATGCCAAAAGAATAAGTCTTTAAAATCATTGGCAACTAGACACATATGCTTAACAGAAGATGACACATCAAAATCGGCTTTAAACACTCTCCCAAAACGTGTAATATTAAAGACAAGATCTCATGAAGCATCTAATACTCTACATCTACCTTTCTTAAAGAACACTTCAAGATCTTCATCAATCATTTGTGAAACGGAAAGCAAGTTATATTTCAAGTTCTCAACAAGAGCCACATCCTTGAACATAAACTTATCGCTCACCTTTACTGTACCTTTAGCCACAACCATAGAAGTAGAAGCATCTCCAAAAGTTACCTTTTCAACATACGATGCTCCTGTGAGATAGGAGAACCAATTCTTGTCACCGGACATGTGGCGTGAGCATCCGGAATCCACTAGCCAAATGTTCTCCTTTCTCGCGCGAAGTGCCTATATAGAAGAAAACAGTGTCGAGGTCTCAGTACTGGAGTTAGTAATATAGGATTTAGGAATCCAGTACTGAGACACACGACGCACACCACTAGACATAACACAAGTATTTTTATACAAAGGTTTAGATCTGTCATTACTCATGTTAGTAGAACTAAAGGGGCGTGCCTTTCTCAAATTAGACCATGCCTTAGCCTTTTCTCTCATTTGTTGCTTAGCAAGTCTAAAACAAAATTCTACTTTATGTCCATCTCTACCACGGTGAGTGCAAGTGTACTTAACTTTATATTTACTATTAGAAGTAGAAGCTACATTTGTACTAGTTGTGCCAGTAGATGATATTATACCACCAGATCTGAAGATTGTCTTTTTAGGTTCATCAGCTATCTCAATTATGCCACTACTAAGGGATTTAACAACTTGTGGAGCATGGGTCTTAGAATAATCATAAGGATCAAAACCCAAACCAGTTTTAAATTTTTCAGAACTAGTCTTTTGATTCAAAATTTGATTCAAACTTTTAGTTCCTATCTTTCCTTGCAAATAATCAATACACTTCAAAAGAGTGGCACAATTCTTACAAGATACATGCTGAAATCTATCATTTCTACCACAATTAGAGCATGAAAGACCTTATGAGTAGCAAGATCTTCTTTTAGTTGTGCAATTTTAACATCAGCATCTTTTATCTTCAAAGCAAGATCCCTTTTTAGTTGTGCAATTTTAACATCAGTATCTTCTAACTTCAACTTAAGAACATTGCATTCATCACAAGAGACAGGTTCATCAATTTAATAGACATGTTGTTCATTTTTCTCCTTTTCTAGCCTAAGTTCCTTTAGTGTAGAAGCATGCATATCCCTTAGAGAAGAAAATTCAGCATAAACTACATCACATGATTTGTAAGAATCATCTATAGGAGTCAAAGTTTTAAGTCTTGCAATCTCATCATTTAATTTTTCAACCAAAGCATCTTGTTTCTTAATCTTTTTATCTCTCTTCTCTAATAAGGTACAAAGTTTTTCAACAGCACAAGCTAAATCATCATAAGAAGGTTCTACCTCATTGTCGCTGTCGTTGTCGATGTCACTATTGGTGACGCTTCTGCTACTTGCCATCATACATAGACCCATCAAGCTTTCCTTGCCTTTGGAAGTAGTATCATCATCACTCTCGGTGTCCACATCGCTTAGATTTACCTGTTCAAGAGCTAAAAGAACACGGTGCACTACCTTCTTTTTCAAATACCCCTTCTTCTTAGTGCTCTTGAGTGTTTGCTTCTTGTCACTCTCTACCTTGTCTTCCTCCTCATCTTCATCCCTAGAAATTCTTGCTAGAAATTTTGGACATTTAAGACGAAGGTGATTAAGCGAACCACATTCAAAACATCTCCGAGGTTCTCCACCATTTGCTCTCTTTCTGGATCGAACATTTTGCAAAGCTTTTGTGAAGCGAGTAGAGAGGAGTGCTAAATCATCTTCAGGAAGTTGTTCTAGCTATTCATCAGTTAGTGAAGACAAAGAGGACAAAGCATAGCTAGATGAAGAGTTATCACTAATAGAGTTATTAGTTTGTGAAGCTAAAGCTATTGATTTATTAGCCATATTTTTTCTAGCAAAAACATCTAGCTCATGAGTTTTCAATTTAGAATAAAGCACATCTAATGTAAGTGTACTCATGGTAGTAGATTCTCTAATTAATGTTACCTTCATCTCCCATATAGACATATCTAAAGCTCCTAGCAATTGACAAGAATTTTCAGTATCGGTGTATATAACATTAACAGAACGTAAGTTGCTAAGAATCTTGTTAAAACGAGCCAAGAAGTCATGAAGAGATTCACTGGGTTTCATCTTAAATCGTATATATTCCTTTTTATACATATCTTGACGTACCTCTTTTACCGTGCTTGATCTTTCGTGATAATCACAAAGTGCTGTCCATACCTTATGTGCTGACTTGAGATGCACCACACGGTCAAAGTCGCTTCTTCCTAGCCCTTGAATAATCAAATTCCTCGCCTTCCATTTAGCCTCCACCTATGGCATGTTCACTGCTGTCACTGCATCGTTTTCGGGAACTTGATATAGCTTGTAGATCTTCTCCCATATCGCAAAGCCTTGAGCTTGAATGTATGCCTCCATCTTAACCTTCCAATACTGAAAATCAACACCATCGAAAACACAACGTTTTGTGGAATACCTATCCGTCGACATATTTTCTAATCGCCAGTTAAGATCAATTAGAAAAAATAATAAATAGCCTTGCTCTGATACCACTTATAGGATCGACTCACACTAAGATAGACAATCAGAGGGGGGGGGGTGAATGATTGCATAAGCCAAAAATAAAATTTAACACTTTCCCCTAATCACAAAATCTGAAAAACCGCGTTTTCAAAATCTGGACAGAACACTGTTTCATCACTAAACAGATTGTAGCCATAGATCTGTAACTCCGATCGACCTGTAATTTTGACAGAATAAACTAGACAAAATTTGCAAACAAACCCAACTGGAATCATGTAAATCGAACTTCTGGATCTCAAGATATTAACGAAACAAGATTACCGAACAGAAGGTTGACGGAAATTAATTAAGCCCTAATTAATTGATTAAATGAGATCCGAAAATAATTCACCAACCAAATTTTCCAGAACTCTAGAAAAACACCCTAGCTAGATTTTAGATCAAAGAAACCAACCCAAATCTTAGAGAAAACAAATCAATCTAAAATCCATTGCTAAGCATACATAAAGATGAACAAGAAAGAGAGATTAATTACCGCACTAATCTTCCATAAATTTTACCTTTATTACCAAGATCATGCTTATGATATGTTTCTCCAAAACATCCAAAAGATTTCTCCACAAAATCACCAAAACTCTAAATTAGAACTCTAATCTAGAAAAATTCGCTCTCTAAAAACCCTAAAAAATTTTTCCAAAAATTAACAGGGAATCACTATTTATAACATCTTCGTGGCCTCCAGATTTGGCCTGGACGTGGCCGTAACCCATCTGAACTGCCTGCTTCGTAGCCCATCTGAACTGCCTGCTTGCCAGCCCATTGGCCTGCCTGTGATGCTACAGTATTCCGTGTACTGTAGCACCATGTACTGTATCGATCATCTTTTTAATAAAAAAAAAATCTTTTCTTCATCACGAATTTCTATCCAATTTCTTCACAATTTTTCCATAAATTTCTGGCGCTTGCACGTAACCTTGTGAAGTCCGTTTCAAAGATCTTCCCATACGGTTTTCGCCCACCGTGTGTCACCTTGTGTCTCACCTTGTCACCCGGCATCCTTGACCGTTCTGGACCTAAACTCCTCCCTGAGTTTAGTCCCGATCCCACCGCTGATCAAGGTTGACTCTAAGTACCTACACACAAATAGACCAAACACACCGTTTTCGGGCACAGATATTCGCAACCTGACCCACGTCAGTCGTACACACACTCATCACACTTTTCAATGCCAAGTGTATAAATCACAAGATAAGCCAATTTTTCAGCATATGATTTTACAGATATGGTACGCCCCATGAGGGTCGCCAGCTGAACCCTATGTTAACGCAAGGTTCGGGTACCTTATTCGGCTTTACCCAAGTCAAAGAAGACTTATGTCGTCAAAGCGCATCCGGAGTTCTCATGTACCGCGTCACACCTGAGGAGGGTAAGCAGATCCTACAACATACCTACTCAGGCACCTGTGGCAACCAGGCTGTATCCAGAACATAAGTCGGAAAGGCTTGTAGACAAGGATTCTTCTGGCTGATTGCAATTACCAAGGCTAGAGTATTCGTCCTGACATGCGATGGATGCTACTTCTATAGAGCTATGCTGGGTAGGTCGGTTCAGGCCGACTTATTTGGTAGCAGCCACCAAGGTATGAGTTTCTATAGTAGCATACTCAATATGGGCTGCTCGCAGGCTGGGTTAAAATCGCAGTGCTGATACTACTAAGAGGAACCGATAAGATAAGTAGATATGCTTCATGAAGGCCTAATTGCTAAACACATGTGTTTGGATATCTGTCTTATCCACCAGGTATCGAGGATATATCCTTATAAGGATCACAAGCTGGTCTTCATTAAAATTGGGGATGTAAGTATTTTTCTCGAGTACACCTGACCACGCAATGGATTTAATTTCATAAAGTGGTACTCGGCCTATATGCTTGGCCAACAGTTGCCATGAGCAACATTATTCTAGCCGACATGACGCTGAAGAGTCTAACTTCCGAGTAGGACGCCACTCGAGAAAGACTATAAACCCTCTTTTCGATTGACATGAAGCTGAAGAGTCCCATATACGAGTGACATGCTACTCGGCAAGACTATAAATCATATTCTGGTTGACATGATACCGAAGAGTCTCATATATCAGTAGTGTACTACTCGGGAAGGACTACAAGGTTAAAGATTTTTGACTTTATATTTAATTGTTTCACAATTAAGCACAAAGTCGGGGGCTACACCTAATAGGTGCACCTATTCGGTGCACACTATTCATACATCTACATGGAGCCCTTCATAGCCTCGCTGCCAGCTGACATGAAGCAAGACTCGGGAGAAGAAGTACTCGGACAAAGAGTACTCGGGAGCAATGCACTCAGGAAGACTTCACCGTGGAGGATGAGCACTTGGCATCAGCTGTGACTCAACTATGAAGGTCTTAGGGGCTACTGTGGGTGCCATGGGCCCTGGGTACCTCATGACAAGCATATAGGCCACTCGGATAGAGGATGGGCCTGGCCTTGTAATTAGAGATATAGTAATCCCTAGTAGACTTTGCCTTGTACGATAAGGAAAACACAGTTCTAGTTGGGTGCGTTCTATCTTCAAGAGGAGATCCCTTGGCCGTAATCTGGTTGGGACTCCTACCTTGTAACCCTGTCTCCCAGTATATAAGGGGAGGCAGGGCGCCCCCTGAGGGCAGGTTGGATTGATTCACCAGAATCACCACCATAAATTCTCAAAGGAATACCACCACAGCTAGACGTAGTGTATTACCTCATATTGAGGGCTTGAACTAGTATAAACCTCCCTGTGTTCCTTTGCAATCCATCGAGTTTCCATCCGCCGAGTAGCCCCATATTCATATTGCCGGTGTAAAACATCGACACTAGGACTGTATTTTCACTTTCGTACAAGGCTAAGTCTACCAAGTTCTATCATATCTCTAATTACTGAGTTCTATCTGAGTGGCCCATATGCTTGTCATGAGGTACCCGGGGCCCATGGCCTCCACAGCAGCCCCTGAGGCCTTCAGAGTTGAGTCACAGCTGACACTGTGTGCTCATCCTCCACGGTGAAGTATTCCCGAGTGCATTGCTCCTGCGTACTCTTTGTCCGAGTGCTTCTTCTCCTGAGTCCTGCTTCATGTTAGCTGGCTGCGAGGCTATGAAGGGCTTCATGTAGAAATGTGAATAGTGTGCGCCGAATAGGCGCACCTATTAGGTGTAGCCCCTGACTTTGTGCTTAATTATGAAACAATTAAACATAAAGTCAATGATCTTTAACCTTGTAGTCCTTCTCGAGTAGCGTACTACTAGCATATAAGACTCTTCAGCATCATGTCAGCCGAAATGATTTTTTATAGTCTTTCCTGAGTAGTATATCACTCGGAAGTTAGACTCTATAGCATCATGTTAGCTGGAATGGTTTTTGCTCAGGGAAAATAATGGCTAAGCATGTAAGCCGAGTACCACTTTATGGATTTGAACCCAACATGTGGTTAGGTGTACTTGAGAGATACCTGCATCCCTAATTTTAATGGAGACCAGTTTGTGATCCTTATAAGGATATATCCTCAATACCTGGTAAATAATGCAGATACCCGAATGTATACATCCAGCTGTAGGCTTAGCATGAAGCATATCTGATTATTTGATCGGTTTCTGTGAGTAGCACCAGCACTATGATTTTAATACAGCCAACGAGCAGCCTAATAGAGCGTGCTACTGTAGAAACTCATATCTTGTGGCCCAGTACCGAATTTGTAGGCCCAAGCCCACCTATCAACACAGGCTCTATAAAGGCGGGGATAGAGAGAGAAAAGATTCACTCATTTTCTCCAATCCACCAATCGCTTCGTCTTCCAACTTCTACGCCAAAATTTCGCACCTCGCCTCGCTAGGGTTCGCCATTGTCGGCTCTTCCCACTCGAAACTCGGGCGATCCCACTGCTTCTCGTCTATTCCAAGCCCCCAATAGTATTGCCCCAAATCTCCTCGCCTCAAGCCATACCGAGAGCTTCGGAAATCCCAGAGGTGTCTGATGAGACTTGGCCGACTTCAGATTGCGGCTTGACCAAGTTGAAGTACTTGGAGAAGTTGCTGAGATTGCAGAGCCGTGAAGTCATCCATTGGCATTCGGCTCAAGGGGAATCAATTCCGGCGCCCCAATCTGGTGAGACTGTAGTCTTCGCCTCATTCTTCGACCGGGGTCTCTCTCTTCCTTCCTCGCATTTTCTTCGCCAACTTCTTTCCTTCTATCAGCTAAAGCTAGTAAATCTGAACCCCAACTCCATCCTGCAAATCTCTATATTGGCAACTTTGTGTGAATGCTTTCTGGGCGTGGAGCCCCATTTCAATTTGTTCTGATACTTGTTCCACATCAAACCTCAACCCTCCAAAAACAAAGTCCAAGTAATAGGAGGAGCCAGTCTCCAGCTTAGGAACGAGATGAAAAAGATTTATCTTCATGTTCCTCTGAAAACTTCCCTTAAGGGCTAGCATAGAGAGTGGTTCTATTGTTCTGATCTTGAACCACACCTACCCCTCTTCACTGGTTTGCCTCCAGAGGTCATGCCCAGCTGGTCATCTGTGCCAAGCTTTGAAGAGATGGGCCAAGTATATATGTTGATTGATAAGATTGACAAGCTGAAAAGTTCTAGATTGACTAGTCCCTAGGTGGCCAGATGTTTCCTAACCCGGCGTATCAGGCCATTGAAGCTAAGAAGCCACTTCGGCTGGGATTACCGGGGAAAAATGATCCCAGCCGAGAATACCCAAATCTAACCGATAAGCACAATGTGACTGATATTTTGCTCAGTTATTTCGCCAACGGAGTAGTTAAAACTGAAGATGCAGAGCGCGCCACCCCAGCTTACAGCCAAAAAAGGCCTCGTCCGGAGGTAATATTTAATATTGAAATGCTGGTTGTTAAACTAACGTCCATCTGTGATGAATGTTTGTAGACATGTATCCAGGATTACCCTACAATGTATGATGTATGTTGCTTGAATCACTTGCAAGAATGTAAGTATTTTGACGAGGACTCCAAAACTCTATCGGTCGCCAAGTCGAAGAAGAGGCTATTGAGTCCTTCTGCTGCCCAGCCCAGCTCCAAGAGAGCTGGGAAAAAACCTATCAAAGACCTGGGCAAGAAAAGAGCTAGCAGGCCGAGTGCCACGGCTAGGAGCTTGAGGATAAAGGACACCACCAGTGTAGCTCCTAGGCCGCCAAGTCCAAGGCCATTGCCTCCAAGCCCGAGACCAACACCCGGCTCAGCAACATCGAGCCCAAGACTGGTACCGCTGAGTACAAGATCAGCAGTGTCGATCCAAAGAGCGGCGCCACTGAGTACCTTGGCGCCCCAGTCGGCCGTGCCAGAGACCGGGCCGACCAAGAGCAAAACGCCACCGCCGACTACCGTGCCGACGAGTCCAACAGCCAGCAAGCTCTCCACTGCCGACATCTGGAGCCCCCTCATGGAGGTTCAAGTCCTCCAAGAGGTAAGCAATCTTGAATCTTCTGGAAATCTTGATCAGTATAATAATGTCTTGATATTTGACTCATCGTACAAGAGGCGAGTGGACATAGATCTGAAGAAAACTATGCCGACTACTCCTGTTGCTGAGCCAGCCCTAGCCGGGCCAACACCAACAAGCTCATCTGCTGAGCCGACGACTACCTCAGTTGTAGAAACTGAAGCTGTCCCGACAGCAGGACCACTGGTGTTGGCTAACCAAGGGGCAAGCACTGAAGCCATGGCTCCAGGCCCTGAGCGGGTCCCTAAAGCCCTAGCAGCTGCCAAGTCAGAAGCTAGGACCTTGTCGCCATCCATATCGTCATCGTCTTCAGATGAAGTGGATCTCCCTAGGCTTGAAGGCCCTCCCCACAGGTTCCCGAGAACATTCCACTGGGTATCCCCAAAGGGAGTCGTGGAAAGCTACGAGCATGATAAGGAGGTAGCGGAGAGGGAGTGCGAAGTTCTTCTTCGTGCCGCAATCGCTGCGCCTTAGGGAGTCCAGGTATGACTCTCGCCATATCGAGTTCTTGACAGTCTTCCTTGTATGGTTATCTATCTCTTGACTCTGTTTTGTTCTGTTTCTGATCCGAGCAGAAGATAGTCGACCACTCAGCAAAAATGAACAAGGTCTTGACCCAGCTTGCCCCTCTATCTCCAACGATTGGGCTAGCTCCAAGCCGCCAAAGCCGACCTAGAGTGGTCTAGTCAGGAGAGGGAGACGTGGCTGAAGGGAACAGTTGACCAGCTCATGGATGAAAATTGGGCTCTAGCCGAGAAGATCAGAAGTAAGTCTCTTGTATTTGTCATGCCGAGTAAATCCCGAGTACATTTCTCCAACTTTGTTGTTTCCTGACTGCCTGGTTATGTCTTGACTGTAATCTCGAGTTCTTGACTATTCTGATATATAGCCCTTGAAGCCGAGCTGAAGACCCAAACAGAGGAGAAAAGACAATAGGAACTTGAGCTGAAAAAGGTTGAGAAGGCTAAAACTGAACTAGAAAAGGCCAAAGCCAAAGTAGAAGCCGACTATGATAGTAAGCCTTTCTTCTGACAATAACCTTAACCAATCCTCTTGTTATTCCAACTGCAGTTTTGGCTAACAAGTATACTTGTTAATGAATCTAGGCAGCTTCGAGAGCCAATGCCCAAACACAATTTCAAGCCTTTGCAGCTGAGATTAAGGTCATCAAGGAGTCACGGGAGATTCTTGCTGAATCCGTGAAAAGGCTCCTTGACATTATGGACCCTCACTACGTTGAGACCAGCTCCAATACGATCTCCCAGGTGTAGGCGCGCCTTGGCCAAGCCCCGAGTATCTTGAAGAAGTACTTGGACGACCGAGTGGCTGTTGGCGTGGCCCAGACCCTTGCCATGACCAAGTTGATCTACCCTAGGGTAGACTTTGAGGCCATCGATGAGGGGTTTGCTGAAGAGACAACAACTGAGGAAGCACGGGAGTTGATCACCGAGGCGAGGCCGACTGCATAGGTGATCGCAAAGGACTTGGGAATGTAAGAACAATCCATCATATAGTCGGTGTATATAAAGCTTTGTAAAGACATGTGTGAATATGTGTACAATGCCGCCGAGTTCTTTATTTTTTCTTAGTTATCATTAGCTTTACCCAACTATATAGTCTGTGCCAAGTCGATCGATAGGAACTTAATAAAATCGTTCACCTTAAAGAGCTATACTCGGGCAAACAAAACATAGTCGTTGTAAAACTTCATAACTTCGATAAAATAAGCTCGTATATTGTTGACAGAGCACATATAGTATATACAGCCCCCAACTCACTACTGGGTTGGAACAAGTGACGTAGTGAGTCAGAGAAAAAACTTTATACATATGTATACGAAAATGTACAAAACTCAGGTATAGAAAGGACGTAGCTGTTCTATATTACATGAGTTGCTGGCTAGGGCACCGTCTGATGAGGACATCACTTCTTTAGATACATACTTACAACCTCCTCATGTTGAACAAGATGCGCCACAGATCCAAGGACCAATTACTCATGCACGTGCCCGTCAACTTAATCGCTAGGTGAATGCGTTCCTAAGCTTACATGGAAATATTTCTACGAATGGCCTACTATTTAATTCTTGTGATGATTTTATTGTTATTAGAAACTTGGGAGAAGACCATGGACAATAGCTCAAGAAACCAAATATTAAAGTGGAGATAACAAGTGCAAGTAAACTCTTATTTCCGAGACCGGTTCAGTTTTGGGCTGGGAGACAGAGTCAACTTCAAATGGTCATAACTTTTGATCCAGAAGGAGTTACAGGGCCTACAAGTACTTGTTTTAAAGCTTATGAAGTCTACTTTCAGACGCTTTTGGTTTCATGCCAAAATTACTCCTAAGCTGCCAAAATCGTCGAAACAAGTTGCATCATTTTTCCTGTCCGAGTTAGTTTGGGCCTTTGGGCTTTGTATTTGTGTTGTGGGCTAAACCCATGAGGAGTGCGCCCCTCACAGGGCAAACCCTCACCCTAGGATGTCCTAACTCATATATATTCAGTAGCCGCTGCCATTTAGAGTGGGTTTTGCTTAGATTATTCTGTCCCTGAACAGTTTCGCCGTTTATCGGTTTGAGAGACCCCAACTTCGAGAGTATAATCATTCATCTGCAAGTTGAGTTGCAATCTTCCTTGTTCTTGCTTGTGTTCTTCGATTCGCATGTAGGGATTAGCCTTCGTGGCGAGGTCAACCGGGCAGCGCACGGTTAATAACAAGAGGAGTCGTGGTACTGCGATTGCAGGGTTCGGGTCTTGGTGATCAGAAGCCAGATCGTGAGTGTCAATTCTCCACCAAATCAAGAGTTATCCTTACCTAATGGAAGATCGGGCACCCCGTTGCCATCACCTTCTTCGGTCTTCAATCGATAGGCGCCTGGCTGTGTAACCTCAGCTATGATGAACGGCCCTTCCCATAGCAGGGATATTTTATGCCTAACTTTGGTGGTTTGTATTTTTCTTAAGACGAGATCCCCGATCAAAAAGGCGCGGCCACGGATATTTCGACTGTGATAGTGACACAGGCCTTGAAGATACCTTTCCGACTTGATGAGTGCGATGTCCCTAGCTTCCTCTAACTGATCGAGTTGAACCAGCCGGTTTTCGTTGGATATGTCTTCTGAGTAGGCCCGAACTCGTGGAGAGCCAAACTCTAACTCAGTTGGTAACACAACATCGACACCATAGACTAGGAAGAAAGGGGATTGCCCTGTTGCCCGACTAACCATGGTTCTTAGAGACCAGAGAACAGATGGGAGTTCTTGTACCCACCGGCCCGCATATGGTTGTAGTCGGTCGAATATCCTAGTCTTGATGCCTTGTAAGATCATGCCATTAGCACGCTCGACCTGCCCATTGCTTTGCGGGTGTGGCACAGAAGCATAACAGATCTTGATGCCGAAATCATCACAAAAATCTTGAAAAATGCTGCCCATGAAATGAGTGCCGTTGTCCGTTATGATGCGGTTAGGAACCCCGAATCGGTATAGTATACTCATGATGAAGTCCTTTGCTCATGCCGCTGTTATGGTAGCAACAGGTTTTGCCTCAATCCACTTGGTGAATTTATCCACTGCGATGAACAAGTGTGTGAACTCTCCTGGCGCTTTCTTGAAAGGCCTGACCATGTCAAGCCCCCATAATGCAAAGGGCCAAGAGATTGGGATTGTTTGAAGTTCTTGGGCTGGAAGATTTGTTTGTCTTGCATAGAATTGACAACCCTCGCATGTGCGAACTATGTCTTTGGCATCTGTTACTGCTGTTGGCCAGAAAAATCCCTGCCTGTAAGCCTTTTCAACTAACGTCCTGGATGCGGCATGGTTGCCACATATGCCCGTGTGGATCGATTGCAGAATCTGCTTGCCCTCCTCGGGTGTGATGCAGCGCATGAGGACTCCGGATGCACTTCTTTGGTATAGGTCTTCTCCGACTACTAGGAAACATTTGCTTCGACGTTTGAGTCGTTCAGCTTCGCTGTGATCTTCTGGGAGTTCATTATTCAAGAGGAATTTGAGAATAGGAGTATGCCAATCTTGAGATATGATCAATACGTCATCTGTTGCCGGGGTAGGTTCAACTCCCGACTGCTCTGGTACTGGTTTCTTCTTGACTGATGGCTCCATTAGTTGTTCGACGAAAATCCCAGTTGGGACCTCTTCTCTCTTGGATCACATGATAGCCAATTCATCTGCAACATCGTCATATTGTCGTAGGACATGAGTTATCTCCAGCCCGTCAAACTTGTTTACCAGCTTTCTGACCTCCTGACAGTATGCCACCATAGTATCTCGAGGCATGTCCAGTCTTTCTTGACTTGGTTCACAACGAGTTGAGAGTCCCCACATACAACCAGTCGGCGGATGCTGAGTGATATAGCGATGCGGAGCCCGTGGATGAGTGCCTCGTACTCGGCAACATTGTGGAAAGCCAGAAAGTGGATCTGGAGAACGTACATGAGTTTTTTGCCGGTGGGTGACGTTAGTACGACATCGGCCCCGGCGCCGCCGATCTGTAGAGAACCGTCGAAGTATATTATCCAGTACTCTAGCTTGTCTGTTGTTGTAGTCGTTTGAACTTCTGTCCACTCGGCCACAAAGTCGACTAGAGGTTGAGATTTGATTGCTATCCGTGGCTGAAAGGTGATGTTGAACACCATCAACTCGAGCGCCCATTTAGTGATTCAGCTGGTGGCCTCGCGGTTGTGTAGGACATCCCCGAGTAGATACGATGTGACCACCGTGACTTGATGCGACTGGAAATAGTGCAACAGCTTCCAGATAGTGATGAGTAGGCCATATAGCATCTCTGGATCTGAGGATATCTCATCTTTGAGTCGGCTAGGACCTCACTGACGAAGTAGACTGGCCGTTGAATTTTCTGTATTTGACCTGGCTTGGATCGCTCGACCACCAACACCATGCTGACTACCTGAGTGGTTGCCACCAGATATAACATTAATGGCTCTTGGGGCATAGGTGATGCCAACACCAGTGGTGATGTGAGAAATTTCTTGAGGTCTTCGAAGGCTTCCTGGGCTTCGGGAGTCCATTGAAAATTATCTGCTTTCTTCAATAATTTGAAGAAGGGCATGCCCCATTCGCCTAGTTGGGAGATGAATCGGCTGAGTACCGCCATGCAGCCTGTTAGCTTCTGGACATCCTTTTGGCTAGTCGGGGGTCCCAAGTTCATTATTGCATTGATTTTCTCTGGGTTGGCCTCGATGCCGCGATGTGATACAATGAAGCCGAGTAGCTTGCCGGATGCCACACTGAAGGCGCACTTTTTCGGGTTTAACTTCATCTTGAATCTTCGAAGATTTTGAAAGGTTTCCTCCAAGTTGATGATGAGGTCTTCTTTGGACTTTGTCTTGATCACCACGTCATCAACATATGCCTCCACATTGCACCTGATCTGAGTGTGCAAACACCGCTGAATTGCTCGTTGATACGTTGCTCTAGCATTTTTCAAACCGAACGGCATGGTGATGTAGCAGTATGCTCCAAACGGCGTGATGAAAGAAGTCTTCAGGCAGTCCTCCTCCTTCAGGCTGATTTGATAGTATCCTGAGTAACAGTCGAGAAAGCTGAGAAGTTCACACCCTAGAGTTAAATCCACCACCTGATCTATTCTGGGTAGAACAAATGGATATTTGGGGCACGCCTTGTTCAAGTCGGTGTAGTCGACGCACATGCGCCATTTACCGTTCTTCTTCCAGACCAGGACTGGGTTTGCTAGCCAATCTAGGTGGTAGACCTCTTTGATGAACTCGGCTGTGAGGAGCTTGGTTATCTCCTCCTGAATAGCACCTTTACGGTCCTGTGTGAAGCGCCATAGCCATTGCTTGACTGGCTTGGCGTCCGGCTTTACATTGAGGGAATGCTCAATCACCTCCCTTGGTACCCCAGGCATGTCGGAAGGTTTCCAAGTGAAAATGTCCCTGTTCGCCTGGAGGAAGGTGACAAGTGCGTATTCCTATTTGGGGTCGAGTCCGGTCCCGACTAGAGCAGTCTTGGAGGGGTCGGAAGGGTCCAGGGAGATCTTCTTAGAGTCCGCTGAAATTCCCAATTTTGCTGCTTTTTTCACTAGAACTTGATCGTCCTCGACTTCGGTTGTAGTAGTTTGCCGAATACTGTTGCGTCCGACTACCGCTTCTTGAGATTGAGCCAACTAGCAGCTCTCCTTGTCACAGGTGAAGGCTTGCTTGACGTCGCTGCGAAGGGAAAGAACTCTGGCTGGCCCAAGCATCTTGAGCATCATATAGGTATAGTGCGGCACCGCCATGAATTTAGCTAGTGCCGGCCGTTCGAGTATAGCGTGGTACACGGTCTCAAAATCAGCGACTTCAAAGCAGATGTTTTCTGTGCGGAAGTTATCCTGCGTGCCGAAGGTGAGCGGCAAAGTTATCTATCTGAGGTGTGTCGAAGACAGGCTGGGGATTATCCCATGGAAGGGCGTAGTACTCGGCTGCAGCTCTGAACGAGGATTCTTCATCTCATCCTGGGTCTTGGCGAATAGGATGTTGAGAGCGCTGCCTCCATCTATGAGAACCTTCTTTAGCTTGATGTTCTTGACGACCAGGCCTAGGACGAGTGGATAGCGTCCTAGGTTTGTAACCCGATCTAGGTGATCTACGCGGTTGAATATGATGGGCGTTTCTGACCAACGCAGGTATTGGGGATTGTCTGCTGTAGAGACCAAGTTAATGTCGTGTGCTGTTAGCTTTTGCTTCCTCTTGGACTCATATGAAGACAGCCCTCCGAAGATATGGTTAAGCTCAGCCTGTGGGTCTTGATAGTCGCTGGCTGGGCCTAGATCTGGCTTGTCTTGTCCTTATCGCACCAGATGTGAAGCTTGCTCGGAGGCAAACTTCTTGAGCTTGAAACAGTCCTGGCCGCGTGCCTGCCCTTGGATGAAAGGGCAGGGCCCGTTTATCACTTTCTGGTATTCATTGTTGGGGGTCACGACCGAGTAGGCCTCCACATGGCCACCACGTTGTCCGACTTCCGCTGGCGGCCGCCGGATTTGTTCTGTGCTGGTTTCTCGTTGGCTTTCTAGTCCTTCAGTCGGGACTCTTTCTTGTCATCGAGGGCCTGAGCGACCACCTCGGCCGAGTCGGCGTACTTGTTCACCATATCGAAGAGAGCCTTGACAAAGGCTGGAGGTTTCCGAGTGAATTTGGGGGTGAACGAGGTGTCTTTGACTCCCTTGCAGAAGGCGGCGATGACGACCTCGTCCTTGATCATTGGGATTGAGTTGTGCTTCCTGGAGAACCTTTTGATGAATTCACAAAGAGACTCGTTCTTCCTCTAGTGCAGCTGATAGAGATCGTGCTCGGAAGACGGCCTCTCGTAAGTCCCCTGGAAATTGGCGATGAATCGTTCTCGGAGTTCTCCCCTGGAGCTGATCGACCGCTTTGGGAGCCCTGTGAGCCATGTACTCGCCGAGTTGGCCAGGGCGACCGGGAGGTAGTTAGCCATAACTTTGTGATCGCCTCCGGCTGCTCGGATTGCCAGAGTATAGACCGTGAGCTAGGAATCGGGATTGGTCTTGTGTCGATTTTGATGCCTGTAGGCTTGAAGCCCGATGGCCAATTGACATGTTGTAGCTCCTCGGTGAAGGCGGGTATGCCTTCATCTGCATGAATGCTCCGACTCCGATTACAGCGGTTAAATCACTCGTGGTGGAGGCCGATGTGCTCATTCTCGTCCTCCAGTCAGCGGAGCTCATCGTCTTGGTGTTCACGGCGCCGTGCGTTGATGTCCTGGTGAAGGTCGCGTTGCAGATGGCTTCGGAGATCTTGGTTGTCATGGCGGTTGTATTGGGGACACCGCCGATTGTTGTGTTAGGTTGCCAAGAGACATCTGTCGTGACTCCGCTTGTGGCTGACTAGAGCCAGCCTCCTGGCGTCGCGCTGATGCAGATGAGACCACCGTTGGAGAACCCGACCGGTTGGTCGGTATAAGGGTGTCACCCAACTGCTGGTGCTGCCGACATGCAGCAACGGTAATCATGGTTTTGATCCTCGCGATAGTTGGGGTGGCCTAGTGATCAGGCCCAAACTGGAGTGTATCCAGTAGGGTTGCAGTAGCCACGACGTTCTGTTGAGGCATGACGAAGATGTCGTGGTCGCTGACTCTGGTTTGGAGGATTTGTTGCTGAGCGGTTCGCCTAGCCCTGCCTAGCTCGTTGTTGCGAGTGTCGTGCTTGGCCTCCTGCTGTTGTTGTAGTCTCTTGTTGCTTGCGTAGGTGGCGCGCCTCTCGAGAGGCGGTAGAGCCCTTGGACGCCATGAAGACTTCGCGGGGCAGGAAAAAGCTTGCCACACTGCAGTCTAAACTGCTATTCACACTGTTGTCCAACTTGGAGTCAGAATCAAAGTAGTTGATTGGTGTAATGACGACTCCGATCTCCCTAGATCCAATCTCGAGCGGCTCTGGGCCACGTCCGAATTGAACCGTAGGGGATTGGGTTTGCTGCGTGGGAGGTAGATTATAGAATCCACGGCATTGCCGAGGCTGCATGGGAGATTGATGATCTCCTCCCTTCCTTGCTCGATCTCGGCCGGCTTGAGGCCAAGTCCGAGTCGAACACCGAAGGGAAGAGTTGTCCTGAGACCTGGACATGTAGAAGATTGCTGCAGCAAGTCGATGACAGTCGCTGTAGCATCCTGTGGGCCGACTGGCGCGGAGTTGGCCAGTTCACCGGCAGATCGGATCGTGTCCGAGTCAGCCAGGGTGAGTTTGACAAACTTGTCGGTGACGAAATCGAGGCTTCCGAACGTGATCGTGTCTCTAGGGGAGAATTTGTTGCCGTCGACTCCAGTTGTCGAATCCATCGAGCTTGTTGAGGTTGATCCCGCCGAAGCCCCTACCTGGCGCGCTAACTGTCGATGTTTTACACCAGCAATATGAATATAGGGCTACTTGTCAGATCGAAACTTGGTGGACTGCAAAGGAATACGAAGAGCTTATACTGGTTCAGGCCCTCGATGTGAGGTAATACCCTACGTCCAGTTGTGGTGTATTTCCTTTGATGATGTATGACTTGATCTTGGTGATCTTGCCCTCAGGGGGCGCTCTGCCTCCCCTTATATACTGGGGGACAGGGTTACAAAGTAGGAGTCCCAATCAGACTACGACCAAGAGATCTCCTTCTAGAGATATAACTTGCCGGACTAGGATTGTATTTTTCCTATCGTATATGGCTAAGTCTGCCGAGTTCTATCATATCTCTAATTATAAGGCTAGGTCCATCCTCTATCCAAGTGGCCCATATGCTTTGTAACACCTAGAAATTCACCACCGAAATTCTGAACATTCATGTGTATTAAATCCCTGTCCAGGAAAGCCAGGGTACACAAATCCAAGTTGCCATACAGAGTGCGTCTTACAAACAGAGTAAGATTATATTACATAAATGCAGCAGAAACAGTAAAATAAAGTCTATAAACAACGGGCCGTGTAGCAGCTTCCATCCCACAAGCACCTTGACAGCGGAGCCAGCCTAGTCCTCCAGGTGATCCTCGTTAGACGCGTACTCCACCACTGAGAGGGGGAAAAGGGAGTAAGACTGAGTACCACCCATAGTACTCAACAAATCACACCCACAAATATGCATAGTGCACAGGAATCAAGGATAGGCTAGTGGCTTGTTTGCATAAAAGCAGTTGTAGACAAAAGTAGTTCGCAAACAGTAAAAGGTTAAGTAATTGAACAATATTAATTCTCCACTGATTAACGCTACACCACATTAACCAGGCCCAACCAATCTCCTGAACTATACCAGTTCCATTAAGTCATTTTAATTAAATAGAGGTGAGACTAATCACAGTGAGTCTTGGTCAGTCGCCCATACCCGCGGAAGCGGCTATTCGAATAGATTTACTCTGTTCAGAGGTGTACAACTGTGCCGACAAGACACAGTCCCACACACGTTCCCGTGTGTCGACGTGTCATCACGACACCCCGCAAGGGGCTATGACAGGACCATTTACGCAACCTCTCCCTAACCATCCACACATCGCTGAGGTTACACCTGCCGACAGGGCACGCCATATTGGCTAGGCTACCCCCCTTGTGCCACGGTGGATCCGAGAGCTGATCAACCCTACCCCGGGCCGACCCAACTCCATCACGCCCACCCTCATCTCCAGTGCCTAGGAGAGGGAGAAGAGACACTACAGGCCCAGCCATTGCCCACGCTGGCTTGTGGAAAGTACGAGAATCTGCCCAAGGGGGTCCCGTGAACCGGTACTTAATTGCCATGGGTGCGACATGCCAAACCATGCACCCACAGCCCACCATTAGGGTCACATTTTAGTACTTTAACATTAACACATCCAAGGTTCAATTTTGCCGACATTGAGTCGAACCAAATAATGATAGTATCTATATAGATAATTCCCAGATGAGCTATGTTGCTAAGCATGGCTAAGCATCCTAGGAATAGTAATCTAATCATGTTGTTACCCAGGTGACAAGGATTTAGGTTTCAATACTAGAGCATAGTCCTATCAATATAAGGGTTAAAACCCCTCCACATGAAATAATGAAATAATGCAGTTTATTTAAGTAAACAAAGAATTTTAGCAAAAAATGGGTACAAAATGATCAAGGTTACAGTGCGACTTGCTGTGCTCCGGCTCGACGTACTCAGCTACAACCTCGAAGTATATTGGAGAATCAACGGCGTCGGATTCTATAACAGACAATGCACAAACAATCAAAAATAGTACATGTGGGCAATCAAACTTGAGCTGAAAGTATTTTTAATGAATACTAGGCATTTTGCTAGATTTAATGCAATTTGAATGGACATAATCAGAGCTCGTATGAATTAGATATGAATTGTTGAAGTTTTACTATGTTTTCCAATATGAAAGTAATTATTAAATGATTTATTGCGCAATTAACCGATTAATGGCATCACCCGAGGGAGAGGTGGCACCAACTAGTGGGCCCCACCTGACAGGGACTCAAAGGCATCGGCGCACGGTGGACTCGGTCCACCGAGCCGGGAACGCGTGCGCCACGTGGCGCACACGTGGCACCGACGCGGCAACCACGCGGCGGCCACACGGGCAGCCGATGGACGGTCCGGGGACACGCCGGCCGTCCCGAGCAGGACGTGGCGGCATGCGCGCCCCAATGGTCACCGGCGGCGACCACACGGCGCGGCGGCGGGCACACGGAGAGGCAAAAAGGAACAGGGAAATGGCAGGGAGCTCACCAGCAGCTCGCGGCGGCGAGCTACGGCGCGCGGACGACATCGACAATGGCGCTTCGACGGCGATGGGGAGACAGGAAGCGACGGATGAGCTGCTCTGTGAAATGGGGAAGATGAGAAAAGAGTTAGGACAGAGTAAGGAGGCATGGCACGGCGGAATTGGCCAGCCGAAGAGAGGACAGAGGGCCGGGGCTCACCATGCACGAGGACAGAGTGCTCCGGCGGGCTTCGGCTTCCACGGAGCGGCGGCCGACGGACTCCTCGGCACGGCGGAGACGACGGCGGTGGCAGCGCGGCTTGGCGGTGTCTAGGACGACGGTGAGTGATAGCCGGAGTTGGTGAAAGGCGGCGGAAGCTCGGGTGCACGGTGGCAATGGTGTTTAAGAGCACAGGGAGACGCTGTGGGTTGGGGAAAAGGTGGAGAAGGGAGCGGGGAAGCTTTTTATGCGCTCGGGTGGGTGAGATCGTGGCCGAACGGCTCCAATCACGCTCTGGATTGCGGGCGGAGGCGACGGGGTCATGCACGTGATTCCCGCGCGGGAGTGGGTGAGGACACCGGAGGAAATGGGGGAGTGGGCGAGGACCCAGTCCGCCCTCGTTTGAACCGGGAGCGGGTGGGCACGGAGGCGGGATGCAGCGCTAATCGGACGGCCTGGGGAAATTTTCCCCCTCTGCCCAATCCAGACGAGCTGACAAGTGGGCCTGGCCTGTCAGCGGGGAGGCGCGCGGGCGAGATCGGCCTGACAGGCGGGCCCCGTAGCATAGCGGCCGGAGGAGCGGGACGGGCGGCTGACAGGTGGGGTCGGGGCGCGGCGTGGCTACGCGTGGGCCGTGAGTAGGCCGGCGGCACAGTGCTAGGCCATGGCCTAGCGAGAGGAAAAGGAAGAAAGAGAGAAAACCGAAGGAAAGAAAATGGAAAATAATTTCCAGAGCGAATTTAATTCCGATAATCGTTTTTGATTTATTAAAAATAGTTCCTGTGCTCTGAAAATTTTAATAAAAATCCAGTTAATATATTTTGGCAAGGGGAACATAGGAAAAATGTTCCCAGCCACAGTAGCTTATTATTTTGCATTTCCCACAATTAAATAATTCATTTGGCCATTTAAATTTTATTTTTCTTGGATCATTTTCTCAGGTATTATTTTGTGTGGCTAATTTTGGGGTGTGACATGCTTGTCATGAGGTACCCAGGGCCTATGGCCTCCACATAATGAAGAAGAGGAAGCCAACAATAGTGACTCACGTGCTACATTTCGTGACGAGCGCCTATAACAACGGCTGTGATTCAACCGGCAAGGTATGGGGGGTAAACCGCCACCAAGGGTGAGGTAATGATGATCATTTTGCTAAAGTCAAATTTACCTTCCTTCCTTTTCTGAAAAATATGACCCTGAGGCTTATTTAGATTGGGAGATAACAGTAGAGCAGAAATTTAATTCCCATCTAGTTCCTGAAATTCATAGGGTTAGACAAGCAACTAGTGAGTTCAAGGACTTTGCTATTATTTGGTGGAGTGAACTAGTTAAATCTAGCCTAGAACCTGACACATGGGATAGACTAAAGCGAGTTATGCGGGGTAGATTTATTCCTCCCTCCTTCAAATGAGATTTGTGAAAAAAGTTGCAACGCTTAGACCAAGGTGATAAGTCTGTAGAAGAATACTTTCAGGAACTACAAATAGGCATGTTGCATTGTGAGGTACAGGAGGATGAGGAGGATAAGATGGCTCGGTTCTATGGGGGATTGAGACTTCAAATTCAGAACATAATTGCTTATAAAGAATACAATTCTATTAACCAGTTGTTCCATCTAGCTATGTTAGCTGAACAGGAATTGCAGGGAAGGCAACCAATGAAAAGGAACAATTGGGGCATCACGTCTACATCGAGGCCTCCCTTTGTGCCTAGAAAAAGTACCCTCACCACTGTCCAGACTTCTACACCCTCCACCAATCGGGCGTGATTAGAGGCATCGGCGCCAACATCCCGTGCTACTGAGGTGAGTAAATCTATTCATTCGCAGGCACCCGCAAAAAGTGCATCATCGGTTGCTTCCACGGGGCAAACAAGAGATATCCAATGTTTCAAGTGCAAAGGGATGGGGCATGTGCAACGTGATTGCCCGAACCTGAGAGTTCTTATTGCTACAAATGATGGTGGCTACACTAGTGCCAGTGATGTTGAAGAAGAATTAGTAGATGCCACTAACCAAACAGGAGATGAAGACCACAGCAATGACGGTGTGGAGCAAATAGGTGCTGCTGATACAAGCAAGTACTTGAGCGTTGTAGCACAATGGGTGCCAAGTACTCAAATGGAGAAGGCGGAGCAAAATTAGTGCTATAACTTGTTCCAATCTAGGTTTGTGGTCAATAATAAGGCATGCCGTGTTGTCATTGATAGTGGGAGCTATAGCAATCTTGTTAGTTCTGATTTGGTTGAGAAGCTTATTTGCCTACACAACCACATCCACGGCTTTACTACATCCAATGGTTCAACTCTTGTGATAAGTTAAAGGTAAGCAAAGTTGTGAAGGTGCAATTTTCCATTGGAAATTACCATGATAGTGCAAATTTTGATGTTGTGCCTATGCAAGCATGTTCTTTGCTGTTGGGTAGACCTTGGGAATATGATAGAGATGTGTTGCACCGTGGTAGAACTAACACTTACACCTTCACACACAATGGTAAGAAGATGGAGTTGCTACCAATGACTCCTGCTGAAATTCTAAAAGATGATATAGCACATGCTGAAAATGAGAGGAGATTAAATGAATCGAAGTCTGAAAATCAGCAAGTAGCTAAAGATGTTTTTCTGCCAAAGAAGGAGAAAAAGGACCCACATGCTAGGAACGATACACTTAGGTTGAAAGGTGCTTCCATGTTAGCTACTAAATCTGAAATTTTTGAGTTAATTGCACCTGAGTCTATTTGCTATGCTTTGATTTGCGAAGATACTTTCTTTACACTTGAGGATTCACCTTCATCTTTGCCACGTGCAATTGCTAACCTTTTGCAGGAGTTTGTTGATGTATTTCCAAGTGAAATACCCCCAGGGCTGCCACCTATGAGAGGAATTGAGCATCAAATTGATTTGATCCTGGGAGCTGCATTGCCAAACCGTGCGCCGTATAGGACCAATCTCGAAGTGACTAAAGAAATTCAGCGTCAAGTGCAAGATTTGCTTGACAAAGGGTATGTACGTGAGAGTCTTAGTCTTTGTGTTGTTCCTGTTATTTTGGTGCCTAAGAAAGATGGGTCATGGCGCATGTGTGTGGATTGTAGAGCCATTAACAACATAACTATTAGATATCGTCATTCTATTCCTAGGTTAGATGATATGCTAGATGAATTAAGTGGCTCTGTTGTGTTCTGTAAAGTAGACTTGCATAGTGGATACCACCAAATTAGAATGAAATTGGGTGATGAATGGAAGATTGCGTTTAAAAGAAAATATGGTTTGTATGAGTGGTTAGTTATGCCTTTTGGTTTAACAAATGCCCCTTCTACTTTTATGCGACTCATGAATGAAGTGTTATGCACTTTCATTGATAGATTTGTGGTGGTTTATTTTGATGATATATTGATTTATAGCAAGTCTTTAGATGAACATAAGGAACATTTACATGCTGTTTTTATTGCTTTGAGAGATGCACGCTTGTTTGGTAATCTTGAGAAGTGCGCTTTTTGCACGGAACGAGTTTTGTTTCTTGGTTATGTTGTAACTCCACAGGGAATTGAAGTTGATGAGACCAAGATTGAAGCAATCAAGAGTTGGCTGACTCCTAAATTGGTTACACAGGTGCAGAGTTTTCTCGGTCTAGCTAGATTCTACCGTCGCTTTGTGAGAGATTTCAGCACCATTGCCGCACCCATGAATGAGCTAACAAGGAAAGGTGTTCTATTTCGATGTGGACAAGCACAAGAAGACGCCTTCAATTTGCTCAAAGAGAAGTTGACTCATGCACTGCTACTCCAACTCCCTGATTTTGGTAAGGTTTTCGAACTTGAATGTGATGCAAGTGGAATTAGGATTGGAGGTGTTCTTATTCAAGAGGGTAAGCCTGTTGCATACTTTAGTGAGAAGTTGTCCGGGCCTAGTTTGACCTATTCAACCTATGGTAAAGAATTGCATGCTTTGGTTCAAACTTTAGAGACTTGGCAACATTATTTATGGCCGAAGGAATTTATTATACATTCTGATCATGAGTCTCTGAAACATATTAGAAGTCAAGTAAAATTGAATAAACGACATGCTAAATGAGTAGAATTTATTGAATCTTTTTCTTACATCATCAAACATAAGAAAGGGAAGGATAATGTTATTGCTGATGCTTTGTCTAGACACTATACCATGTTGTCTCAACTTGATTATCGTATATTTGGGCTTGAATTGATTAAGGGACAATATGAACTTGATGTTGATTTTAAAGACGTACTTTGAATTGTCAAGAGGGACGTACATAGAATAAATTTATGCTTAATGATGGATTCTTGTTTAGAGCTAACCGCCTATGCATTCCAGTTGGATCTGTTGCAGGAGGCCCATGGAGGAGGTTTGATGGGTCATTTTGGGGCTAAGAAGGCAGAGGAAGTTTTAGCCACACACTTTTTTTGGCCAAAGATGATGCAAGGGCCAATTACTAGAGCTTGGGTGCGACAATTGAATCTCTAGGTGAACTCATTCCTAAGTTCTTGCTTTGGTGACTTTGAGAATAGATTGCTACCTAATGATTTAATTATGATTAGGAACCTTGGAGAGGACCAGGAAGCATTTGGAGAGATGCTAGGAGGCGGACAGGGCCAGCAAAGGCGTTCAAGTCAAGTGGAGGCCCAATTCATATCGAGCTCGAGTCCATCTCGGATTCCAGGAGCAGTCCGCACTAAATTAGTCGCCCAGATCACATCCGGACTCTGTTTTTGACGTTCAAGATATGTACGGAAATCTAACGAGACCACCTTTCTAATGGATCTGGTTTCATGTCAATTCTTTCTGAGTCAACAGAAATGTCCAAACAAGTCAGCGTCCAGAATCTGTCAGGGTGCTACGCCACCGTCTTTTGGGCCGTTGGGTCTTGTATCGTGTTAGAGTCCATTAGGGACACATCTAGGGGTCCTTGGCTGACCTTAGACCCTATATATTCAGTAGAAGTCATCAAGTTAGGGTTGAGTTTTGCTTAGATTATTTTGCCATTGCAGTTTCATCGTCTAGATCGGTTTGTGGAACCCCAACTTTGTGTGCTAAACATTCATCTGCAATTCAGGTTGTGTTTTCTTTGTTCTTGCAAATTTTTTCGATTGTTTGTAGGACCAAAACCTTCATGGTTAGGTCGACTGCATGAGAGCGTGGCCGATAACAACAAGATGCGCGGGTGTAGCGAATGCGAGGTTACGATCAACTGATCAGAAGCCTCAAAACGTGAACGTCCATACGTCGCCAAATCGAACCTATCGGAAGGTCGGGCACCTAGTCTCACATCAGTATATGACCTGGCTCTACTCGCTTGTCTACCAGCACCGTGTTGACTACCTGACTGGTTGCCGCCAGATATAACATTAGTGGTTCCTAGGGCATGGGTGATGCCAACACTAGTGGTGATGTGAGAAATTTTTTGATGTCTTCGAAGGCTTGCTGGACTTCGTGTGTCTATTGAAAATTATCCGCTTTCTTCAATAGTTTGAAAATGGGCATGCCTCGTTCACCAAGTCGGGAGATGAATTGGCTGAGTGCCACCATGCAGCCTGTTAGCTTTTGGACGTCCTCCTGGCTAGTTGGGGGTGCCATGTTTATGACAGCGTTGTTTTTTTCTGGATTGGCCTCGATGCCTCGATGTGATATGATGAAGCCGTGTAGCTTTTCGGACGGTACACCAAAGGTGCACTTATCCGGATTCAACTTCATCTTGAATCTCCAAAGGCTTTGAAAGTTTCTTCCAAGTTGGCGATGAGGTCTTCCTTGGATTTTGTCTTTATCACCACGTTATCAACATACGCCTCCACGTTGCACCCGAGTTGAGTGTATAAATACCGCTAAATTGCTTGTTGATACATTGCTCCAGCGTTTTTCAACCCAAATGGCATAGTGACATAGTAGTATGCTCCAAATGGTGTAATGAAAGAAGTCTTCAGGCAGTCCTCCTACTTCAAGCTGATTTGGAGATATCCCGAGTAACAATCGAGAAAGCTGAGAAGTTCGCACCCCACAGTTGAATCCACGACCTGATCTATTCTTGGTAGACCAAATGGGTCTTTAGGGCACGCCTTATTTAAGTCGGTGTAGTCGACGCACATGCGCCATTTACCGTTCTTCTTCCGGACCAAGACTAGGTTTGCTAGCAAATCCGAGTGACAGACCTTTTGATGAACCCGGCTGCAAGGAGCTTGGTTATACCCTCCCGAATAGCATCTTTGCGGTTTTGTGTGAAGCGCTGTAGTCGTTGTTTGACTGGCTTGGCGTCCGGCTTGACATTGAGGGAATGCTCGATCACCTCCCTTGGTACACCAGGCATGTTGGAAGATTTCCAAGCAAATATATCCCTGTTCGCCTAAAGGAATGTGACAAGCTCGTCTTACTATTTGGGGTCGAGTCCGGTCCCGACAAGAGCAGTTTTGGAAGGGTCTAGGGGATCTTTTTGGTTTCAGTGTCCATTTAAATTCCCGACTTAGCTGCTTTTTTTGCTGGAACTTGACCATCCTTGATTGCTGTTGTAGCGGCTAGTTGGATGTTGTTGCACCTGCCGGCCGCTTCTTTATATTGGGCTAGCTCACAGCTCTCCTTATCGCAGGTGAAGGCTTGCTTTACATCGCTGCGAAGAGAAAGTACTCCGGCTGGTCCTGCCATCTGGAGCATCATGTATGTATAATGTGGCACTGCCATGAATTTGGCTAGTGCTGGCCATTCGAGTATTGCGTGATACGCGGTCTCGAAGTCGGCAATCTCGAAGCAGATATTCTCGGTGTGGAAATTGCCCTGCGTGTCAAAAGTGTCTGATAGAGTTGTCTATCTGAGTGGAGTAGAAGACAGGCCAGGGATTATCCCATGGAAGGGTGTTGTACTCAGCCGTAGATCGAAACGAGGTGATGCGGTTGGGTGCCTAATCTTCTGATAGGTTCGATTTAGTGAAGTAAAGACGTTCACATTTTGAGGCTTCCAACTAGTAATCGTCACCTCACAACTGCTACACCCATACATCTAGTTGTTATCAACCATGCTCTCACGTAGTCGACCTCACCACGAAGGTTTTATCTCTACAAGCAATCGAAGAAACTCACAAGAACAAGGAAGAACACAATCTGAATTGTAGATGAATAATTTAATACTCGAAGCTGGGGTTCCACAAACTGAACTTTGTCAACGGCGATAAACCCCGACTCTAAACAACGATGGCTACTAAATATATATGAGTTGGGATGTCCTAGGGTTAAACCTAGAGCGCACACCCCTTGGGCTTAGCCCACGACACAATTACAAGGCCCAAGGCCCAAAATAGACTCGGACTGGAAGAGGTACGTGTATTGTTTCAATGATTTCGGACAGCTTAGGAGGAATTTTGATGTGGGACCAAAACCATCTGAAATTAGACTCCATAAGCTTTCCAACAAGTACTCATGGGCCCCAAAAGTCCTTCTGGATCAGCAACTAGATCCATTTGAAGTTGATGCTGTCAGGAGGCCTGAATCCGAATCCAAAATGTGCAGAACTTCATCTCTTGCCTTCTATGGACCAAAAGTGACATGGTGATGTAGGAGTAGATTTGGGTAAGGTCTTGGTTTGGTCCCCAATCAACTTCTTTGATCATCTATGCGTTCCTTCCGCTCGGTCTCTTTCCCTTCACCCAAGCAAGTATCTCTGCAAACGAGAACACACAAAACTCATGGTGCAGTAACAGCTGTTCAAATATATAACACGTAAATCTTGCACCTTTGGTTGATGAATACATAAGGTAGCTATGGTCATATCCGAGCTAGTGATGTCCTCATCATCCTCCCCTTCTTGATTGGAAACCGTCTGCGGTTTTACCTTGTCATTAAGCCTGATGAACATATCTTTATCTTTCACAACATAGGGTGAGGTAGTGTTGTGCATATGGTTGGATTCTGAAATTTTAAATACGGAGAATACTTTATAGTGTCATGCAGCTCACAACACTCCCCTTCTTACAAACTAACCTGCAACTCATTTAAACAACTAGAGGAACTAGATAGAGAATTATTTATACTCATGCGGTCCACTAGACAAGAGATGTCATTATGAAAAGGAGGTATATTAAAATTCGAACAAATGTATACTCTATGCACATTATATTCTCCTTATTATCATAATTGCCAATAACATGAAAAATCACATGAGAAGAACATGGCAAATCAGATCTAACAAATAATTTCTTCTCTAAACAATTGAGTGGACAAAGATCATCAAATTGAATATAGCCCCAAGTATTTAAAGAAGATAGCAATCTAAACTTTTCATTCTCGCTAGCAATATGAACAACATGTCTAAAATCAACACATGGTGGTTCAACAACATTACTAACATGTTCATTCACTAGTTGTGACATGGATATAAGTGAAGCATTGCACAACTTTTCTTTATCACAAGAAATAGGAACCAAATCATCGTGTGACAAAGGTAATTTAACACACGATTCCACTGGTGATTTCTCTAAACTAACATGATTAGTGGACATATATATCACATCAGAATTGTCCATACCTTGAGTGAATGTAGCACCATTTCTGTTACCTTTGTTCTCATTTTCAAAAACTGTAGGTGCAGTCTTAATTAAACCATCTTAAAACATGCCTAGAACAACAGGTGGATCTTCTTTCTCTATGTCTTTTTTCTTTTCCTCATTACCTTGGCTCTTCTCAGATACCTGCAAAATGTTAGTGCCCAAAGCAATACGTTCGTTTTGCAATAACTCAGGTTTAGGTGAAGGCATCAAAACATTAGTATTATTACATTTATTTCTCAAAACCTCATGGTTTTTAACCTTTTCCCTCTCAAGATCATCTTTCAAAATTTCAGCAGGGGACATAGGTAGCAACTTAAATTTCTTGCCATTATGTGTGAAAGTGTACGTGTTGGTTCTACCATGGTGCACAACATCTCTATCATATTTCCAAGATCTACCCAAAAGTAGAGAACATGCTCGCATTGGAACAACATCGAATATGGCACTATCATGATAATTGCCTACTAAAAACTCCACTTTCATAATTTTACTTATCTTCAACTTACCGCAATAATTGAACCACTGGATGTAATAAGGCCGAGGATACGGTTGCGTCGGTAATCCAAGCTTCTCGACCATATCTGAACTTGCCAAGTTGCTACAGCTCTCGCTATCAATGATAATACGGCATGCTCGATTCATAACCAAAAATCTTGATTGGAACAAATTATGGCATTGATTTTGCTCCGCTTTCTCCATTTGAGAACTTAGCACTCGTTGTACCAAAGTACTCTCATTATGCTACAAAAGTTTAGTCACAGAAGAAGGGATAACAAGGGGTTGCTTCTCTAAATGACACACTTTATTTTTGTAAGCAAAATTCTGAGATGGAGAAACAAATTTCTCTCGCATAAGCATTTTCATATCGTTCCAAGTTTGAGGCAATCTATTATGTGAGGACGTTATTAAATTTTGCCACCATATTAAAGCATGAGAAGTCAAGACACTAGCAGCATTCTTAATCTTTTGTTTATCACGCATATGACGATGAGAAAAAATTTTATCAATCGCAACTTCCGAACTCATGTATGCTTCAGCACCAAATCCATTATACGAAGGGGGAGATGGCACAGTCTTAACTTCACTTGTCGAAGGTGATGTGGCAGCTATGGTAGGGCTCTCATCCAAATTCTTCGTCTCCTTTTCGTCCTTGGTGTGAACTGTCATAGTTAGTGGAAGACAAGAAGAAACAGTAGCTGGCTGCTGATGTCGTCTCAATTGTTCATATTCACTAAGGAGACCTTTCGTGCTCTCAGCTATCGCCTGAAGGTCTTGTTGTATAGAGTTCATGCTATGTCATCACATTCCTGCCACTGTTAGTAGAATACAGAAAACAACACAAAAACGTTATCCCTATCAACTACTAGGTAGTGGACGGTGGAATCACACACTCTCAAGTAACCAAAGGCATCTTACCGAACTCTTATGATATTCTTACCGATTGAAGCAGGTGGTACAACCAGAGAGGTGGGACGTTGACAGTGGTGAGTGTTGTGATTACTCGGATCAAATCTGTACTGATAAGAAGTTTGTGGATCTCGGAAGGCCCAAAAGTATGGTAGCAAGGAATAGCAAAAATTAATAACAGAATAGCAAAGCTGAATAGGTGTCCCAAATACTTGTAGCAGTCGTTGGTCGAGACACGTTCCTAGAACCAGCCTAACAAGCGAGAATAAGAAACAAAGGACTTGGGACAGCTCTCTCTCACCAAGTCTCTCAACTATCTTGAAAGATCAGCAAGACTGCTAACTGAAAACAGCTCTCTCTCAACAAGTCTGCACACTTTCTTTTTTTTACTTGATCTCTCTTTTTTTCTTTTTTTGATATATTTTTTTTCTCATCTAGGAATTCAAAAATAGCAAAACATCAGGAAGGAGTAGCTCAAGCAGATGTAAGATGTGGCCTGGAGAGATTTGTGAGCGTGCTTTAAAACTCGTGCTGGAACTTTGGATCTCGAAAACTAAATTTTCCTAGCCGCATTTCGCAAAAATTTTTCAGACAAACCTGGTGAAGTAGGGGAAAGCCTTCTGGGAAATTTTCTGTAGATGTCTGCAGACTACTTATTTGCCCAATTCTGAGTCCGTATGCGAAAGTTATGGCTGTTTTAAGAAAGGTAGCGTGAACTAGGGTTTTGCGGCTCAATCCTGTTGCTCCGGCTAGAGTATAAGTGCCAATAGGTCAAGCGGGGCTGACAAGGAGGCTAGTGATGCAGGGCAATTGATACAAGGTGGCTTGCGACCTATCTAAAAAGGCTTGCGAAAGCGGGTTAAAAGCTCAAGGCGGCTTGCAGTCCAAAGCCGAGTAGAACTCGATCTCTCAAGGCAGGCTATCGCACAATGTAACAGCTAGAACTAGAACCACGAACACGACTCTAGACCAGCGACCACTAACTTGACCTAGGGCACAGACTCAACAAAGTGAAACTGAAATAAATTTTGAAAAGGCACAAAGGGGTTTGGAGAAGAGATAAACCTAACACTACGAAGAACACGGTGGTAATAAATTTTTGGGTTTTCTGGACTCTAGGTAAAAGTAACAAAGATGGATAAATGGGAACAGATAATACCTATTGGGCAACCTGTGCTCTGATACCACTTGATGCGAGACTAGGTGTCTGATCTTCCGATAGGTTCGATTTAGTGACGTGAAGATGTTCACGTTTTAAGGCTTCCGATTAGCGATCGTCACCTCGCAACCGCTACACCCACACATCTAGTTGTTATCAACCACACTCTCATGTAGTTGACCTCACCACAAAGGTTTTATCCCTACAAGCAATCGAAGAATCTCACAAGAACAAGGAAGAATGCAATCTGAATTGCAGATGAATAATTTAACACTCGAAGTTGGGGTTCCACAAACCGGACTTTGTCAAAGGTGAAACTGTGGCATCTGGGGACAGACTAATCTAAGCGAAACCCCGACTCTAAATGACGATGGCTACTGAATATATATGTGGAGGCCATGGGCCTTGGGTACCTCATGACAAGCATATGGACCACTCGGATAGAGGATGGGCCTAGCCTTGTAATTAGAGATATGATAGAACCCAGCAGACTTTGCCTTGTACGATAAGAAATATACAGTCCTAGTCGGGTAGATTATATCTTTAAGAGGAGATCCCTTGGCTATAATCCAACTAGGACTCCTACCTTGTACCCCTGTCCCCCAGTATATAAGGGGAGGCAGGGCGCCCCATGAGGGCACAAGATCACCACGATCGCATAAGCTCATAGAAGCAAACATACATCCTCAAAGGAATACACCACAACTGGACGTAGGGTATTACCTCACATCGAGGGCCTGAACTAGTATAAACCTCCCCATGTTCCTTTGCAATCCACCGAGTTTTGATCCGACGAGTAGCCTTATATTCATATTGCCGGTGTAAAACATCGACAATATATGAGTTGGGATGTCCTAGGGTTAACCCTAGAGCGCACACCCCTTGGGCTTAGCCCACAACATAATTACAAGGCCCAAGGCCTAAAACAGACTCGGACTGGAAGAGGTATGTGTCTTGTTTTGACGATTTCGGATAGCTTAGGAGGAATTTTGATGTGGGACCAAAACCATCTGAAAGTAGACTCCATAAGATTTCCAACAAGTACTCATGGGCCCTGAAAGTCCTTCTGGATCAGCGACTAGATCCATTTGAAGTTGATGCTGTCAGGAGGCCCGAATCTGAATCCAAAACGTGCAGAACTTCATCTCTTGCCTTCTATGGACCAAAAGTGACGTGGTGATGGTGGAGTAGACTTGGGTAAGGTCTTGGTTTGGTCTCCAATCAGCTTCTTTGATCATCCATGCGTTCCTTGTGCTTGGTCTCTTTCCCTTCACCCAAGCAAGTATCTCTGCAAACGACAACACACAAAACTCATGGTGCAGTAACGGCTGTTCAAATATATAACACGTAAATCTTACATAGAAAGCATGCACCTTTGGTTGATGAATACATAAGGTAGCTATGGTCATATCCAAGCTAGTGATGTCCTCATCATGATGGATCTTCATCTCGTCGAGCGTCTTGGCGAACAAAATATTGAGAGCACTTCCTCCATCGATGAGAACCTTCTTCAGCTTGATGCTTCTGATGACCGGGTCTAGGATGAGTGGATAACGTCTGGGATGAGTAACCCGATTAGGATGATCTATGCGGTCAAACTTGATTGGCGTTTCTAACCAATGCAAGTACTGGGGGGGCGTCTACTGAGACTGAGTTGACTACGCGTGCTATGAGCTTCTGCTTTCTCTTGGACTCATGTGCAGTCGGCCCTCCAAAGATGTAGTTGAGCTCAGCCTGGGGATCTTGGTAGTCACCGGCTGCATCCGGATCTGGCTTGTCCTTGTCATTATTGTTGCCAGATGTTGAAGTCTACTCGGAAGCAAACTTTTTGAGCATGAAGCAGTCCTTAGCCGCGTGCTTGCCCTTTGGATGAAAGGGGCATAGCCCATTCCTCACTTTTCGTCTGTTCTCAAGGGTCACAGCCGAGTACGCTCCACAGCAACCACCACGTTGTTCGACTTGCACTTGCAGTTGCCTGACTTGTTCTGTGCTAGCTCATCGTTATCTTTCTTGTCCTTCTGCCGGGGCTCCTTCTTGTCATCCATGGCCTCAGCAACTGCGTCGACCGAGTTGGCATATTTGTTTGCCATGTCAAAACGAGCCTTGACAGAAGAGGGAGGTTTCTGAGTAATCTTGGCAATGAACGGGTTGTCTCTGACTCCCTTACGGAAGGCGGGGATGACGACCTCATCCTTGATCTTCGGGATTGAATTCCTCTTCTCAGAAAACCTCTTGATGAAATCACGAAGAGACTCATTCTTCTTTTGATGGCACTGATACAGATCGTACTCGGAAGATGGCCTCTCGTACGTTCCTTGAAAATTGGCAATAAAGCGCCCCAGAGTTCTCCCCAAGAGCCGATTGACCTCTTAGGAAGTCCAGTTAGCCATGTCCTTGCCGAGTTGGCTAGAGCAACTGGGAGGTAGTTAGCCATAGCTTTGTGATCTCCTCCAGCTGCTTGGATCACCAGAGTATAAACTGTAAGCCAGGACTCGAGGTTGGTCTTCCCATCGTATTTTTCGATTCCAGTCAGCTTGAAGCCTGACGGCCAGTCAACTTGTTGCAGCTCATGGGTGAAGGCCGGTACTCCTTCATCTGTATGAGGACTCTGACTCCGACTACGGTAGTGAAACCGCTCGTGGTGGAGGCCGAAGTGCTTATTCTCATCTTCTAGTTGGCGACACTCATCTTCCTCGCGTTTGTGGCATCATGCATTGATGTCTTGCTGGAGATCTCATCATAGTCGGCCTTGGACATCTTGGTTGTCCTGACGGTCATCTTGATGTCGGCGCTGCCGGTCGCTATTGTGGTTGCTGAGTGACGTGTGGCGTGACTCCGTGGGCGGCTGACTGGAGCTGGCCGCTCAGCATCTGTTGAGGCAGATGAGACCGCCGTTGGAGAAGCCAACCTATTGGTTGGTATGAGAGTATCACCCGACTGTTGACGCTGCTGGCATGCAGCAGCGGTGATCATGGCTTTAATCCTTGCTATCATCGGGGTAGCCTGGTGATTAGGCCCAAACTGCAGTGTATCTAGTAGAGTTGCAGCGGCCACAACGTTCTGTTGAGGAGTTACGAAAACGTCGTGGTCACCGACTCGGGTTTGGAGGATTTGCTATTGAGCAATCTGCCCAGCCTTGCATAGATCGTCGTTGCGAGCATTGCGCTCGGACTGTAGGCATCTTGCATCTTCCTCCTATTGCTCACGTAGTTAGCGAGGTTCCTCTTCTTGCAAATCACGTAATCGGTGTGCCTCCTGAGTGGGAGTTGAGCCCTTGGATGCCATGAAGACTTCGCGTGGTGGAGAGATGCTTGCCGAACTGCTGTCCTCCCTAGATCCGATTTCATGCGGCTCTGGGCCGTATCTGAGTCGAACTCCAGGGGATTGGGTTTGCTACATCGGATGTTGATTGAAGATATCCGTGGCATTGCCAAGTCTGAACGGGAGATTGATGATCTCCTTCTCTCTTAGCCCAATCTCAACTGGCTCAAGGCCGAGTCTGAGTCAAACACCGAAAGAAAGAGTTGTCCCTGGACTCAGGCATGTTGGAGATTGACACAGCATGTCGACGAAGATCGCTGCAGCGTTACGTTGGCCAACCGGCACGAAGTTGGCTTGGTCCCTGGCCAATCGGATCAAGTCTGAGTCGGACAAGGTGAGGTTGCCGAATTCATCAGCGATGAAGTCGAGGCTTCCAAAGGTGATCGTTTGCTCGGGGAAGAACTTGATGCCGTCGACTCCGGTGGTTGAATCCATCAGGCTTGTCGAAGATGATCTCGCCGATGCCCCTACCTGGCGCGCCAATTGGTGATGTTTTGTATCGGCAATAAGAATATGGGGCTACTCCTGAGACCTAAACTTGATGGATTGCAAAGGAACACAGAACAATTTATACTGGTTCAGGTCCTCGAGGTGAGGTAATACCCTACTTCCAGTTGTGGTGTATTGCCTTTTAGGTTTCTCTGGTGAGATTGTATGCGCTCTGATTCTCTTGCCCTCAGGGGGCGCCCTACCTTCCCTTATATACTAAGGGATAGGGTTACAGGGTACGAATCCCAGTCGGACTCTGACAAAGGGATTTCCTTCTTGGAATACAACGTGCTCGACTAGGACTATATCCTTTCCATGTCGTACAAGGTAATGTATGCTGAGTCCTATTGTATCCCTAATTACAAGGTTAGGCCCATCCTCTGTCCGAGTGGCCTTAATGTTTCTCACAAGGTACCCGGGGCCCATGGCCTCCACACAAGGATGGCACCCCTATTCCCAACTCGTGGAATATTGAACAGCTAAATCACATTCTGATAAATATTTTCTCCTTTTTATGATGTTCTGATCCAAACAGGGCTGGAGGCAACTCACTTCGCTATTGTTTGACTCGGATATAGCTTAGCACCAGTCGGGATCGGATCTAGGGGTGATGAGATGTCATCACTTGGCCTTGCCAATTGTTGATGTTTTGTATTGGCAATACTGATTGTTGGGCTACTCGTCGAACCAAAACTCGATGGACTTGAAAGAACATAAAGGTTTATACTGGTTCAGACCCTCGGGGTGAGGTAATACCCTACTTCCAGTTGTGGTGTATTGCTTTCGCTGTATGATTGATCTCTGGTGATTCTGCTTGTCAATGTTTTGTATCGGCAATATTGATTGTAGGGCTACTTGTCGGACCAAAACTCGATGGACTTCAATAGACAAGACGATTTATACTAGTTCATGCCCTCGAGGTGAGGTAATACCCTACTTCCAATTGTGGTGTATTGCTTTCGCTGTATTCTCTGGTGAGATTGGTTATGGTGTGGCCATGCCCCAGGGGGCTCCTTGTCTCTCCTTATATATCAAGGAGGCAAGGTTACAAGGTAGGAATCCTAATCAGACTCAACTAAGGGATTTCCTTGTAAGAACATAGAGTAACCGGCTAGGACTATATCCCTTTTCTTGTCGTGCAAGGTTACATGAAGCCGAGTTCCATTATATCCCTAATTACATAAGCTAGCCCATCCACTATCCGAGTGGTTGTATTGCCTTCTTTTAGGTACCTAGGCCTACGGCCTCCATAGTAGCCCCTGAGACGTTCATAGAGTCACGGCAGACGCCGAGTGCTTATCCCCCACGGTGAAGAATTCCTAAGTGCAACACTCCCGAGTACTCTTTATCAGAGTGCTTCTTCTTCCGAGTCTCGCTTCATGTTGGCTGGCAACAAGGCTATGAAGGGCTTCATGGAAAAATATGAATAGTGTGCACCGAATAGGCGCACCTATTAGGTGTAGCCCTTGACTTTGTGCTTAATTAATAAATAATTAAACATAAAGTCGAAGATCTTTAATCTTTAAGTCTTTCCTGTGTATATATTTCTCAGAAATTAGACTCTTCAGCATCATATCAGCTGGAAAATTTTTGCTCAAGATAATTTGGCTAAGTATGTAAACCGAGTACCACCATGGAGCTAATCCATTATGTGGTGAGGTATACTTAAGAGATACCTGCATCACCTATTTTAATGTAGATCAGCTGTTGATCCTTATAAGGACATATCCTCAATACCTATTAAATAATATAGATATATGAACATAGGTGTCTAGCAAATAGGCTTAGCATGAAGCACATCTAATTATTTTTAATCAGATCTTGTAAAACATCACCCAAATTGTGATTTTAACACAACTGCTATATGTTTCGGGGAGAGAAAAAGATTCCCTTTCTTTCCCAAATCACCAAATCTCTTTGTCTTCCAGATCCACGTGCAAAGCTCTCGTGTTCTCCATCCCCAAACTAGGGTTTTGACACAACTCGAGCTTTCCTCCACAAATCCACAAAATCCACCGATCCAAAGTCGATTCTTTTCCCTTAGACACTTTCCCCTCTCTTTCTTAGCTCTAATCATGCCGAGGTCATCATCCGACGCTCCCCTCATTCCAGCTGGGACTTGGTTGACATCGACCCCATGCTTATCAAAGCTTGCACATTTGGAGAGGAACAAATGCCTCCAAGCAAGAGAACTCATCAACAGGCGCCTGGCAAAAGGTGAAACAATTCTTGCCCCTAACCCCCATGAGATTGTGGTTTTTGAGTCTTTCTTTGATAGGGGTTTTGCTCTTCCCTCCTCTGACTTCTTCTGGGGGCTTCTTCATTTCTACCAGATCGAGCTTGTCCACCTCAATCCGAACTCCATCCTTCATATCTCCATTTTTGTAAACCTCTATGATGCCTTCCTGGGGATTGATCCCCATTTCAATCTTTTTCACTTCTTCTTCCACATCAAGCCCTAGCCATCCAGGTCCAACCCTCAAGTCATAGGGGAAGCTAGGCTTCCACTTTGGAACGAGATGAAGAAAGTTTATCTTGACATCCCCCTAAAGACCTCCTTGAAAGGATGGCATCAGGAGTGGTTTTACTGTTCAAATCCAGAACCCTCCCTGCCATCTTTTGTTGGGAACCCTCCCAAGGTCTTGGAGTGCTAGTTGTCTCTCCCCTTGGAGGCCAAGATGGTGCAGGTGCGGCAGCTTGTTGAGAAGATTGATATTCTGAAGAAAAAAGGTTTGACCAGGCCTTGGGTCGCCCGAACATTCCAGAACCGACGCACGCAGCCCCTGAAAGCGAGGATCCACCCTAGGTATGAATACCAGGGAAAGAATGATCCAACCTGTAACATCCCCAATCTAGTAGAGGTAACTATTTAAGTTTCCTAGAACCATCTTTGTTCGCTAATTAAAATTTTTGAATCATCTTGTCATATAACTCAAAATTTGATTTAATTAAAACCTAATCGGCAAAATTAGACCAACTCCTAAAAGTGCAACAAACCTCACAGAAACATATGTGGAAAATAATTTATTCAAATACTAGATTATTTATCATGAATTAATATGATTTTTCCAGATTTTCAACAATCACTTTAGACCTTTTAAAAATTCATCTAATTTTCAGCCAGGGTCCTTTTCTTTGATTTTCTGTGAGCAAACCATTTTGAATTTTTGAGTGAAACTTTCAAAAATGGAACCTAGGAAGTCTGGGCTAGCTACACAAAAATCACCATATTTTTAACACCAGTTTTGCTTACTCAAATTGATTTTTAAAGTGAGAGGGAGAGAAAAATTCTGAAAATGGTTCAAAATCAGTGTATACTCTCTTTTCTACCCATACCCCTCTCATACACCTAGAGCACCACGACCTGGGCCCACTAATCAGTGTCTAGGAGCTAGCTCCACCTCTTGTGCACCAAATTTTGAGTGGGACCCACCAATGCATGCAAATGGAGGGAGTGACACCTATTAGACTTGCTGTCATCTTTTTCTCTCTTCTCCTCTTTCTCAGCTTCCCAGCCAGCTAGCTCCCTCATCCTCACAACTCCACCATAGAGCTGAGAAACCGAGAGAGAGCTCCTCTGGCTCTCTTTCTTCTCCATCACTCTGCCGGCCGCCGGGAAGAGGCGTCACGAGCACAACCTCGCCGCGGGAGATCGGGAGCGCGCCCTGGAGCGCAGCCATGAGCAGCCGTGTCTGTCGCGCTGGCGTTCCAACCACCTCGGAGCTTCCCTGGCAGAGCAGCTAGGCCAGCAACACCGCCTCAGACCTAGCAGTCAAAAGCCCCAAGAATCTCTGGAAACCGAGCCCCGAGCGAGGAGATCGGCCATCGTCTTCTCCAACTCTGGTCAAGCTCCACCGCGCGCGATTCGCCTCATCTGGTGAGCCGTTCGTCAATTCCTTGCACTAGTAACAGCCATCGGTGGTACCTAACCTCTTGCGTGTGGTGCTTCGGCCATGTTGGCAGTAGACCAAGCTCTCCACAGCAAGCCCACAGCGGTACTACGCCACGGAAGGCGTCCGTCGTCGTCACACTTCACCAGACCTCCTCTGCCTCGGCCGACGGCACAGTGAGTTCCCTTGGGTCCCCTAGGTGATCAAGAGCGCCTTGTTCAGCTAATTCTGCAACCCAAGCCACACAAGCACGTGCAACCCAAACAAAGCCGCCGCTCGAGCTCACCGCCGGTGAGCTATAGTCCACCATTAGCCACGACGCGACCACCGATGTGTTCGCCTCAACTTCCTCTCCGTTTTCTCTTTTGGCCATGAGCCGAGCCGTGCCGCCGTTCGCCGTCGGCGCCGGTGAACAGAGCCGGTGGCCCAGCCAGCCTGCGCCTCCCCTGTTCTGTGCCGCCGACAGGTGGACCCGGGCTGGGGGAAAAGAGAAAAGAAGAAAGGATTAGAAAAATGACTAAGGGATTTATTTTACAACAGAAAAATGGCCAAACTTTGAAAATCCATAACTATTTCATTTTAACTCCTTTTTGAGTGAACCAAATTTTGTTAGATTCATCAAAGCTGTTACTTTATTTCTGTAAAATAAAATGTAGCACATGCAGTAGAGAAAATATCCACTAAACTCCACATTACTAATATATATGTTAGTTATTGCATGAGTCATGTATAAACTTGATAAACTTCTTCCAATTTCAAATATTCTCAAACCCTGTATTAGTAAACTCCTTTTGGCATGTATGTCTCTTATGTAAATTACTTTATAGCACCTTTATATATGGTCTACACACTAAAATGTATTTCAATAATCATTAATGTATGAGGACTTCAAAATTTATAATAAATTGATTATAAATCCAAATTTAGTAAACTCAATTTTATTAGAACCAGTAGGTTATGCTCTTTTATATAAAAATACTTAACTTCTTGAAATCTTATCAGAAAATATCAGTCAAATATAATAACTACAAGTTTACAATAAAATATTTACAGAACTGCTATTTTTCATCCTTCCTATCTTGTTATTTTTGTAACTCATAAACCGTAAAAGATTTTGAAATGATTCTTTCACTAAAATTCACTTTAAAATGTTAAATACCTACTGTTTGTTTTAGAGCACATTGCATATGTATGTTTATTTCGATCTCTTATTTGCATAGTGCTTCTTATCGATAGATTCGGAGGTTTCAGAGTACGAGGAAGCTAATCCAAAGGTTAAGTGTGAACCATCGCAGCAGCAAGGCAAGCATCTAAGCATATTGAACCTATGTCTTCAATAAGTTGATTCGTTTGCGAAAAACAATATCTATATGCATGTCTCAGTCCATTTAAAATGGGAAAACGGGTAGAGTCAATATTGACCAATTGTATGCATTTCCATTTCCTTGGTTGTTGATTCCATGTTTTTACCTTGTCACCCCTGGTTAAGGACTTTGGGATACTTTTATTTTATCGAATGCTTAGCCATGCTTAGTTCTAGACTTAGAAAAATCCGATAGATGGAGCTATCGGTTCAAAACTAGTTTAATACGAATGGATGGGTTAAAATCTGAAAAGAATAACTTCTGATTTATAATTGAGAATATTTTTGACTTGGATGGATGACAGGGCGATGACGGGATGGTGTTTCCCCGATGCATGTAGCTCCGTCTGGGTCGTTAAGGACCGAACATGTTGACGTCTATTCAAGCACCCTATGTACTTCCACACGCTGGGAATGGGATGGCTTAACTTAGTAGCACGGGAGGCTGTGGCCATCTACGCCCGTCCGTCAGTCATGAGGATGGTCTTTCCTTTGGAGGGCCTCATGCGCGCCTGGTTTTGGCCGGAGGTGCCTCCCATGACGGTGAGCCCGCCTTAGTCACCTATGTGTGTAGCTAAGTCGTCAGGGGCCTAGATGTGGTTTAGGTGGTTGGAGCTAAGCGTGGGAAAGGTTTTGTTGTGACCTCTAGTCCACACTCAATGTGTAGAGTGTGGGTACCGACGGGTACGGATCAAACTAGAGTGTAGCCATTTGGCTTCTATCACATCGTGTGGGTAAAGATGTACACCTCTGATTAGAGTATGAACTATTCGAATAGCCGTGTCCATGGTTACAGGACGACCGCTTGATGTGTTAGTCAATCTATGTTAGCATCCAACTTGGGATATGTGGTTATAGGATTATGTGGTTATATCATGACATAGGATAGTCATGGATGGATGGGTGTATATGAGAGGCTTTGGTGTTAAATATGACTTGGTTTTAAGCATGAAAGATGGTATGCTTGTGTAGCATATTTATTTGGGCAATGGTGGCCCATTGTTGATGTTAGAGCATGGGATTGTGCTCATCTTCACCTCTTTTTCAGAACATATTACTTGCTGACATGAAATTTCAGATTGCTTTTCTTTCTCAAATGCTTATAGTTTCAAGGTATTATTTTGCTCAATAAACTTAGCTTTATGCAAAACCAGATCAACATAGCCATATTCCTTGATGTAGAGACTAGAATTACTCCTTTGTACTATTAATATTGTGTAAATCTAGCTGAGTACCATTCGTACTCGCGCTGCATATTTTTCAGGTGAGGATAACGACGTTGTTGGTGTGGTCTACTATTATCCCACCGAGGGTGGCGAGGATAATGTGTAGTTAGAGTTAAGCTGTACCCTAGTCGGTTGCCTTGTGGGTTTGGTATGGCACCACTGGTTTTATCCTTGATGTTTATATTTCCGCTGCTATCTTTTGTGCTACTCTGTGATGAATTAGGGTGTGTGAACCCTCTATGTAATATATATAACCCTGCTGCACTTTTATCCATATTTAGAGTACTTGTGATGTTTATCAATTGCTTGCGATGAAAGTGTGAGGCTAGTCGCTTTCCTGGGGACTAGCTAAACATGAGTATGAGTTGTGTATAATTGAGATGGTTGGGGGATAGCTATTGTGGTTCGAGTCCTCTGGGGTACGTATCGTGTTTGGTCGCCACCATCGAGTGGCTTGACGGGCGTATGATGGAGAGGACTGGCAAGCTATCCTTATGATTATCTCTTTTGTACACTTCTCGGCATTTCGGTTATTATATTGGAAGGGGTCAACCGTGATCATGGATACATTGAAGTTGAGTGGCTATTATGCGTGTTTGGATCCCACTCGTCCAACAACATGTGGTGGTCGCATTGGGCACTGGACGATATAATACTCGGGGTGTCCACACAACCCGGGAGTGTGCCGACCTCGTCATCAAGGACATGGTGACAGATACCCTACTGCGTTATTTCGTCAATGGCGTAGTAGAAACTCTGGAATCTAGACGCCGAGAAGTGTCCCAAGCCCTACTGCTTGAGTAGGCCTAGGCCGACGGTAAGCTCTTGATATCTTGCTATCTTGATACTTTCTTGTGATAATTGCTGTGAATCTGAAGTGTATGGAATTGTCTTCATATGCATTGTTTGCAGGAAAACACCGACTTTGTGTCGAATCCTCCTAGCCCACCGACTGGGGGGATCAAGAAAATGGCCAACTAGCCCATCGGCTGACCAACCCAGCTCTAAGCGAGCTTGGAAGCAACCCATGCAGGACTAGGCCAAGCCTAAGAGCACGCTGACTTAGGCAGCCCTAAGATCAGAGATGCCGATAGCGCAGCTCCAACAAATTCAATAGCTTCAGCTGTCGTGCCGACCACTCCACCAACCCAGCCAGCCGCACAGAGTGCGGAGCCGGCTGGCCCCAGCAAGACTCCACTTGGTGCCACGCCTCAAGGCCCAACACCAAGCAGCACAAATTCCTGAGGTAAGCCTTCGGGCTCTTTGCCGACTACCTCCCCCGTGATACACAGCTGTGGAGGTTTAAGACTTTGAAATGGTATGTGATCTTCTATCTTCAAACAACTTGAAGTGATTTGCAATATCTTGATTGCTGCATAAATTTGCAGGAAGCCAATTGACTCTGACCCCAAAGGGCCAGAGATATCAACCCCCATCGTCAACCCTACCCCAACTGAGACTGAGGCAGAGAAACAACAACCCGAGCTGAGTGCTACCCTAGCCCCCAGGGCGAAGTCATGAACTTGGCCGAACCGCCAGCCTCACCCAGTTGGGAGGCTGTAGAGCCGATTGAAGATCTAGTTGCTGAACTTGCTGTAGGTCTAGTGCCTCCTAAAGTCCCAAGGCCAGTAACCCCTTCTCTTCCTTCATCACCTTCTTCCGAAGAAGGTGACCTCCCCAGACTTGAAGCTCTATCGTGCAATCATCCTAGGGTATTCCATTGGACTAACCCTGATGGGAGCGAAGATACTCTGAAGCTGGACGAGGCAGCCACTAGAAAGGAGCGGATTGAGCTCTTCGAGGCCACCATCAAGGCTTCGAGGCAAGTGCAGGTAACAACCTAACTAATCTTGTCTCAGCTTCGTTGTTGATCATATAGCTTTGTAGTCATCTATCATCTTGACATGGTATTGTCTTGGTGCAAAAAGTAGTTGATTGGTCTAAGAAAATGAGTCGGGCATTTGCCAGACTCACTCTCCACATCGCTCAATTCACTTAGCTCCAAGCCAAGAAGAACAAACTCGAGAGCACCAGAAAGGAGAGGGAGACCCAGCTGAGGGACTTAGTCAACAAGCTGTGGGAAGAGTAGTGGGAGAAGATCAAGACTATCCGGGGTAAGTCTTTGTGGAGGCCATGGGCCCCGGGTACCTCATTACCAGTATATGGGCCACTCGCATAGAGGATGGGCCGAACCATGTAATTAGAGATAAGGTAGCACCCGGCAAGCTGTACCTTGTATAACGAGGAAACATAGTCTTAGTCGGATAGGTCTCTATCTCTAAGAAGGAAATCCCTTGGACGTATCCGGCTGGGATCCTTATCATGTACCCCTGTCCCCTAGTATATAAAGGGAGGTAGGGCGCCCCTCAGGGTAGAAGAGACAAGATCATCGATCATAAACACCTCAGAGGAATAACATCTCAACTGGACGTAGGGTATTACCTCACATCGAGGGCCTAAACTAGTATAAATCTCCTTTGTTTTCCTCTTCAATCCACCGAATTCACCTTCACCGAGTAGCCCTATAGTTTTATTGCCGGTGCAAAGCATCGACAGTCTCCCTACTGCCCTAGTAGCTCTTGGTATCCTCTGCAGATTGCTGATCTTTGGATATGTCTGACTGTAGCCCACAAGACTGATGCCGAGTTTGATCACCTGAAGAAAGAGCTTGAAGATCTTGAGAAGGCGAAGTCCAAAGTTGATGCCGAGTTTGCAAGTAAGTTACATGTTTACTGTTAAACCATAATCAACTGAGTAGTTGGATCCCCTCATAACCTATCTTTGGATGATAGGCTACAAGGTCAAGGTGCAGTCACAGTTCGACTCCTTCATCGAACATATCAAGGTGGTTGAAGACTCGCGAAGCGCCATTGTTGACTCTGTCAAGTCTCTTCTGGATGTCATACAGCAGGACGAGACCGGCACCAGCTCAAGCTCGCTAGCCCATGTTCTCCAATAGATTCAGGCTGCTCCGGCTGTCCTAAAGAATTGTCACGGAGCATGCTACCCTGGGTATTACCTAGGCCCTCAGGATGACCAAACCCCTCTATCCTCGAGTGGATATCAAGGCGGTTAGTGAGGGTTTTGCTGTTGGCACAACTCTGGAGCGGGGGCTTGAACTGATCAACTTGGCTCGGCCGACTGGTAAGGCGATAGCCGATGAGTTGCCATTGTGATCGTGTCGCCAGAAAACATTACAAACTCTTTGAGTGGGCTATGTATGGGGGAAAATAGTTACAATTTGTATATATTGTAAATGCATGTGCTTTTGTGTTGTAATAAAGATCTGTCTGAGTACTTGACTTATCGTAGTCATCATTAGTATTATCCAACTAGCCAGATCATACCGAGTGATAAGGGCAAACATAAAAGGCGTTTATCCAGTAAGTCTGTACTCGGTAGAGGTTAGCATAATCATTATGAGACTTTGTGACTTAGATAAAATAGACTCGAGTTTAGTTTGAACAACATCAACATATGCAATATCATGTAGCCCTCGACTCACTACTCGATTGGAACAATCGGCGTAGTGAGTCAGAGTAAAAAGTTTTATTTATATATAAATTGAGTACAATGCTCAGGTATAGAAAAGACGTAGCTGTTCTATATTCCATGAGTTGTTGATTAGGACACTACCTTCAGTTTTCAGTCAGTAAGCTCCCGGGATATCTTGCCAACTGGATTGTTGCGATGTTCCTTGCTTCCTCCAACTGATCAAGCTCGACCAGTCGGTCTTCATTTGATTTGTCTTTGGAATGGGCCCGGACTCATGGAGAGCTGAACTGCAACTCGATTGGTAACACAGCCTCAGCACCATAGACCAAGAAGAAAGGAGATTGCCCTGTTGCCCCACTGACCATGGTTCGAAGTGACCAGAGAACAGACGGTAGTTCTTGTACCCACTGCCCTGCATATGGTCATAGTCAGTCGAACACTCTAACCTTGATACCTTGTAAGACCATGCCATTTGCACGCTCGACGTGTCCATTGCTCCGTGGGTGAGCCATAGAAGCATAACAGTCTTGGAAGATGCCGCTGGTGAACTGAGTACCGTTGTCCATTATTATGTGATTGGGGACTCCGAATCAGTAGAGAATACCCATGATGAAGTCTTTTGCCCTGGCCGCAGTTATGGTAGCAATAGGTTTAGCCTCAATCCACTTTGTGCACTTGTCCACCATGACAAACAGATGTGTGAACCCTCCTGGCCCTTTTTTGATCGACCCGACCATGTCAAGCCCCCAAACTACAAAGGGCTAAGATATTAGGATTGGCTGCAACTCCTAAGCTGGTAGATGTGTTTGCCAAGTGAAAAATTGGCATCCCTCGCTTGTCCAAACTATGTCTTTGGCATCAGTAACCGTAGTCGGCCAGAAGAAACCTTGTCTATAAGCCTTTTCGATTAACATCCTTAATGCAGCATGGTAGCTACATATGCCTGAGTGGATCGATTGTAGTATCTGCTTGCCCTCTTTAGGCATGACACAGCGCATGAGGAATCCAGATGCACTTCGATGATAAAAGTCTTCTCCAACTACGATAAAGCTCTTGGTTTGACGCTTGACTTGTTTGGCTTTGTTGCGGTCTTCCGGGAGCTCGTCTTCCAGTAGGAATCGGATGAGTGGAGTCCGCAAGTGTGGAGGCCATGGGCCCCGGGTACCTCATGAGAAGCATTAGGGCCACTTGGACAGCGGATAGGCCTAACCTTGTAATTAGGGATACAATAGGACTCGGCATACATTACCTTGTACGACAAGGAAAGGATATAGTCCTAGTCAGGCACGTTGTATTCCTAGAAGGAAATCCCTTGGTCGGAGTCTGACTAGGATTCCTACTCTGTAACCCTGTCCCCCAGTATATAAGGGGGAGGCAGGGTGCCCCCTGAGGGCAAGAGAAGAAGAAGCACAATCTCATCAGAGAAACCTCAAAGGCAATACACCATAACTGGACGTAGGGTATTACCTCATCTCAAGGGTCTGAACCAGTATAAATTATTTCGTGTTCCTTTGCAATCCATCAAGTTTAGGTCTCACGAGTAGCCCCATGTTCTTATTGCTCAGACAAAACATCGACAGTTGGCGCCAGGTAGGGGCATTGGTGAGATCATCTTCAACAAGCCTGATGGATCCACTCAATGGAGTCGACGGCATCAACTTCTTCCTCGGACAAACAATCACCTTTGGAAGCCTTGACTTCGTCGCCGACGAATTCGGCAACCTTACCCTGTCTGACTCATATTTGATCCGATCGGCCAGGGATCAAGCCAACTCCGTGCCAGTCGGCCTATGTAATGCTGCAGCGATTTTCGGCGACCTGCTGCGGCGATCTCCAATATGCCCGAGTCTAGGGACAACTCTTTCTTTCGGTGTTTGACTAGGACTCGGTTTTGAGCCAGCTGAGATCGGGCTAAGAGAGGACAAGATCGTCAATCTCCTATTCGGGCTCGGCAATGCTGCGGATAACTTCAATCAGCATCTGACGCGGCAAACCCGATCCCCTAGAGTTCAACTCGGATACAGCTCAGAGCCGCTCGAGATTGGATCTAGGGAGGTTGGGGTCGTTATTACCTCCCTCAACTATTCTGACTCTGACTCTCAGTCAGACTCCGACTCTAAGTCAGACAGTAGTTCGGCAAGTTTCTCCCCACCCCGTGAAGTCTTCATAGAGTCCAAGGGCTATACTCCCACTCAGGAGGCACGCCAACTACGAGAACAACAAAAGGAGGAAGCTAGCTGACTACGAGAACAACAGGAGGAAGATGCAAGACGCTTACAGGCTGAGCGCGATGCCCGCAATGACAATCTGCGCAAGGCTGGGTGGACTGCTCAACAAGATATCTTCCAGACCCAAGTCGGTGACCACAATATTTTCGTAACTCCTCAACAGAACGTTGTGGCCGCTGCAACTCTATTGGATTCATTGCAATTTGGGCCTGTTCACCAGGCCACCCCAACAATAGCAAGGATTAAAGCCATGATCACCGCTGCTGCATGCCAGCAGCATCAACAGTCGAGTGACACACTCATACCGACTAACAAATCGACTTCTCCAATGGCGATCTCATCTGCCTCAATGTGACGCCAAGCGGCTGGCTCTAGTCAGCCGCACACAGAGTCACGCCACACGTCACTCGGCAACCACAATAATGACCAGCGGTGCCGTCATCAAGACAACCATCAGAATAACTAGGACATCCGAGACCCACTACGACCGGATCTTCGGCAAGACATCAACGGATGACACTGCGAATGCGAGGAAGATGAGCATTGCCTACAAAAAGACGAGAATGAGCGCTTCGGCCTCCACCATGAGTGGTTTCACTGCCGTAGTCGGAGTTGGAGTCCTCACACAGATGAAGGTGTACCAGCCTTCACCCACGAGCTGCAACAAGTCGACTAGCCATCAGGCTTCAAGCTAACTGGAATTGAAAAATACGACGAGAAGACCAACCCCGAGTCCTGGCTCACAGTATACACTCTCGCAATCCGAGCAGTTGGAGGAGATCACAAGGCCATGGCTAACTAGCTCCTAGTTGCTCTAGCCGACTCGGTGAGGACATGGCTAACTGGACTTCCTAAGAGGTCAATCGGCTCCTGGGGAGAACTTCAGGAACGCTTCATCGCCAATTTCCAAGGAACGAGAGGCCATCTTCCGAGTACAATCTATATCAGTGCCATCAAAGGAAGAACGAGTCTCTTCGTGATTTCATCAAAAGGTTTTCTGAGAAGAGGAATTCAATCCCAAGATCAAGGACGAGGTCGTCACCGCCACCTTTCGAAAAGGAGTCAAGGACACCCCGTTCATCGCTAAGTTCACTCGGAAGCCACCAAGTTCTGTCAAAGCTCTATTCGACTTGGCGAACAAATACGCTGACTTGGCTAACACTGTTGCTGAGGCCCTCGTTGACAAAAAGGCACCCTGACAGAAGGAGCGGAAGGACACCGACGATGCGGCCCCGACTAAAACCGGGAACCGCAAACGCAAGTCGGATGACTTCATTGTGGCAGTCGGTCACAACTGTCTTCGACCTCCTAGAACTGAAAATTATTAGAATGACAAGTGACATGTTCGGCGGCGCACAAGCTCAAATGCAAGGATGGCATCCCCACTCCCAACTTGTGCAATACTGAATAGTAAGTTGCTTTCTGATAAATATTTTTTCCTTTATATGATATTGCTCACTCAGCCTCACCAATACCGCAGCAGCTTACACCTAATAGGTGTACATTTTGCGCATTTTCTGTTTTTACTCTTAATGATTGCAAAAGTACTTGAGTAGCATAAATTCTGATCCGTGAAACTTTGCTCTATGAAAGACGAACTCAAGTCACCCAAAACATGTGTCTAGGGAAAGAGCCATGAGCTGACTCCCGACGCTAAGGGGCTATGACTTGTCAGGCAGAGTGTTTAAACGTAAGGGGTCAACTACTCGGGGAAATTAATATCAATAAGAGGAGGAACACATATTTACATCTATTGTAAAATACATAAATTTTCTTCGGGTGATTGTTTTCTTCATCAGATGCTACTCATCTGAGATGTTTATAATGCAAAGCCAGTTCTGGATACGCGTAATAGGAACTCAGGGCTATGAGCCTATCTCCTACACTTAGGGGCTAGACCAGTTTGCCATGATACACTTAGAGTGCGACATTTCAAGAATTACTTGGAATGCTCCACGAGGGCTACTGTCCAGGTACTCATTCCAGTCGGGACTCGAATGCCACCTTTACTTTGGTATGCTCCATGTGGGCTAATAACTGACCTCCGGCACCAGTCGGGGCTTGGGTACCACTTGGCAAGGTAGGGTACACCCCATGAGGGTCGCCAGCCAAATCCTATGCTAATGCTAGTTTTGGGTACCTTATTGGGTCACAACTCTGCTGGGTAAGGTACGCCCCATGAGGGTCGCCAGCCGAATCCTATCCTAATGCAAGGTTTGGGTACCTTATTCGGCTAATAACCGACCTCCGGCACCAGTCGGAGCTCGAGTACCACTCTATTGGGTAGGGTATGCCCCATGAGGGTTGCCCACCGAATCCTATGCTAATGCGAGGTTTGGGTACCTTATTCGGCTACAATTTTGTTAGGTTGTGTATGCCCCAAGAGGGTCACCAGCCGAATCCTACGCTAGCGCAGCATTCGGGTACCTATCTGGCAAAAACATGGCAACAAGCCACTACTGGAACTTTCAGTCGGGAGCAGCATCAAACCCAGAATGTACGGAGGTGCTCATTATTTTTCAAGACTAGGAGACTCCAATCATTCAATTTTCACTGGAAGACAAACTTCCTAAAGATTACAACGAAGCCGAGTAAATCAAGCGATGGAACAAAACCTTTATCATATTTAGAGAAGACCTATATCATCGAAGCGTATCCGGAGTTTTCATGCACTGCGTCACACCTGAGGAGGGCAAGCAAATCCTACAATATACCTACTCGGGTATCTGTGGCAACCGTGCTGCATCCAGAACATAAGTTGGAAAGGCTTGCAGACAAGGATTCTTCTGGCTGATTGCGGTTACCGACGCTGAAGTACTCATCCTGACATGCGAGGGATGACAATTTTATAGGGCTTCACTGGGTAGGTCGGTTTAGGCCGACTTATTCGGTAGTAGGCCAAAGATATGAGTTCTTAAATAGCATGTCCTATTGGGTCGCCCGCTGGTTGCATTAAAATCGTGATACAAGTGTATTTTGCAAGAACCAATTAAATAATCAGATACGCTTCACGCTAAGCCAACAGCCGGGTGTATACATCCGGGTATCTTGATTATTTACCAGGTATTGAGGATACATCCTTATAAGGATCGACAGCTGGTCTCCATCAAAATTGGGGATGCAGGTATCTCTCAAGTACACCTGACCACATATTGGATTAAAATCCAAAAAGTGGTACTCGACTTACATGCTTTGCCAAAAATTGCCCTGAGCAAAACTTATTCCAGCTGACATGATGCTGAAGAGCCTACATACCACGTGGTATACTACTCGGGAAAGACTACAAGGTTAAAGATCTTTGACTTTATGTTTAATTGTTTCACAATTAAGCACAAAGTAGGAGGCTATACCTAATAGGTGCGCATATTCGGCACACACTTTTCCTATTTTTCTATGAAGCCCTTCATAGTACTCGGAAGCAATGCACTTGGAAATTCTTCACCGTGGAGGATGAGCACTCGGCATTAGCTGTGACTCAACTATGAAGGTCTCAGGGGCTGCTGTGGAGGTCATGGGCCCCGGGTACCTCATGAGAAGCATTAGGGCCACTCGGATAGAGGATAGGTCTAACCTTGTAATTAGGGATAGCATACATTACCTTATACGATAAGGAAAGTACATAGTCCTAGTCGGGTACGTTGTATTCCTAGAAGGAAATCCCTTGGTCGGAGTCCGACTGGGATTCCTACTTTGTAACCCTGTCCCCCGGTATATAAGGGGAGGCAGGGCGCCCCCTGAGGACAAGAGAAGAAGCATAATCTCATCAAAGAAACCTCAAAGGCAATACACAATAACTAGACATAGGGTATTACCTCATCTCGAGGGCCTAAACCAGTATAAATTATTTCGTGTTCCTTTGCAATCCATCAGGTTTAGGTTTCACGAGTAGCCCCATATTCTTATTGCCGATACAAAACATCGACAGCTAGTCTTGAGAAATAATGAGCACTTCCATTGGTTTTGTTGCTAGCTCAGCCCCCGACTGGTTGGGCTCTTTCTTGACTGATGGCTCCATTAACTGCTCGACAAAAACTCTAGTTGGGACCATTTCATGCTTGGATCCCATATTGGATAGCTCATCTACGGCTTCGTTGTATTGGCGCAAAATGTGTGTGATTTTTAGCCCGTCAAACTTATTCTCCAACTTCCACACTTCTTGACAGTATGCCTGTGGAGGCCATGGGCCTCGGGTACCTCATGAGATGCATTTGGGCCACTTGAACAGAGGATGGGCCTAACCTTGTAATTAGGGATACAATAGGACTCGGCATACATAACCTTGTACGATAAGGAAAAGATATAGTCCTAGTCGGGCACATTGTATTCCTAGAAGGAAATCCCTTGGTCAGAGTCCGACTAGGATTCCTACTCTGTAACCCTGTACCCCGGTATATAAGGGGAGGCAGGGCACCCCTTGAGGGCAGAAGAAGCACAATCTCACCAGAGAAACCTCAAAGGCAATACACCACAACTGGACATAGGGTATTACCTCATCTTGAGGGCCTAAACTAGTATAAATTGTTTCGTGTTCCTTTGTAATCCATAAAGTTTAGGTCTCATGAGTAGCACCATATTCTTATTGTCGATATAAAACATCGATAGTTGGTGCGCCAGGTAGGGGCATCGGTGAGATCATCTTCAACAAGCCTGATGGATCCAATCACCGGAGTCGACGGCATCAAGTTCTTCCCCGGGAAACAATCACCTTTGGTAGCCTCGACTTCATCACTGACGAATTTGGTGACCTCACCCTGTCCGACTCGGATCTGGTCTGATCGGCCAGGAACCAAGCTGACTCCGCGCCGGTCGGCCTACGTAATGCTGCAGCAATCCTCATCGACATGCTGTGGCAATCTTCAACATGCCCGGGTCTCGGGACAACTCTTTCTTTCGGTGTTCGACTCGGACTCGACCTCGAACCAGCCGAGATCGGGCTAAGAAAAGAGGAGATCGTCAATCTCCCATTCGGACTCGGCGTCGCCGCAGATATCCTCAATCAACATCCGATGCGGCAAACTCGATTGCCCGGAGTCCAACTCGAATACGGCCCAGAGCTGCTCGAGATTGGGTCCAGGGAAGTTGGGGTCGTCATCACACCCCTCAACCATTCCGACTCCGACTCTCAGTCGGACAACACTTTGGCAAGCTTTTCTCCACCACGTGAAGTCTTCATGGCATCCAGGGGCTCAACTCCCACTCAGGAGGCACGCCGACTACACAATTTGCAAGAAGTGGAAGCCCTCCGACTATGTAAACAATAGGAGGAAGACACAAGACACCTACTGGCCGAGCGCGATGTTCACAACGACAATCTACGCAAGGTCGGGCACACTGCTCAACAGGAGATCCTCCAAACCCGAGTTAGCAACCACAACATTTCCGTAACTCCTTGTCGATGTTTTACACTAGCAATATGAATATAGGGCTACTTGTTGGATCGAAACTCGGTGGACTGCAAAGGAACACAGGGAGTTTATATTGGTTCAGGCCCTCGATGTGAGGTAACACCCTACGTCCAGTTGTGATGTATTTCCTTTGAGGATGTATGGTGGTGGTTCTGATGAACTTCCGTGAACTTCTATGAGCTTGCCCTCAGGGGGCACCCGGCCTCCCCTTATATACTGGGGGATAGGGTTACAAGGTAGGAGTCCTAGTTGGATTACGACCGAGGGATCTCCTTCTAGAGATATAACGTGCCCAACTAGGATTGTTTTTTCCTTGTCGTACAAGGCTAAGTCTGCCGAGTCCTATCATATATCTAATTAAAAGGCTAGGCCCATCCTCATCTGAGTGGCCCATATGCTTGTCATGAGGTACCCAGGGCCCATGGCCTCCATAGCAGCCCCTAAGACCTTCATAGTTGACTCACAGCTGATGCCAAGTGCTCATTCTCCATGGTGAAGTATTCCCAAGTGCATTGCTCCCTAGTACTCTTTGTCCGAGTGCATCTTCTCCCGAGTCCTGCTTCATGTCAGCTGGCGGCGAGGCTATGAGAGGCTCCATGTAAAAATATGAATAGTGTGCACCAAATAGGTGCACCTATTATGTGTAGCCCCCGACTTTGTGCTTAATTGTGAAACAATTAAACATAAAGTAAAAGATCTTTAACCTTACAGTCTTTCCCGAGTAGTGCACTACTGGTATATGAGACTCTTCAACATCATGTCAGCCGCGGAATGATTTTTATAGTTCTTTTCCGAGTAGTATATCACTCGGAAGTTAGACTTCCTATTCAGCATCATGTCAGCTGGCAATGGGTTTTTGCTCATTGGCAATTGTTGCCCAAGCATGTAGGCCGAGTACCACTTTATGGATCCAAACCCAATATGTGGTCAGGTGTACTTGAGAGATACCTGCATCCCCAATTTTAGTCGACTACGTAGTCTATGCCAAGTTAGTCGATAGGGACATAATAAAATCGTTCACCTCAGAGAGCTGTACTTGGCAAATATAATATAGTTGTTGTAAAGCTTCATAACTTAGATAAAACCAACTCGTATATTGTTGACAAAGCACATATAATACATGCAGCCCCCGACTCACTACTCGGTTGAGACAAGCGAAGTGGTAAGTCAGAGAAAAGACTTTATACTTATGTATGTGAGAAACGTACATAGAACTCAGGTATAGAAAGGACGTAGCTGTTCTATATTCCATGAGTTGCTGACTAGGGCACTGTCTTCGGTCTTTAGTTGGTAGGCGCCTAGCCGAGTAACCTCGGTGATAATGAATGGCCCTTCCCACAGGGGGGATAGTTTATGCCTGTCTTTGGTGGTTTTGTATTTTTCTCAAGACAAGATCCCCGACCAAAAAGGCACGGCCATGGACATTCCAACTGTGATAGAGAGCAGGCCTTGAAGATACCTTGCCAACTGGATTATTGCGATGTCCCTAGCTTCCTCCAACTGATCTAGTTCGACTTATCGGGTATTGTTTGATTTGTCTTCTGAGTAAGCCCGAACTCACGGAGAGCCGAACTCTAACTCAGTTGGTAGCACGGCCTCAGCACCGTAGACCAGAAAGAAAAGGGGATTGCCTATTGCCGACTAACCGTGGGTTTCTTAGAGACCAGAGAAACAGATGGGAGTTCTTGTACCCATCGCCGTACATATGGCTATAGTTGGTCGAATATCCTGGCCTTGATACCTTGTAAGACCATGCCATTGGCACGCTCAACCTACCCATTGCTCCGCGGGTGTGCCACAGATGCATAATAGATCTTGATGCCAAAGTCATCACAGAAATCTTAAAATATGGCTGCCCGTGAACTGAGTACCATTGTCTGTTATGATGTGGTTAGGAACCCGAATCGGTATAATATACTCATGATGAAGTCCTTTGCTCTGCCACTGTTATGGTAGCAACGGGTTTTGCCTCAATCCACTTTGTGTATTCATCCATTGCGACGATACAAGTGTGTGAACCCTCGCTGGTGCTTTCTTTGAAAAGCCCGACCATGTCAAGCCCCCATACTGCAAAGGGCCACGAGATTGGAATTGTTTGAAGTTCTTGGGCTGGGAGATTTGTTTGTCTTGCGTAGAACTGACAACCCTCGCATGTGCAAACTATGTCTTTGGCATCTGTTACTGCTGTTGGCCAGAAAAATACCCTGCTGTAGCCTTTCCGACTAACGTCCTGGATGCGGTATGGTTGCCACATATGCCCGAGTGGATCAATTGCAGAATCTGCTTGCCCTCTTCGGGTGTGACACATCGCATGAGGACTCCGGATGCACTTCTTCGGTATAGGTCTGGGTCTCGGGCTGACTACTAGGAAGCATTTGCTTATACGACCATGTTTGATTGGGTGTTCGGTTTCCACCATGACTCCGGATGGGTCGATTGAGTGTGCTCGAACGGGGTTGTGTCTTATGGATGTGGCGAAGTGGGCTCATCGTCCAAGAGGAATTTGAGAACAGGAGTCCGCCACTTCAATCTTGAGATATGATCAGTACTTCATCTAGGCTTGCCGAGGCCACGTAGGTTCAGCCCCCGATATTCTGGCACTGGTTTCTTCTTGATTTGACGGCTCTCAGTAGTCTGTTCGACAAAATCCTGGTGGCAGTCGGATTGATCTACGACTGGAACCAACTCTCGGACGACTCTTCTGGATCCCCATGTTAGCTAGTTCATCTGCAGCATCATTGTATTGTCCGTAGGATGTGGGTTATGGGTCTTCAGCCGCATCGAACTTGTTTTCCTATCTTTCTGACCTCGTTTTGGCAGTCACGACGTATGCTGGCGTGGCCCGAGATGGGAACAGTCCGTCGAGACATGTCCAGTCTTTTCATGACTTGGTTTATCACGAGAGTTCGGAATCCCGTGCACAACCAATCCGGCGGATGCTGAGTGATATAGCAATGCGGAGTCCTGGAATGAGTGCCTCGTACTCGTTAGTTATAGAAGGTTTACGACATTGTTGGAAGCTTCGGGAAGTGAATCTGGAGAACGTAGTTGAGTTTTTTCGCCGGTGGGGGCTGACATCAAAACGACGCCTGGCCCGGCTGTAACTGACGCCAAAAAATTTGGTAAGGCCCTGTATCAGATTCGGTCAAAGGGCGAATTGCAGTCACTAACGGAAATTGATCCAGAAGAGACGATTCCGAGAAGGAGCCGTGAGACCGCAGCATGGCAGTTATTTACTGTGTAATATAATTAGGCATAGCGCTTATCTTTAGGAAACCCGACCTCGAGAGTGCCGGTTGGGTCTTGTTGCATTTTCTGTTATCATTAGGAAATCATGTACGGTGTCCTATAAGGACTCGTGTAACTCGGGGTATAAATACGTGCGCCCGGGGACCTTGTAAATCATCAACACACGATCAGACTACAAATTTCGGCACATTGCACCCTTCGCGACGGGATCCTGCCGGGAGACCCGTTCGGGGACAGAATGGTTTTAGTATACCAGAGCCGGGCTGCATCGCTATGTTATCATATCTCGGTCCGAACTCCTTAATCTCTCTGCGAGCAAATTCTACGGGTAAAAGTGGTTATCTCGTCACCCTCCGAACAGCTATTATATCGGAAGGTGGCTAGGACTTGTTGATGATGACATCGTTTAGGTGGTATAGTACAAGTACGATATTCTAGGGAAGAGAAGAGGACGCGTAGTGAGGTAGCGGTTTATGGTAGCACGCGAATGATTAATTTCGGCTTACCACGATATTGGGATGTTGCTTCCTGTTTAGTTATGTGTGTGCTACTACCTGGGCTGGGTGAAAGAAATAGGAAATAGGGTTGTGTTAAACATGGGGAAGGAAAGATTGTTTGCTGCTTGCTGCTGTGATTGTGACAGTTCAGGGTTTGACCCTGTAGCCTCATCAGATTGATCAGGAGAGGATGCGTGGAGGGTATATGGTATATACAAATAGTTACGTTCACGTTCAGTGCAAGAGAGGAGAGAAAGAAGAGGGGAGAGAGATGCATAGATCGTATCAGGGAACTTACTGGGGCCCTTCCGAGCAGTTTTGGTGTCCGAAGGGCGGAGCTCGTGTAGGGTGTTGCGGTTTGTGCACTCGCGCTGCATCGGTTAGGTCGACCTACGAAACCCGTTTATCTAGGTGGCTGTGCATCATTTGCACGTCTCTCACTATCAGGTGGCATATAATTAAGGGAGATCGTTTTATGTCTGCTAAGTAGCGATAATCGATACTTTATGTGCAAGCGTCTTATCGGAGTGTATAGCCGATAAGTTATCATATACATCACGATTGCATTAGATCTATCGGCCTATCGAGATCTCGCTATTATCAGTCTGTGCTGCAACGGTTGGGTCCGATCTACTAGACTGAATAATAACGTTATTCTTAATAAGCCGATGGGTTTTATGCGATGTTGTTATCGGAGTGCTTAGCCGATAAGTTATCCCTTATTAAATACAGCCGATTATATTGCTTGCCTTGTTATGCATTCTTGCTGCATTACTGTTACTTCTTTCTTTATCGGGCTAGGGGCTAGCCGTTGGTTTATTCTGCGATCCGAATGCGAGCACGCAAGCAGGTTCCCGGGCACGACCTCAGACAAGTTCCCGGGCACGACTCAGGTAAGGACTAGGCACGGGCACGGACAGCGGTGAAGACCCCGGGAGCTGATGTGAGCAAGGGCCCGAGCACAGGCGCGGGCAGTATTTTCACGGCAATACTAGTAACTCTAAACTATGATCGGCTAGAGTTTATTTAATCTATTTACTTATGCATTCTGCTCGTTTATTTTACCAAGTTTATAGCCGGTTTTTGAGCATTCCTTCGATGATCGGCTAACGCAATACTTGTTTGTTATTACTCTTGCCGTCATCGGCTTTTAGCCGATGTATAAGTGCTACAGTGCGTATTGGCCATCGGCCGATGAAATGAGTCCAAGCCGGCTTCCAGCCGATTGGCTCATGAATTTGACATCTTCTCTCCTTGTCAATTGCAGGGTCAAATTGACTGGCACGCCTACGAACCTCAAGATTTTAGGACCTACACTAGAGTGAAGCAAATCTCCCAGGTCTTCGCGTGTCTCTAGGCGCCGAACCAAATCGTCAGCAAGCTTTTTGGCACACCCGGCGGTTTTCGGCGTCAACACGTTTTTGGCACGCCCGGTGGGACGCGAAATTTTGACGCAAAGTTTCAATGCAAAGTTTTCAACAATCAGATTGGCAACATGGCCGCGAAAGAAGTCAAAATAGACAACATAATTCCGGTCAGCTTGGAAGATTTAACAGAAGAACAAAAACAGCAAATTGAGCAAACTATGGCCAACTTTCAGAAGCTGTGCTTAGAGTCCTTTAGCATGACGAGGCAAGGGCCGATTCAAAAATCCCAGTTTTAACCGAAGCAGTATTGGTTGGAGAATCGAGCCGTATGCCACCTGAGAGTCCACCAGTAAACGCCTTAGAAAAAAAACAAGAGATGGTGAATGAGCAGTTCATCATGCACTCATTAATCAGTCCGGAATTCTGGTAAACAAACTTCATAATCTTATAAAGAAGACGGTGGATGGAACAATTATGCAAGAGCTGCTCGGGGTCTGTTTAATCCAACCGAAGGTTGAACCGACTCAGATTGCTTACAACATCAGCAGAGATATACCAGAAAACATGTTTGCATAGAACTAGGCTGGGGGGCAACAGGATATTCCTGCTGGGTACCATCGGTCTTCTTACTATGGAGGGTATCAGCAAAATTACCCAGGAGGCGGGGCCGATCCAAGTACTTACCAGAGGGAATATAATAGACAGAATCGGCAACAAACTCCACCCGTGCAGTATCAACAAGACAACCTGAGGGAAGAAGATCTATCAACTAAGGTTGCCGAAATAGTGAGGGAGCTGTTCGGGATCAAGCCCAAGGAACAACATTCATGTATCGGCATCCATATCTTGAGTGGTTCGACAGGGTTCCATTACCAATCGCCAGATACAGGGTCCCGGATTTTTCTAAGTTCTCAGGGCAGGACAACACGTCTACAGTGGAACATGTCAGCCGATTCCTGGCATAGTGCGGGGAGGCATCGGCTGAAGAGGCTCTGAGGGTTAGGTTTTTCCCCTTATCATTATCGGGATTGGCTTTTACGTGGTTTTCTTCATTACCACCGAATTTCGTTCGGGAGTGGGCCGATCTAGAAAAACAGTTTCATAAATACTTCTTTGCTGGAGTCCACGAGATGAGATTGACAGATTTGACATCGGTTAGGTAGCGACCAGACGAAACAGTACCGGAATACGTTCAGCGATTTCGGGACGTCAGAAACCGATGTTACAGTTTAAACTTGAGTGATGGGCATCTGGCCGATCTAGCTTTCCAGGGTCTCTTGGCGCCAATTAAGGAGAGGTTTTCATCACAAGAGTTCGAGTCTCTGGCGCATCTGGTACAAAAGGTATCGGCTCATGAAAGCCGGTTCCAAGAGGCGAAAAAGGATAAATATCAGAGAAGGTTGCTCAGTTCAAAGTTTATTCATCAAGCTTAGACGATGAGGGATCCGATGCTGAGGTTGGATTGGCGGAGTGGGCCAGGAATAAGAAATCAGTATCATGCCCATGGGTCAAGAATATCAGCAAGGAGGAGCGGTATGATTTTGATATTAGTAAAGCCGATAAAATCTTTGACTTGCTGTTACAAGAGAAGCAGATACAACTGCCGCCAAATCACGTGATTCCTTCAAGCCGAAGAACGAAAGAAGAAAAGATATTGCAAGTGGGCACAATACTATACTCGCATCATACTAACGAGTGCAAAGTTTTTCGGCAACAAATTCAGTCGGCTGTCGAGCAGGGAAGAATCAAATTCGAAGACAAGAAGCCGATGAAGATCGATGGGCACCCGTTCCCCGTAAACATGGTCTACACGGGATCATCATCGAGGGATCAGGCCGATGGAGCAAGACGTCAAAGATATAAATCAAGGATTACTGCATCGGACATGATAGAAAAATATTCGAGATATGAGGAACAGAGGGATGAACCAGAAGGATATAATCCGCATTGGGACTGCCCGTTCTTCCGATTCTGCTGGGATCAAGGAATGAGATTACCATCAGTTGAAGATTGCCCCGAGTGCAGTGCTATGGGGAATCGGCATGATCAGCAGCAGAGGTTTTCACAGGATCGGTCACTTGGAAAAAGAGAATCGGTTCATAGCCGATTAGGGCCGATCCATGAAGAGTTCTTTGAAGAGGATGAAGAGGGAGTACATGAGAAACAAGTCCAGAATCTCAATGGTCCCTAGCGGGATTTTCACGAAGAATCAAAAGAGGAGGGCACAGCGACTACGACACCGAGACAACAAGAAGAACAGAGGACAAGATCAGGAAAGGCCGATCATCGTACAAGAGAACTAACAAGTATGGCGGCATGAAGAAAAGGACGATGAAGCTGATCAATCAGCCCTAGCAAATATGGTGTTCTTTTTACCTCGGGAATACAAAGCACTTTCATCAGATGAAGAAGGCGATGAGGAGATTTTTGCTCAACTGACGTTGCAACCCGATCAGGCTATATTTGATAAGCCTGAAGAGTCAGAGCATCGGCACCTAAAGCCGTTATATATCAAGGGCTATGTGAATGGGAAGCCTGATGACAAAGATGCTAGTTGATGGGGGAGCAGCAGTTATCTCATGCTCATGCCACATTCCGGAAATTGGGGAAGACTGTCGAAGATCTGATCAAGACAAATATGGTGCTAAAAGACTTCGGTGGGAATTCATCAGAAGCGAAAGGCGCATTGAACGTGGAGTTGACAGTGGGGAATAAAACATTACCCACCACGTTTTTCTTCATCGACGGAAAGGGGTCGTACAGTTTGCTTCTCGGCAGGGACTGGATTCACGCGAACTGTTGCGTGCCTTCGACAATGCATCAATGTTTGATACAGTGGCAGGGAGATCAAGTCGAGTGGTCTTGGCAGATCGTCGACCAACATTGCACATGAACGCGATTTACTAGTCTGGGAAGCCGATGGTGTTGACTGCCTATTCGGAAAAATATGGGAAGGAGATTACCTTAAGGTCACTAGCCAGGGATACAGCCGATTCAGCAAGTCGGCTCTGATTGTTAACTCTGATGGGCTCCATCGAAGACTTTGAGGGGAAACTGGGGCAAGGATTTACGTCGGCTAATGAGTTGGAAGAAATTGACATAGGACCAGGAGATAAGCCAAGGCCAACGTACATAAGCAAAATACTAAGTCCTGAACTTCGAGAAGAATTGATGGCACTGTTGAAGGAGTATCGGGATTGTTTCGCCTGGGAGTACCATGAGATTCTAGGATTAAGCCGATCAATTGTTGAACATCGGCTGCCCATTAAACCAGGATATCGGCCATTCAAGCAGGCTCCAAGGAGATTCAAGGTAGAGTTATATGAGCCGATCAAAGCAGAGATCACAAGGTTATATGATGCCAAGTTCATAAGGCCATGCCGATATGCTGAGTGGGTTTCTAATATCGTCCCGGTGGAGAAGAAAAATGGAAAATTGAGAATATGTATTGATTTCCGGGATGCTGAATAAGCTACCCGCCCAAGGTGAATACCCAATGCCGATAGCAGATTTATTGGTGGATGCAGCCTCAGGCACAGATTATCAGCTTCATGGATGGCAATGCAGGATACAATCAGATTTTTTTGGGCTGAAGAAGATATACATAAGACTGCGTCCGGTGGTCCAGGAGCTATCGGCTTGTATGATGGGTAGTAATGATTTTGGATTAAAAAGTGCCGGTGCGACTTATCAAAGAGCGATGAATTATATATTTCAGATCTCATCGGCTTGTTGGTAGAGATTTACAATTGATGATGTGGTGGTTAATCTAAAAGTGAGGAAAGCCATATAGCTGATCTGCGAAAAAGTGCTGGAGAGCAAAGAACGATACGGGTTAAGGATGAATCTAATAATGCGATTTGGTGTATCGGCTGGGCATTTTGGGTTTATGGTTCATGAGCGAGGAATTGAAGTTAGTCAGCGAGCATCAGAGAGCCATCAAGACTACGGAGCCAGCAAGCAATAAGACGAGAGTTGCAATCATTGATCGGCAAGATTGAATTTTGGTGAGAAGATTATATCGAATTTGTCAGGGAGGAATTGAGTCTTTTACTCCATTATTGAAGTTTGAAAGCCGATCAAGAATTTGTGTGGGGGGCAGCACAAGCGGAAGGCAACATTTGACGAGATCAAGATTATCTGAGTTCCCACCTGTTTTTTAATTCACGCCGCAGAAAGGATGCTGCGTCAGGTTGTACTTGTCAGCCGATGAGAATTCGGGTCTGTTTGATACAAGAGTTTGAGGGAAAAGAGCGAGTTGTGTTTTATCTGAGCAAAAGAAGGCTTTTTGGATGCTAAACAAGATATCCTACGGTGGAGAAGTTCGCTTGTGCTTATATTTCTCGTGTACAATAGTTAAGGCATTATTCTATCGGCTGAGTGTACAGTAGTTGCCAGGCCGATGTGGTCAAATATTGTTGTCGGCTCAGTCTTGAAGGACGAGTTGGTAAATGGTTTTTCTTTGACGGAGTTCGACTTGAGATATGAAATCGGCTAAAGCAATTAGGGACAGCGGTGGCCGATTTCATTGTACAACAAGAGGGGCTACGAAGACTATGTAGAGCCGATCCCATGGACTTTGTTTTTCGATGGATCGGTTTGCAAGCATGGATCTGGTATCCGGCTTAGTTATCACATCGCCTCGGGGGGCAAGTTTTGAGTTCTGCTTTTACATTAAGCCTTATGGACTAACCATCAGGCAGAATACAAGGCGGTACTAAAAGGACTTCAACTCTTAAAGGAGATCGGGGCCGATGTCATAAGAGGATAATTGGCGATTCTTTATTAGTGGTCAAGCAGTTGTCTGGAGAATTATGAGTGTAGAGATATGTTTTTGAGGTCATATTATGAGGAATGTATGGATTTGTTAAAGGATTTCAAGATAGTATCATAGATCAATACCCAGGGAGCCGAATTTAGAAGCAATGAATCTTGCGTAGATTGCTTCAGGGTAATCGGCTGAATAGGCGGTTGAGGTTGAGATACCGATATGATATCCAGAACAGGCTGATGACTGGAATAGGAGATAATTGATTACTTGAAACCGTCGCAATCGGTTTTCCAGGAAATTCGGTATAAAGCTACTAAGATGTGCTACTTGATGGGGAGCTGTATTATCGGACTTTTTGAGGGAGCTTCTGCTTAGGTGCCTGGATTTGGGAAGAAGCCAAGTGGTTATGTGTGAAGTGCATGAAGGCGTCTGTGGGACTCATCAATCGGCTCATAAGATGAAGTGGTTGCTGAGAAGAGTAGGATATTTTTTGGCCCACAATGCTGGAAGATTTGCTTCAGGTACTATAAAGGATGTCAAGATTGCCAAAAATTCGGAATGTACCGAGCACCAGGTCGGCTATGAACCCTATCATCAACCGTGGCCGTTCGGACGATGGGGAATTGACATGATCGCCCGGTTTTTCCTCATCAAGTAAGACATAGGTTCATATTGGCGGCGATAGATTATTTTACCAAGTGGGTAGAGGCGATTCCTTAAAGAAAGTTTTACGTCAAGGAGGCGATCGAGTTGTAAAGGAGCATATAATTTATCGGTTTGGGGATTCTCCTCAGACGAATAACTACTGATCAGGTCTATTTCGTATCTGATGAGTTTCAACAGTTTGCTGCCAGTATGGGATCAAGTTATTAAATTCATCGCCTTATTTATGCTCAGGCCAATGGAAGGCGGTAAGCTTCTAAAGAAGAGTTTGATCAAGTTGATTAAGCGGAAAATTGTGATGCAACCGCGGCGATGGCATACTAATTAGCCGATTCATTGTGGGCCTATCGAATGGCATGTCATGGATCTACTCGGGTGCCCGCGTATCAGTTGGTATATGGACATGAGGCGGTTTTACCGTGGGAGACTACATCGCTTCTAGGAGAATTTTCTTTGCAGAATCAGTTGACAGCCGATGATTATTTATAATTAATGACAGATGAACTTGAAGATTTGGCTCAAAATCGGTTAACGGCATTGGAAAGGATCAAGGAAAATAAGGCTAAGGCAGCTCAGCATTACAACAACAAAGGTGGTGAATAAAGTCGTTTGCCGAGGGAGATCTTGTGTGGAAGTTGATTTTGCCGTCGGGTCAGAGATAATAAGTTTGGAAAAGTGGTCGCCTAATTGGAAAGGGCCCTATCGGAATTTTTAAGTTTTTATATTTTTAAAAAAGAAAAAAAAATTTTTTAAAAAAAAATAAATATTACCAATTAAACAATTTTTTAAAAAAAAATTTTAAAAAAAAAAAAAAATCGCTGTGTGCCTGGTATGCTATGTATTAGAAGATCTTGATGGCGACGGAGTTTGCTAAAGCACTTAACGGGAAATATCTCAAGAAATCCATCCAGCGTTTGGATCAGTTCTTAATCGGTTAAGTGTGAGCCAATTTCTAAAATAGTCCCGAAAGCGATGTTTTGCATCGCCTAAGAGACAGCCGATATCAATTGATATCGCTTTAGATCAAGCAAAATAGAAGTATTAAAAGGGAGGAGGAAGCAGGCGCAGAGCCGATCAGGATATATTACAGTACAATTAATGTTTCAGGGCCATCGGTCATGAATTACATGAACTTTTGGATCGTTTTGATTGTGTGCAGGCAGATTGGTCAATTTCCATTGATGGATGCCCAGATGTCGTCTTCATCGGAGCCGAAATGGTTTTCAAGTTCTTGCGCCGATGAATGATTGACGCACGTCGCTGCGACTTAGCCCTTGGTCTTGGATGGCTTGTGGCAAGCCGATAAGCTTAGGATTCTTGTGGCTTCGGAGATCCTTGCGATACCTTTTCAAGTTTCTACAGCAAATGGCCTCTTTCTTCTTCCAGTTGATCTAGCTTGGTTGAGCTCTTGGGGGCGGCTGCCATATCATCAAGTCTTTTCTTCTTGTCTGGGCTAGCAGCCGATCGGCTTGGATGTCTTCCGTGATCTCTTGTTGTTAGCGTGATCGGCTATGCGCTGTCTAAGCTTGATGAATTTAAACCTATGAGACAGGTCCTAGCAGTATGCTGGGAATAGGGTTAACGCGTTCGACGAGTTTTCTTCGGGCAGAATGGTGTTATGCAGTTGAGTCTTGCCCGACACCGGCAATCAGTGCCCACCAGTCTTCCATAGAGCGAGCATATCACTTTGGGTTTTCCAGAGAGCTAACTGTTGATGTGGACTTGTAGCAATTTTCTAGTGGCATGTGTCTTGAAGATACGGATTGCGCACTGGGTTTATCGGCATAGGGGAAAACGGACGGTTTGTTAACTTAATGTTGCTGGCTGGTGGTGTGGTTCGTCTTCTACCACCTCCAGATACTTGCCGATGTCAATAGGAAAACAAATCGGCTAAGGACTGCCAAAATTGGCAACGTCGGTAAAGGGAGTGCCGCATAAAAAGTTAAAGCAAAGTATGCATGTAGGCAGTGGGCGCCTAAGGGGTTTACCTGAGGAAGGACATCAGCAGCTCACACGGGGTGGCTATCGCTTCAGTGAGATGAATAGGATGTTCTTTCGGAGGGGCCGATGTCAGCGAGAGGGCGTGGAGGTGGAGCCCGAGTCTCATCAACGGCCTGAGGACTTTTTGGTGCCCGAGAGTGGGGCAACTGGAGAAGCCATCGGCTCAGTGCTTGGGGGATGTGGAAGAGAGGTTGAGGTTCTGGAGCTGATGACTCGAGCTGGGAAGGAAACTAGTAAGATGAATAAGAGCAGGTACTAATGTCAAGACTTAGCACATACCTGAGGAGATGAGGGAGCCGAGGTTGTTGAGGAGAAGGTGGCGTCGGGGCAACGACATCGGCAATCGGTTTTTCTGCTTCTTTGAGGAGGGGGCGGTGCGCTAACTTCTTTCGTTTTTTTTTGTCCCTATCCCTTATTCTGGCCGGTCTCAGGGCTTAACTTTGCCTTGAGGCGCCTTGTCAGAGCCGATGGAGATGGAGCGTCACGCCCTAAGTTTGGAGTGGCCGATGGGTTGATACAGAATCGGCCGAGTCCGCTGTTGCTTCTTGTTGGGGGCTCGACGCTAGCAGCCTGTAAAATTAGGAGTAAGAGTTTGATCGGAGAGGCGATTAAGGCTTATAGGTGTTACTCTTCATCAGATTCGATGTACTCGGGTGTCAAGACGGGAGCAGTAACAGGTGGCCTGCCAAGTCTGAATCGTGTTTCTTCCATTCTGACCACATCGGACAAAGCTTGGTGTTGGCGGTGCAAATGTACACTCGTGGCGGCGCCTAGAAGAAGGGGGTCTGCCAAAGTCCGCATCCGATCATATTCTAGGGCATTGCTGACATTGGCCCCGGGCCTGAAGTTTGCCGATGGAAGAACAGGCCGATCGGCTGTAAGCTGACCAAGGCAAACTGGCGGGAGCCGACCGATGGATTCGTAAAACTCATATGAAGGCTGCGATCGGCCCAGAGAGAAGCCAATTGGCAGTAGACGAGGGGTGATGGCCGATAAGAATATAGCTTGGATCATCATTATCCAAGCATTAAGTGGGTCGAAGTTGGAAGGGCATCTCAAATGATGATGCGTCATTATATGCAAACCAGAGAGTGGCTCCCTGGTGAAACCATAATAGAACCCCTTGAACCACTGACTGAGTCCAATGGGGTTATCTTGCCGCAGAGAGGGCGATGCAACTTCGCCTATGGAAACGCATCGGCGATAAATGGGAGCTCTTGGTCTTCTGTGTGGTCAGCTGGAAAAGATTGATTGAGAAGAGAAGTCCCGAGAGGCCTTGGAGGTATAGACATTGAGCCAGAGCTGTACAAACCACCAAGGACCCTGATATGGCCGACGGGCTGGCCGGCCGATATTTGGTAGCCACTTGGTGAAGCAGGTGATAAGTGGCGTCAAGGAGGAATTGACCCAGGGGATCTGTTTCGATCACAGCACTCTGCTAAACACTGCATTTGATCGTTGGACCGAGGGTTGCGCCACAAAACACTACCGCTCAGCCATAAGTTCAGAAAAGCAACATGTTCCCGGTCATCAAACCGATCCAATTCCCTTATTAGTGATGGATATGTACCTGGACGCAGCCGCCGATGTTTTTTGCTTGGAGCCGATGAGCAGGTTTGAGGCGGAGCTTGAAAGGGTCAATGTACTTGTCGTCGTGTCCAGGCAGGTGAGCCTAGTAACATCCAAAGTAGGGGTCATCGGCACCGTGCCTGAACAGGGAGGCATTGAGGATCGGACCCAGAAATTGAGGCCAATGCGAGCAGGGGTTCATTCCTTTCATATCGGCCAGAGAGAGATTGATGCAGTGGCCGTATGTGATTCTTCGCAGTAGGTTCTCTTCGCAGCCGACACCCTAGTGTACCAATCTCTCGACCCGGGCGTTGCTTGGCCATGACCTGAAACTATTGGTCCAGTCGCTGACCAGCATGGCCGAGTTCTTGAAAGGGATACGCTGGGTCTCGGTGCATATGAATCGTGGGGGTCTTCGCTCCCATGGGCCATGATAGAAAAAGTTTGGGTAATCGGCGGCCGGATCAGGATCTGGTCTCTAAGATGCTACAGTGAACAAGAACTAACGAAGAAGATGAAGAACAGGCGGATTGGATGCGTCTAGGTCACAAAATCGGGAGAAACAAAGTTAGGAAGAATTACTCAGGAACTGCAGATGCCGATGCCATCGGAGAGAGGAAGAAGGCAGGAATCGACGGCCAAAGAAGAGGGCTGCGACGGTTCGTCTGGATTTGCTAGAGCTTGTTGAAGCTTTGGAAGATGAAGCGGTGGTGCTCTGGTGATGTGAAAGCGTAAAAAAGGGCTAGGGAGACGAAGCGTTTTATGAGATATGATGAACCGGGCGGGAATCGAGGCCGGTTGGCACTGTTTCAAACAATTATGGCAAGTGGGCTACCTTGGGCCGCCTCGGTATGGAAGAAATCTGGAGGCCCAAAATGAAAGAATTTTGAAGTCCTATAGAAGAACTCCGAAATTGGGGGGCATGTGTTGACGCCAAAATTTGGTAAGGCCCTGTATCAGATTCGGTCAAAGGGAGAATTGCAGTCAACTAACGGAAATTGATCCAGAAGAGACCGATTCCGGGAAGGAGCCGTGAAGACCGCAGCATGGCAGTTATTTACTGTGTATATTAATTAGGCAAGCGCTTATCTTTAGGAAACCCGACCTCGTGTCCGGTTGGGTCTTGTTAGCGTTTTCTGTTATCATTAGGAAATCATGTACCGTGTCCTATAAGGACTCGTGTAACTCGGGGTATAAATACGTGCGCCCGGGGACCTTGTAAATCATCACAACGATCAATACAATTTCGGCGCATCGCTACCCTTCCGACGGGATCCTGCTTCTCGAGCCGGGCTCCATCGGTTAGGTCCGAACTCCTGCGAGAGGGTAAGTCTCGTCACCCCGGCTACCTATCGGCTAGGACTTCCTCGGTTAGGTCCGATATTCTAGTCGGTTTATGGTAGTCGGCTTACCACGATATATTTAGTTTATCTATGGCTGCATCAGTTCAGTTTGACCTCATAGATTGATTAGGTATATCACATCACGTGTGCATAGATCGTATCGGCTTACTGGGAGCGGTTTATCGTCGGTTTGTGCTGCATCGGTTAGGTCCGACCTACTAAACCGCTAGCGATAAATCAGTCCTGCTAAGTCGATACTTTATGTGCAAGCATCTTATTGGAGTGTATAGCCGATAAGTTATCATATACATCACGATTGCATTAGATCTATTGGCCTATTGAGATCTCGCTATTATCAGTCTGTGCTGCAACGGTTGGGTCCGATCTACTAGACTGAATAATAACGTTATTCTTAATAAGCCGATGGGTTTTATGCGATGTTGTTATCGGAGTGCTTAGCCAATAAGTTATCCCTTATTAAATACAGCCGATTATACTGCTTGCCTTGTTATGCATTCTTGCCTGCATTACTGTTACTATCGGCTAGGGGCTAGCCGATTGGTTTATTCTGCCGATCCGAATGCGAGCACCAGCAGGTTCTCGGGCACGACCTCAGTCAAGTTCCCGGGCACGACCTCAGGTAAGGACCTAGGCACGGGCACGGACAGCGATTGAAGACCCCGGGAGCCGATGTGAGCAAGGGCCCGGGCACGGGCGCGGGCAGTATTTTCACGGCAATACCAGTAACTCTAAACTATGATCGGCTGGAGTTTATTTAATCTATTTACTTATGCATTCTGCTTGTTTATTTTACCAAGTTTATAGCCGGTTTTTGAGCATTCCTTCGATGATCGACTAACGCAATACTTGTTTGTTATTACTCTTGCCGTCATCGGCTTTTAGCCGATGTATAAGTGCTACAGTGTGTATCGGCCATCGGCCGATGAAATGAGTCCAAGCCGGCTTCCAGCCGATTGGCTCACGAATTTGACATCTTCTCTCCTTGTCAATTGCAGGGTCAAATTGACTGGCACGCCTACGAACCTCAAGATTTTAGGACCTGCACTGGAGTGAAGCAAATCTCCTGGGCCTTCGCGTGTCTCTAGGCGCCGAACCAGATCGTCAGCAAGCTTTTTGGCACACCCGGCGGTTTTCGGCATCAACACGGCCCCAGCGCCGCCGATCCATAGAGAACCGTCAAAGTACATTGTCCAGTACTCTAGCTTCTCTGTCATTGTAGTCGTCTAAACTTCTGTCCACTTGGCCACAAAGTTGGCTAGAGCTTGAGATTTGATTGCTGTCCGTGGTTGAAAGGTGATGTCGAACGCCATCAACTCGAGCGCCCATTTAGCGATTCGGCCGGTGGCCTTGCGGTTGTGCAGGACGTCCCCGAGTGGATACGATGTGACCACCATGACTTGATGTGACTAGAAATAGTGCACCAACTTCTGGATAGTGATGAGTAGTCCATATAGCAGCTTCTGGACCTGAGGATATCTCATCTTTGAGTCGGTGAGGACTTCGCTGATGAAGTAGACTGGCCGTTGAATTTTTTGTATATGACCCGGCTCGGATCGCTCGACCACCAGCACCGTGCTGACTACCTGAGTGGTTGCCACCAGATATAACATTAATGGCTCTTGGGGCATAGGTGATGCCAACACTGGTGGTGATGTGAGAAATTTTTTGGAGTCTTCGAAGGCTTGTTGGGCTTCGGTAGTCCATTGAAAATTATCTGCTTTCTTCAGTAATTTGAAGAAGGGCATGCCCCGTTCGCCTAGTCGGGAGATGAATCGACTAAGTGCCGCCATGCAACCTACCAGCTTCTAGAAGCCCTTCTGGCTAGTCAAGGGTGCCATGTTCATGATTGCGTTGACTTTCTCTAGATTGGCCTCGATGCCGTGATGCGATACAATGAAGCCGAGTAGCTTGCCGGATGGCACACCGAAGGCGCACTTTTCTGAGTTCAACTTCATCTTGAATCTTCGAAGATTTTGGAAGGTTTCCTCTAAGTCGGCGATGAGGTCTTCTTTGCACTTTGTCTGGATTACCATGTCATCGACATATGCCTCCACGTTGCGCCCGATCCGAGTGTGTAGACACCGCTGAATTGCTCGTTGATACGTCGCTCCAGCGTTTTTCAAACCAAACGGCATGGTGATGTAGCAGTATGCTCCAAATGGCGTGATGAAAGAAGTCTTCAGGCAGTCCTCCTTCAAGCTAATTTGATGATATCCCTTGTAGCAGTTGAGAAAGTTGAGAAGTTCACATCCCGCAGTTGAATCCACCACCTGATCTATTCTCAGTAGACCAAATGGATCCTTGGGGCACGCCTTGTTCAAGTCAGTGTAGTCGACGCACATGCACCATTTACCGTTCTTCTTCCGGACCAAGACTGGGTTTGCCAGCCAATCCGGGTAGTAGACCTCTTTGATGAACTCGGCTGCGAGGAGCTTGGTTATCTCCTCCTGAATAGCATCTTTGCGGTCCTATGCGAAGTGCCGTAGCCGTTGCTTGACTGGCTTGGCATCTGTCTTGACATTGAGGGTGTGCTTGATCATCTCCCTTGGTACACCAGGCATGTCGGAAGGTTTCCAAACCAACATATCCCTGTTCTCCTGGAGGAAGGTGACGAGCGCGTATTCCTATTTAGGGTCGAGTCCGGTCTCGACTAGAGCAGTCTTGGAGGAGTCAGAAGGGTCCAGGGGGATCTTCTTCATGTTAGAGTCTGCTGAAATTCTCAACTTTGCTGCTTTTTTGCCAGAACTTGATTGTCCCTAACATCTGCTGTGACGGCTTGCCGAATGCTGTTGTGTCCGACTGCCGCTTCTTGGGATTGAGCCAACTCGCAGCTCTCCTTGTCGCAAGTGAAGGCTTGCTTGACGTCACTGTGAAGGGAAAGAACTCCAGTTGGCCCAGGCATCTTGAGCATCATATAGGTATAGTGCGGCACTGCCATGAAGTTGGCAAGCGCCGGCCATCTAAGTATTGCGTGGTATGCAGTCTCGAAGTCAGCGATCTCGAAGCAGATGTTTTCTATGCGGAAGTTATCCCGCGTGCCGAAGGTGACCGGCAAAGTGATCTATCCGAGGGGTGTCAAAGACAGGCCAGGAATTATCCCATGGAAGGGCACAGTACTCGGCCGTAGCTCTAAACGAGAGATTTTCATCTCATCCAAGGTCTTGGCAAAGAGGATGTTGAGAGTGCTGCCTCCATCTATGAGAACCTTCTTCAGCTTGATATTTTTGACAACCGGGTCCAAGACGAGTGGATAGCGTCCTAGGTGTGAAACCTGATCTGGATGGTCTACGCGATCAAACGTTATAGGCATTTCTGACTAGCACAGGTATTGGGGGGTGTCTGCTGTAGAGACCAAATTGACGTCGCGTGCTGTTACCTTCTGCTTCCTCTTGGACTCGTATGGAGACGGCCCTCCAAAGATATGGTTGAGCTCAGCCTGGGGATCTTGAAAGTCGCCGGCCAGTCCCATGTCTGGCTTGTCTTTGTCCTTGTCAGTGCTAGATGATGAAGCCTGCTCGGAGGCAAACTTTTTGAGCATGAAGCAGTCCTTGGCCACGTGCCTGCCCTTGGGATGAAAGGGGCAGGGCCCATTCTTTACTTTCTAGTATTCGTTGTTCCTTGGGGGTCATGACCGAGTACGCTCCATGTTGGCCACCACGTTGTCTTACTTCTGGTTGCGGTTGCCAGATTTATTCTGTGCTGGCTCATTGTTGGCTTTCTGTTCTTTCTGCCGGGGCTCTTTCTTGTCATCGAGGGCCTCCGCAACAGCGTCAGCCGAGTCGGTGTATTTATTTGCCATATCGAAGAGAGCCCTAACAGAGGTTGGAGGTTTCTGAGTGAATTTTGCGATGAACGGGGCGTCTTTGACTCCCTTGTGGAAGGCAGCGATGACAACCTCGTCCTTGATCATTGGGATCAAGTTGCGCTTCTCAGTAAACCTTTTGATGAACTTGTGGAGGGACTCGTTCTTCCTCTAGTGCAGCTGATAGAGATCGTGCTCGGAAGACAGCCTCTCGTAAGTCCCCTGAAAATTGGCGATGAAGCGTTCCCGGAGTTCCCACTAGGAGCCGATTGATCCCTTTGGGAGCCCTGTTAGCCATGTCCTCGCTGAGTCGGCCAGGGCGAACGGGAGGTAGTTAGCCATGGCTTTGTGATCACCTCCGGCTGCTCGAATCGCCAGAGTGTAGACCGTGAGCCAGCACTCGGGATTGGTCTTGCCGTCGTATTTTTCAATGCCTATAGGCTTGAAGCCCGACGACCAGTCGACCAGTTGTAGCTCCTCGATGAAGGCTAGTACGCCTTCATCTACGTGAGGGCTCCGGCTCCAGTTGCAGTGGTGGAGGCCGAAGCGCTCGTACTCGTCCTCCAGTCGGCAACGCTCGTCGTCTTCGCGTTCGCGGCACCATGCGTTGATGTCCTGGCGAAGGTCGTGTCGCAAATGGCTTCGGAGATCCTAGTTGTCGTGGCGGTTGTACTGGGGACGCCGCCAATTGTTGTTAGGGATGCCGAGAGACATCTGTTGTGATTCCACGTGCGGCTGACTAGAGCTGGCCGCCCGTCGTCGTGCTGATGCGGATGAGACCGCCGTTGGAGAACCCGACCGGTTGGTCAGTTTGAGGGTGTCGCCCGACTACTAGTGTTGCTGACAAGCGGCAGCGGTGATCATGGCTTTGATTCTTGCAATAGTCAGGGTGGCCTGATGATCAAGCCCAAACTAGAGCGTATCCAATAGGGTCGTAGCGGCCACGACGTTCTGTTGAGGAGTGACGAAGACATCATGGTCGCCGACTCAGGTTTGGAGGATTTATTGCTGAGTGGTTCACCCAACCCTGCGTAGCTCGTCGTTGTGAGTGTCACATTCGGCCTCCTGTTGTTGTCGCAGTCGGTGGGCTTCCTCTTCTTGTTGCTCATATAGTCGGCGTGCCTCTTGAGAGGGAGTGTCGCCTTGGAAGCCATGAAGATTTCATGGGGCAGTAGAAGGCTTGCCAGACTGCTGCTCGAACTGCTGTTCGAACTTTTGTCCGACCTAGAGTTAAAATCGAAGTAGTCGATGTGGGTGATGACAACTCCGACCTCCCTAGATCCAATCTCGAACGGCTCTGGGCCGTGTCCGAATTGAACTGTAGGGGATCGGGTCTGCCGTGTGGGATGTAGATTATGGATGTCCGTGGTGTTGCCGAGTCTTCATCTCTCCCCTTCCTAGCCCATCCCTGGCTACCTCAAGGCCGAGTCTGAGTCGAACGCCGAAGGAGAGAGTTGTCCCGAGACCTGGACAAGTGAAAGATCGCCGCAGCAAGTTGACGAGGGTTGCTGCAGCGTTGTGTGGGCTGACTGGTGTGGAGTCGGCTGATTCCCCGGCAGATCAGATTGTGTCCAAGTTGGCCAGGGCTAGTTTGCCGAACTTGTCAGCAACGAAGTCGAGGCTTCCGAACATGATTGTATCTCTAGGGGAGAATTTGCTGCCGTCGACTCCGGTTGTCAAATCCATCAAGCTTGTTGAGGTTGATCTCGCCAAAGCCCCTACCTGGCGCGCCAACTGTCGATGTTTTACACTGGCAATATGAATATAGGGCTACTCGTCGGATAGAAACTCGGTGGATTGCAAAGGAACACAGGGAGTTTATACTGGTTCAGGCCCTTGATGTGAGATAATACCCTATGTCCAGTTGTGATGTATTTCCTTTGAGGATGTATGGTGGTGGTTCTGATGAACTTCCGTGAACTTCTATGAGCTTGCCCTCAGGGGGCGCCCTGCCTCCCCTTATATACTGGGGGACAGGGTTACAAGGTAGGAGTCCCAGTCGGATTACAACCAAGGGATCTCCTTCTAGAGATATAACGTGTCCGACTAGGACTGTATTTTCCCTGTCGTATAAGGCTAAGTCTATCAAGTTCTATCATATCTCTAATTACATGGCTAGGCCCATCCTTATTCGAGTGGCCCATATGCTTGTCATGAGGTACCCGGGGCCCATGGCCTCCACACTCCTCAACAGAACGTTGTGGCCGCTGCAACTCTACTAGATACACTGTAGTTTGGGCCTGATCACCAGTCCACCATGACGATAGCAAGGATTAAAGCCATGATCACCACTATTGCATGTCAGTAGCATCAACTGTCGGGTGACACTCTCATACCGACCAACAGGTCGGCTTCTCTAACGGTGGTCTCATCTGCCTCAACATGACGCTGAGCGGCCGGCTCCAGTCAGCCGCACACGGAGTCACGCTACACGTCACTCGGCAACCACAATAACGACCGGTGGCGCCAACATCAAGACGATTGTAAGGATAACCAGGATGTCCAAGGACGACTACGAGATGATCTTCGGCAAGACATCAACACATGACACTGCGAACGCGAGGAAGATGAGGGTCACCAACTAGAAGACGAGAATGAGCTCTTCGGCCTCCACCATGAGCGGTTTCGCTGCCATAGTCAGAATCGAAGTCCTCAGACAGATGAAGGAGTACCAGCCTTCACCCATGAGATGCAACAAGTCAATTGGCCGTCAGGCTTCAAGCCGACTGGAATTAAAAAATACGACGGGAAGACCAACCCCGAGTCCTGGCTCATAGTTTACACTCTCGCAATCCGAGCAGTTGGAGGAGATCACAAGGCTACGGTTAACTACCTCCCGGTTGCTCTAGCCGACTCGGCGAGGACATGGCTAACTGGACTTCCTAAGAGGTCAATTAGATCCTGGGGAGAACTCCGGGAACGCTTCATTGCCAATTTCCAAGGAACGAGAGGCCATCTTCCGTGTACAATCTATATCAGTGCCATCAAAGGAAGAACGAGTCTCTTCGTGATTTCATCAAAAGGTTTTCTGAGAAGAGGAATTTAATCCCAAAGATCAAGGACGAGGACGTCATCACCGTCTTTCAAAAAGGAGTCAAGGACACCCCATTCATCGCTAAGTTCACTCGGAAGCCTCTAAGTTCTATCAAAGCTCTATTCGACATGGCGAACAAATACGCCAACTCGGCCGACGCTGTTGCTAAGGCCCTTGATGACAAAAAAGGCACCCCGACGGAAAGAGCAGAAGAACACCGATGACATGGCCCCAACTAAGGCTGGGAACCACAAATGCAAGTTGGACGAGGTAGTCGGTTGCAACTGTCTTCGACCTCCTAGAACTGAAGATTATCAGAATGATAAGTGACATGCACGGGGGCTCAAAAGCTCAAATGCAAGGATGGCATTCCCACTCCCAACTCGTGCAATACCGAACAACTAAGTCGCTTTCTAATAAATATTTTTTCCTTTATATGATAATCTCATCTAAATGGGCCAGGAGGCAACTCACTTCCCTATGGTTTGACTCGGATATGGCTTAGTGCCAGTCGGGATTGGATCTAGGGGGATGAGATTGTTAATTCCTCACTCGGTCTCGCCAATGCTGTAGCTGTTTACACCTAATAGGTGTACATTCTGCGCATTTTCTGTTTTTGCTCTTAATGATTGCAAAAGTACTCGAGTAGCATAAATTCCGATCCGTGAAGCTTTGCTCCATGAAAGACGAACTCAAGTCACCCAAAACGCGTGTCTGGGAAAGAGCCATGAACCGACTCTCAACGCTAGGGGGCTATGACTAGTCGGGCAAAGTGTTTAAACGTAAGGGGTCAACTATCCGGGGAAATTAATATCAATAAGAGGAGGAACACCTATTTACATCTATTGTAAACTACATAAATTTTCTTCGGGTGATTGTTTTCTTCATCCGATGCTACTCATCTGATATGTTTATAATGCAGGGCCAGTTCTAGATACGCATAACAGGAACTCATGGCTACGAGCCGATCTCCTACGCTCGGGGGTTGGACTAGTTTGCCAAGATACACTTGGAGTGCGTCACTTCAAGAATCACTCGGAATGCTCCATGAGAGCTACTGACCGAGTACTGGTGCCAGTCGGGACACGGATGTCACCTCGACCTTGGTACACCCCATGGGGGCTAATAACCGACCTCTGGCACCAGTCGAGGCTTGGGTACCACTCTTCTGGGAAAGGTACGCCCCATGAGGGTCACCAATGGAATCCTATGTTAATGCTAGATTCGGGCACCTTATTTGGCCACAACTCTATTGGGTAGGGTATGCCCCATGAGGGTCACCAGCCAAATTTTATGATAATGCGAGGATCGGGTACCTTATTCGGCTACAACTCTGTTGAGTAGGGTACGCCCTAAGAGGGTCGCCAACCGAATCCTATGCTAATGCAAGGTACGGGTACCTTATTTGGCTACAATTTTGCTAGGTTGGGTATGCCCCAAGAGGGTTGCCAGCCGAATCCTGCGCTAGCGCAGCGTTCGGGTACCTATTTGGCCAAAACAAGGAAACAAGCCACTATTGATGCTTTCAGTCGGACGTAGCACGAAACCCGGAGCCTACGGAGGTGCTCATTATTTTTCAAGACTAGAAGACTTCAATAAAGTCGAGTAAATCAAGCAACAGAGCAAAGGCTTTATCATAGTTGGAGAAGACCAATATTGTCAACGCACATCCGGAGTTCTCATGCACTGCGTCACACCTGAGGAGGGAAAAAAAATCCTGCAATCTATCCATTCGGGCATCTGTGGCAACCATGCTGCATCTAGAACATAAGTCAGAAAGGCTTGCAGACAAGGGTTCCTTTGGCTGACTATGGTTACCGACGCCAATGACATTGTTCAGACATGCGAAGGATACCGATTTTATAGGGTTGCGCTAGGTAGGACGGTTTGGGCCGGCTTATTCAGTAGTAGGCCAAAGATATGAGTTCTTAAATAGCATGCCCTATTGGGTCACCCACTGGTCACGTTAAAATCATGATGCAAGTGCTATTTTACAAGAACCGATTAAATAATCAGATACATTTCATGCTAAGCCTACAGCCGGGTGTATACATTTGGGTATCTTGATTATTTTAAGGTATTGAGGATATATCCTTATAAGGATCAATAGCTAGTCTCCATTAAATTGGGGATGCAGGTATCTCTCAAGCACACCTGACCACATATTGGGTTAAAATCCATGAAGTGGTACTCGGCTTACATGCCTAGCCAACAGTTGTCCTGAGCAAAAATTCGTCCAGCTGGCATGATGCTGAAGAGTCTAATTTCCAGGTAGTACACTACTCGGGAAAGACTAAAAGGTTAAAGATCTTTGACTTTATGTTTAATTGTTTCACAATTAAGCACAAAGTCAGGGGGCTACACCTCATAGGTGCGCCCATTCGGCGCACACTATTTATATTTTTCTATGAAGCCCTTCATAGCCTCGTTGCCAGCTGACATGAAGCAGGACTCGGGAGAAGAAGCACTTGGACAAAGAGTACTCGGGAGCAGTGCACTCGGGAATTCTTCACCGTGGAGGATGAGCACTCGGCATCAGCTGTGACTCAACTATGAAGGTCTTAGGGGCTGCTGTGGAGGCCATGGGCACCTGGGTACCTCATGAGAAGCATTTGGGCCACTCGGACGGAGGATGGGCCTAACCTTATAATTAGGGATACAATAGGACTCGGCATACATAACCTTGTATGACAAGGAAAGGATATAGTCCTAGTCAGGCACGTTGTATTCCTAGAAGGAAATCCCTTGGTTGGAGTCCGACTAGGATTCTTACTTTGTAACCCTGTCCCCTGGTATATAAGGGGAGGCAGGGCGCCCCCTGAGGGCAGAAGAAGCACAATCTCACCAGAGAAACCTCAAAGGCAATACACCACAACTGGATGTAGGGTATAACCTCATCTCGAGGCCTGAACTAGTATAAATTGTTTCGTGTTCCTTTGCAATCCATCAAGTTTGGGTCTCACGAGTGGCCCCATATTCTTATTGCCGATATAAAACATCGACAATGACGCCATGTTGTCGTCTAGGCACGTCTAGTCTTTCATGACTTGATTCACCACTAGTTGGGAATCCCCGCGAAACACCAATTGTTGGATACCAAGTGATGTGGCAAGATGAAGCCCATGGATGAGTTCTTCGTACTTGGCAACGTTGTGGGATGCTGAAAAATGTATTTGAAGGACATATGTGAGTTTTTCTCCATTGGGTGACGTTAGCACGATGTCAGCTCCTGCTCCACTGATCCGTAGAGAACTGTCGAAGTACATTGTCCAGTACTCAAGCTTGTCTGTAGGTGTAGCCGCCTGAACTTCTGTCCACTCAGCCACAAAGTCAGTGAGTGCTTGAGATTTGATTGCTGTCCATGGTTGGAAGACATGTGTAGAACATCTCCGTGTGGGAACGATGTGACAATTGTGACTTGGTGAGATTGAAAGTAGTGCACTAGCTTCTAGACAGTGATTAGTCCATATAGCAGCTTCTGGACTTGGGGATATCGCATCTTGGATCCACCTAGGACCTCGCTGACGAAGTAAACTGGTCATTGTACTTTTTGGATATGTCCTAGCTCTTCACATTCAACAACCAAAACAGTGCTGACTACCAGAGTGGTTGTCGCAAGATATAGCATTAGTTGTTCCTGAGGCATTGGTGACACCAATATAAGTGGTGTTCTGAGAAACTTCTTGAAGTATTCAAAGGCTTGTTGGGCTTCTAGCATCTATTGGAAGTTGTAAACTTTCTTTAGAAGCTTGAAGAAGGGCATGCCCATTCATCAAGTTAGGAAACAAACCGGCTAAGTGCTGCCATGTAGCCTATCAGCTTTTGTACGTCCTTCTGGCTAGTCGGGGGAACCATGTTCATGATTGTGTTGATCTCTTCCGGATTTGCCTCTATGCCAGGGTGTGAAACGATAAAGCCGAGTAGTTTTCCCAAAAGTACTATAAAGACGCACTTTTCCGAGTTCAGCTTCATCTTGAATCTTTGAAGGCTTTCAATAGTCTCCTCTAAGTCAGCGATGAGGCCACTTTTGAACTTGGTCTTGATCACCACGTCATTGACATATGCCTCCACGTTGCACCTGAGTTGAGTGTGAAGACACCACTGGATGGCACGTTGATATGTTGCACTAGTGTTTTTTTCAACCCAAACAGCATGTGACATAGCAATATGCACCAAATGGCGTGATAAAAGAAGTCTTCAGGTAGTCCTCCTCCTTCAGGCTTATCTGATGATATCCTGAGTAGCAGTCGAGAAAGCTGAGTAGTTTGAATCCCACAGTTGAATCGACCACCTGATCTATCCTAGGTAGACCAAATGGATCTTTGGGACACGCTTTGTTTATGTCGGTATAGTCGATGCGCATGCGCCATTTACCCTTTTTCTTTTGGACCAAGACTAGGTTTGCCAGCCAATCCGAGTGATCAACCTCCTTGATGAACCTGGCTGCCAGGAGCTTGGTTATCTCCTCATGGATAGCATCTTTGCGGTCTTGGGCAAAGCGCCGAAATAGTTGTTTTACCAGATTGGTGTCCGGCTTGACGTCGAGGGAATGCTCGATCACCTCTCTTGGTACACCAAGCATGTCAGAAGGTTTCCAAGCAAATATATCCTTGTTCACCTGGAGGAAGGTGACAAGCGCATCTTCCTATTTGGGGTTGAGTTCGGTCCCGATAAGTGCAGTCTTGGTGGGGTCAGAAGGGTCCAAGGGGATCTATTTTGTTTCTGACTCCGCTGAAATTCCTGACTTGGCTAACATTTTTGTCGGGACTTCGTCGTCCTTTCTCGAAGTTGTTACAGCCAGTCAGATATTACTCTGTCCGACTGCGGCTTCATGTGACTGGGCCTACTCGTAGCTCCCCTTGTCGCAGGTGAAGGCTTGCTTGACGTCGTTGCGTAGGGAGAGGATTTCTGTTGGTGCAAGCTGTTAACGCCAAAATTTGGTATGGTTCTTTATCAGATTCGGTTAAAGGAGAAATTACAGATAATTAGCAGGGATCAATCCAGAGGAAGCCGAGTTTGGAAAGGAGTCATGAAGACCATAGCGTGGAAGTCTAATGCCTTATCTGTTAATTAGGCAGTAATAATATTTTATCTTTTAGGAAGCCTGATCTCGTATCGATCGGGCTTGGTTAGTGTTTTCTCTATAATTAGGAAACTCCTGTTTCGTGTTTGATCAGGACTGTATCAACTCGGGGTATAAATACGTATGCCCAGGTGCTTTGTAATGATCTAAATCAATCAGATCAATAAAAACTTCGGTGCATCGCCACCCTATTCAACGGGTTCTTGCTTCTTGAGCTAGGCTGCATCGGTTAAGTTCGACCTCCTGCGAGAGGGTAAGTCTCGTTACCCCAACTACCGTTCCGACTAGGACTTCCTCGGTTAGGTCCGATATTCTAGTCGGCCTGCGGTAGTCGGCTTACCACGATATATCTGTTCTGTCTACGGCTGCATCAGTTAGGTTTGATCTCATAGGCCGAGTACATATATCACATCACGCGTGCATAGATTTATCGGCTTACTTGGCGTAACTTATCATTAGTTTGTGCTGCATCGGTTGGGTCCGACCTACTAAACTACTTACGATAAGTTATTCCTGCTAGGTTGATCGGTTTTATGCAAGTGTTTTATCGGGATGTATGGCCGATAAGTTATCATATTTTACATCACGATTGCATTAGATCTATCGGCCCATCGAGGTTTTGTCATCATCGTTAGTCTGTGCTGCAACGGTTAGGTCTGATCTATTAGACTGGTGATAATAATTCTATCCTTAATGAGCCGATGGATATTTATACAATGTTCTATTGGAGTGCCTAGCCGATAGGTTATCTTTTGTTAATCAAAGCCGATTACATTGTTTGCCTCACGTTTTTTGTACTTTACGCCATCATTGGCTTTCCGGCCGATACACTTCATGTTAATAATCGGCTAGTTTATTTACATTGTTATTGGTTCCTTAGCCATATGGTAGATTTATCCTATCCATTTATGCCATCATCGGCTCCTAGTCGATGTATAAGTGCTTTGCTTATATCGGCCATCGGCCGATGGAGCGAGTCCAACTCGGCTTCCAGCCGATTGGCTCAACGATCTAATATTTTCTATCTCCTTGTCAATTGCAGGGTCAAATTGACTGGCACGCCTACGAACCTCAAGATTTAGGACCTGCACTGGAGTTAAGCAAATCTCCTAGGCCTTCGCGTGTCTCTAGGCGCCGAACCATATCATCGGCTCGTTCCCGATGCTGCCGGTGATTTTCGGTGTCAACACGTTTTTGGCACGCCTGGTGGGACCCGGAATTTCAACATGGCCGGAAAAGAAATCAAGACGGACAACGTGATCCCGGTCAGCATGGAGGATTTAACAGACGAGCAGAGACAGCAAGTCGAGCAAAATATGGCCAATTTTCAGAGACTCTGCTTGGAATCTTTCGACATGACGAGACAAAGGGCCGATTTAGAAATCTCAGTTTCCAATACCAGTTTTGGTTGGAGAATCGAGCCGTACACCACCTGAGAGTCCACCGGTAAAACCCTTACAGGAGATGGTGAACGAAGCAGTACATCACGCACTCATCAATCAATCTGGGATCCTAGTGAATACGCTCCATAATCTCATTAAGAAGACGGTGGATGGGTCAATTCTTCAAGAGCCTACTCGAGGTCCTGTCTATCTCCCGCCAAAGACGGAGCAAAATCAAGTAACTTATGGAATTAGAAAAGATTGGCCAGAAAATTTATTTTCATAGAATCAGGCTGGGGGGCAACAGGATATTCCCACGGGATACCATCAATCAGCTTATTATGGGAGATATCAGCAGAATTACCTAGGTGGTATTGCCGATTCCGGTAATCATCAGAGAGAATACCCTAGGCAGAATCGGCTACCAACTCCACCTATACAATATTAGCAGGAGATCCCAAGGGAAGAAGACTTGTCGGCAAGGGTTGCAGAGATAGTTAGGGAACAATTTGGGATAAAACCAAAAGAGCAGACATTTATGTATCGGCATCCATATCCCGAGTGGTTTGACAGAGTCCCGTTACCACACCGATACAGAGTCCCAGATTTTTCCAAGTTCTCAGGGCAAGACAGTATATCTACGGTAGAGCATATTAGCCGATTCTTGGCACAGTGCGGAGAAGCATCAGCTGAAGAGGCTCTGAGAGTTAGGTTTTTCCCCTTGTCATTGTCTGGATCGGCCTTCACATGGTTCTCCTCATTACCGCCGAATTCAGTTCGGGGATGGGCCGATCTAGAAAAACAGTTTCACAAATACTTCTTTTCTGGAATCCATGAGATGAGACTGACAGATTTAACATCGGTTAGGCAAAGACTAGATGAAACGGTGCCGGAATATATCCAGAGGTTTCGGGACGTTAGAAACTGATGTTATAGCTGGAATTTGAGTGATGGACATCTAGCCGATTTAGCTTTTCAGGGTCTCTTGGTGCCAATCAAAGAGAGGTTTTCATCACAGGAGTTCGAGTCCCTGGCGCACCTGGTACAGAAGGTATCGACTCATGAAAGCCGATTTCAAGAGGCAAAAAAGGATAAATATCAGAGAAGGGTTGCTCAGGTACAGGTTTATTCATCAGACTCAGATGATGAAGAATCCGATGCTGAAGTAGGATTGGCGGAGTCATCCATCTTTTTGGGTCACGGTCGGGTGCGGTCGGCAATGGCCACGATTTCTTTCGACTTGCGCTTGCGGTTCCCGCTTTCGATGGGACCGCACTGTGGAGGCCATGGGCCCTGGGTACCTCACAAGAAGCTATTGGGCCACTCGGATAGAGGATGGGCCTAACCTTGTAATTTGGGATACAATAGGACTCGACATACATAACGTTGTATGACAAGGAAAGGATATAGTCCTAGTCGGCCACGTTGTATTCCTAGAAAGAAATCCCTTGGTCGGAGTCCGACTGGGATTCCTACTTTGTAACCTTGTCCCCGGTATATAAGGGGAGACAGGGTGCCCCCAGAGGGCAGAAGCAAAAATCTCACTAGAGAAACCTCAAAGGCAATACACCACAACTAGATGTAGGGTATTACCTCATCCCGAGGGCCTAAACCAGTATAAATTGTTTCGTGTTCCTTTGCAGTCCATCAAGTTTAGGTCTCATGAGTAGCCCCATATTATTATTGCTGATACAAAACATCGACAGTTGGCGCGCCAAGTAGGGGCATCGGCGAGATCATCTTCCACAAGCCTGATGGATCCAATCACTGGAGTCGACGGCATCAACTTCTCCCCCGGGCAAACAATCACCTTCGGGAGCCTCGACTTCATCGCTGATAAATTCAGCAACCTCACCCTGTCCGACTCAGACTCGATCTGATCGGCCAGAGACCAAGCCAACTCCACACCGGTCGGCCCACATAACACTGCAGCAACCCTCGTTGACTTGCTGCGGCAATCTTCAACATGCCCGGGTCATAGGACAACTCTTTCTTTTGGTGTTCGACTCGGACTCGGCCTTGAGCCGGTCGAGGTCGGGCTAAGAAAGGAGGAGATCATCAATCTCTTGTTCGGACTTGGCAACGCCGCGAATAATTTCAATCAACATTTGACGCGGCAGACCTAATCCCCTAGAGTTCGACTCCGATATGGCCTAGAGCCACTCGAGATTGGATCAAGGTCGGAGTTGTGATCACCCCCATCAACTACTTTGATTCTGACTCTAAGTCGGATAGCAGCTTGGCAAGCTTCTCTCCACCACACGAAACCTTCATGGCCTCCAAAGGCTCTACTCCCACTCAGGAGGCATGCCAACTACGTGAGCAGCAAGAGGAGGAGGCCCACCAACTGCGAGAACAATAGGAGGAAGAAGCAAGATGCTTGCACGCCACATGCGACGCCCACAATGATAATCTACGCAGGGCCGGGTGGACTGCTCAACAACAAATCCTCCAAACCCAAGTCGGCGACCACGGCATCTTCGTAACACCTCAACAAAATGTCTAGCCGCTGCAACTCTACTGGACACGCTCTAGTTTGGGCCAAATCACTAGGCCACCCTGACTATAGCAAGAAAAAAAAGCCATGATCACCGCTGCTACATGTCAGCAGCACTAACAGTTAGGCGATACTCTCATACTGACCAACCGGTCGGCTTCTCCAACGGCGGTCTCATCCACCTCGAAACGACGCCGAGCGGCCGGCTTCAGTCAGCCGCACATGGAGTCACGCCAGATGTCACTCGGCAACTCCAACAATGACCGGCAGCATCGATATCAAACTGACCATCGGGACAACCAGGATCTCTGAGGCCGACTACGATGTGATCTTTGGCAAGACATCAATGCGCGGTGCTGCGAACGCGAGGAAGATGAGCAGCGTCGTCTGGAAGACGAGAACGAGCGCTTCGGCCTACACCACGAGCGGTTTCACCGCCATAGTTGGAGTCGGAGTGCTCATGCAGAAGAAGGAGTACCGACCTTCACCCAGGAGCTGCAACAGGTCGACTGGCCGTTAGGTTTTAAGCCGACTAGAATCGAGAAGTACAATGGGAAGACCAATCCCGAGTCCTGGCTCACGGTCTACACTCTAGCGATCCGAGCAGCTGGAGGAGATCACAAAGCCATGGCTAACTACCTCCCAGTCGCTCTAGCCGACTCGACGAGGACATGGCTAACAGGACTCCCAAAGAGGTCAATCAGCTCCTAGGGCGAACTCCGGGAACGCTTTATTGACAACTTCTAGGTAACTTATGAGAGGCCATCTTCTGAGCACGATCTCTATCAGTTGCACCAAAGGAAGAATGAGTCTCTTCGCGAGTTCATTAGGAGGTTTTCTAAGAAGCGAAACTCGATCCCAATGATCAAGGACGAGGTCATCATCGCCACCTTCTGCAAGGGAGTCAAGGATGCCCCGTTCATTGCCAAGTTCACTGGGAAAGCTCTCACTTCTGTCAAGGCTTTTTTTGATATGGCGAACAAGTACGCCGACTCGGCCGATGCAGTCGCTCAGGCTCTCAACGATAAAAAGGAGCCCCAGCAAAAGGACAAGAAAGACAATGACGGGCCAACATAGAACAAATCCGGCAACCGCAAGTGGAAGTCGGATAACATGGTGGTTGCCGTGGAGCATACTCGGCCACGAACCCTAAGGAATAATGAATACCAAAAAGTGATGAAGGGCCATGCCCCTTTCATCCAAAGGGCAAGCACGCGGCTAAGGACTGCTTCATGCTTAAGAAGTTTGCTTCCGAGCAGGCTTCAACATCTGGTGCCGATAAAAACAAGCCAGATTCAGGCACAGCTGGCAATTACCAAGATCCCCAAGCTGAGATCAATCACATCTTTGGAGGGCTATCTGCATATGAGTCTAAGAGGAAGCAGAAGCTCACAGCACGTGAAATCAACTCGGTCTTTGTAGCAGACGCCCCCCAATATCAGCGCTGGTCAGAAACGATAATCATGTTTGACCGCACAGATCATCCCGATCAGGTTACTCATCCAAGATGCTACACACTCGTCCTGGACTCGGTCGTCGGGAGCATCAAATTGAAGAAGGTTCTCATTGATGGAGGCAGTGCTCTCAACATTCTATTCGCCAAGACGCTGGACGAGATGAAGATCCCTCGTTCAGAGCTACGGCCAAGTACAGCACCCTTCCACGGGGTAATCCCCGGCCTGTCTTCTACTCTACTCAGATAGATAACTCTGCCAGTTACCTTTGGCATGCGGAATAATTTCCGCACCGAGAATATCTGCTTCAAGGTTGCCGATTTCGAGACCACGTGTCACGCTATACTCGGACAGCCAGCGCTAGTCAAGTTCATGGCAGTGCCACATTATACCTACATGATGCTCAAGATGCCAGGGCCAGCCGGAGTTCTTTCCCTTCATAGCGATGTCAAGCAAGCCTTCACCTGCGATAAGGAGAGCAGTGAGCTGGCTCAATCTCCAGAAGCGGCAGTCGGGCGCAACAACATTCGGCTATCTGCTACAACTCCTTGCGAGGACGATTAGGTTCCGGCCAAAAAAAAGTAACGCCTAGAAATTCATAACCAGAATTCTAAACATTTCTGTGTATTAAATCCCTTTCCAGGAAAGCCAGGGTACACAATACCAAGTTGCCATTCAGAGTGCATCATACAAATAGAATAAAATTGTCTTACATAAATGAAGCGGTAAAGATAAATAAAGCCTATTTACAGCGAGCCAAGCGGAGGCTTCCATTCCACAGGCGTCTTGACGGCAGAGCCAGCCTAGTCCTCCGGATGATCCCCGTTTGACATATACTCCACCTCTAAGAGGGGAAGGGAGCAAGACTGAGTACCACCCACAGTACTCAACAAATCACACTCACAAATATGTACAATGCACGGGAGATAAAGATAGGCTCAGGGTTCATTTGCGTAAAAGCAGTTGCTAACAATGATAGTTTGCAAATGGTAAAAAGGTTGATTAATCGAGCAATATTAATCCTCTACTGATCAACGTTACACCATGTTAACTAGGCCCAGCCATCCATCCTATCACTATACCAAGTTTTAAGTCAATTTATTAAAGTGAGACTAAACATGGTGAGTCTTGATCAAAATGCCCATGACCGCGGGCGCGGCTATTCGAATAGATTTACTCTAATCAGAGGTGTACAACTGTACCCACAAGACACAACCCCAAACACATTCCCATGTGCCGGCGTGTCACCACGACACCCCATGAGAGGTTGTGACAGGACCATCCACGTAACCTCTCTCTAACCATCCACACCACGCTGAGGTTGCACCTGCCAACAGGACACCCCATATAGGCCAGGCTACCCCCCTTGCGCCACAATGGATCCGGAAGCCGATTGTGGAGGCCATGGGCCCTGGGTACCTCATAACAAGCATATGGGCCACTCGGATAGAGGATGGGCCTAGCCTTGTAATTAGAGATATGATAGAACCCGGTAGACTTTGTGTGGGTGCCATGGGCCCCGGGTACCTCATGACAAGCATATGGGCCACTTGGATAGAGGATGGGCCTGGCCTTGTAATTAGAGATATAGTAATCCCTAGCAGACTTTGCCTTATATGATAAGGAAAACACAGTCCTAGTTGGCTGCGTTATATCTCTAAGAGGAGATCCCTTGGCCGTAATCCGGTTGGGACTCCTACCTTGTAACCCTGTCCCCCAGTATATAAGGGGAGGCAGGGCTCCCCTGAGGGCAGGTTGAGTTGGTTCACCAGAATCACCACCGCAAATCCTCAAAGGAATAACACCACAACTGGACGTAGGGTATTACCTCACATCGAGGGCCTGAACCAGTATAAAATCTCTGCGTGTTCCTTTGCAATCCATCAAGTTTCCATCCGCCGAGTAGCCCCATATATTTATTGCCGGTGTAAAACATCGACAGTTGGCGCTCCAGGTAGGGGCTTCGGCAAGATCTACATCTACAAGCTCGATGGATCCAGCAATCGGAGTCGATGGCGGCAAATTCTCCTCTAGAGATACAATCTCATTCGGAAAGCCTCGACTTCATCGCCGACATGTTTGGCAACTTCACCTTGGCCGACTCAAACTTGATCCGATCTACCAGGGAACCAGCCGACTCCACGCCAGTCGGCCCACACGACGCTGCAGCAACCGTCACCGACATGCTGCGGCAATCTTCATCTGGTCCGGGTCTCGGGACAACCCTCCCCTTCGGTGTTCGACTCGGACTCGGCCTTGAGCCGGCCAGGGTCGGGCTAGGAAGGGGGAAGCTCGTCAATCTCCTGTGCAGACTCGACAACGTCGCGGATATCTTCAAACAACATCCGATGTGGCAAACTCGATCCCCTGGAATTTGACTCGGATATGGCCCAGAGCTGCTCGAGATCAGATCTAGGGATGTTGGAGTTATCATCACCCCCATCAACTATTCCGACTACGACTCTCAGTCGGACTACAACTCTCAGTCGGATTCCGACTCTAAGTCAGACATCAGTTCGACAAGCTTCTCCCTGCCACGAGAAATCTTCATGGCATCCAAAGGCTCAACTCCTATTCAGGAATCACGTCGACTACAAGAGGAGCAACAAGAGGAGGAGGCCTGCCGACTGCGAGAACAACCGGAGGAAGAAGCAAGACACCTGCATGCCCACAACGACGATCTACGCAGGGCTGGGCAAACCGCTCAGCAACAAATCCTCCAAACCCGAGTCAGCAACCACGATGTCTTCGTTACTCCTCAACAGAACATTGTGGCCGCTGCAACTCTACTGGATACACTCCAGTTCGGGCCTGATCACCAGGCCACCCCGACGATTGCAAGGATAAAAGCCATGCTTATTGCTGCAGCATGTCAGTAGCACCATCAGTCGGGCGATACCCTCATACCGACTAACCGGTCGGCTTCCCCAGCGGCAGTCTCATCCACCTCAAAGCGACGCTGAGCGGCCAGCTCTAGTCGGCAGCACACGGAGTCACGCCAAACGTCACTCGGCAACCCCAACAACAACCGGCAGCGTCGAAGCGACCGTCGGGACAATCAGGATCTCCGAGACCCACTACGGCGTGACCTTCAGCAAGACATCAACGCTCGCCTAGCCAACGAGAGGAAGACGAGCAATGCCAATTGGAAGATGAGAACGAGCGCTTCGGCCTCCACCACGAGCGGTTTCGCCGCCGTATTCGGAGTCAGAGCCCTCATGATGATGAAGGCATACTGGCCTTCACCCAAGAGCTACAACAGGTCGACTGGCCGTCGGGTTTCAAGCCTACAGGAATCAAAAAATATGACGGCAAGACCAACCCCGAGTCCTAGCTCACAGTTTACACTCTGGCGATCTGAGCAGCTGGAGGAAATCACAAAGTCATGGCTAACTACCTCCCAGTCGCTTTAGCCAACTCAGCGAGGACATGGCTAACAAGACTTCCCAAGTAATCAATCGGCTCCTAGGGAGAACTCCGGGAACGCTTCATCGACAACTTCCAGGGAACATACGAGAGGCCATCTTCCGAGTACGACTTATATCAGTTGCATCAAAGTAAAAATGAGTCTCTTCGTGACTTCATCAAGAGGTTCTCTGAAAAGAAGAATTCAATCCCGAAGATCAAAGACGAGGTCGTCATTGCCGCCTTTCAAAAAGGAGTCAAAGACACCTCGTTCATCGCCAAATTCACTCGGAAGCCTCCCAACTCTGTCAAGGCTTTATTCGACATGGCGAACAAGTACGCCGACTCGGCCGACGCTGTTGTTGAGGCCCTCGATGACAAGAAAGCACCCTGACAGAAGAAGCGGGAGGGCACCGACGATGCGGTCCTGACTAAAGCTGGGAGTCGCAAACGCAAGTCAGACGGCTTCATTATGGCAGTCGATCACAACCGTCTTCGACCTTCAACAACTGAAGATTATTAGAACAACAAGTGACATGCTCAGGGGCTCAAAAGCCCAAATGCAAGGATGGCATCCCCAGTCCAAAATACCGAACAGCTAAGTCGCTTCCTGATAAATATTTCTTCAGTTGGCCTCGCCAATACCGCAGCCGCTTACACCTAATAGGTGTACAAGCTACACATTTTTTCTGTTTTTTCTCTTAAATGATTGCAAAAGTACTCGAGTAGCATAAATCCTGATCCGTGAAACTTTACTCCATGAAAGACGAACTCAAGTCACCCAAAACGCGTGTCTGGGAAAGAGCCATGAGCCAACTCCCGATGCTAGGGGGCTGTGATTAGTCGGGCAGAGTATTTAAACGTACGGGGTCAACTACTCGGAGAAATTAATATCAATAAGAGGAAGAACTCATATTTACATATATTGTAAAATACATTTTATTCGGGTGATTGTTTTCATCATCAGATGCTACTCATCCGATATGTTTATAGTGCAGGGCCAGCTCCGGATACGCGTGACAGGAACTCAGGGCTGCGAGCCTATCTCCTACGCTCGGGGGCTAGGCAAGTCTGCCAAGAATCACTCGAATGCTCCATGAGGGCTACTGACCAAGTACTTACGCTAGTCAAGACGTCATCTTCCCTGGCTACACTCCATGTGAGCTGACAACTGACCTCTGGCGCTAGTTGGGGGTCGTATACTACTCGGCTGGGTGAGGTACGCCCCATGAGGTTCGCCAGCCGAATCCTACGCTAACGGTAGGTTCGGGTACCTTATTCGGTCACAACTCGGCTAAGTAGGGTATGCCCCATGAGGGTCACCAGCCGAATCCTATGCTAATGCTAGGATCTGGTACCTTATTTGGTCACAACTCTGTCAGGTTAGGTACACCCCATGAGGGTCGCCAGCCAAATCCTATGCTAATGCAAGGTTCGGATACCCTGCTCGGCTTTCCTGAAGTCAGAGAAGACCTATGTCGTCAAAGCGCATCCGGAGTTCTCATGCACCACGTCACACCTGAGGAGGGTAAGCAGATCCTGCTATATACTTTCTCAGGCATCTGTGGCAACCGGGCTGCATCCAGAATATAAGTCCGAAAGGCTTGCAGACAAGGATTCTTTTGGCAGATTGAGGTTACCGACGCTAGAGTACTCATCCTGACATGCGATGGATGCTACTCTTATAGAGCCTACGCTGGGTGGGTCGGTTTAGGCTGACTTATTCGGTAGTAGGCCATCAAGATATGAGTTTCTACAGTAGCATGCTCCATGTGGGCCGCTCGCAGGCTGTGTTGAAATCACGACGCTGGTGCTACCAACAGGAACCGATGAGGTAAACAGATATGCTTTATAAAAGCCTTATTGCTAAACACATGTGTTTGGGTATCTGTCTTATCCACTAGGTATCGAGGATATATCCTTATAAGGATCACAAGCTGGTCTTCATTAAAATTGGGGATGGAGGTATCTTTCTCGAGTAACCTGACCACGCAATGGATTTATTTTCATAAAGTGGTACTCAGCCTACATGCTTGGCCACCAGTTGCTATGAGCAATATTATTCCAACCGACATGACGCTGAAGAGTCTAACTTTCGAGTAGTGCACTACTCGGGAGAGACTATAAACCTTCTTTCCAGCTGACATGACGCTGAGGAGTCTAACTTCCGAGTGGGGCGTCACTCGGGAAAGACTATAAACCCCCTTTCCAGCTGACATGAAGCTAAAGAGTCCCATATATGAGTAGCATCCTACTCGGCAAAGACTATAAATCATATTCTAGTTGACATAATACCGAAGAGTTTCATATACCAATAGTATACTGCTCGGGAAAGACTACAAGGTTAAAGATCTTTGACTTTATATTTAATTGTTTTCACAATTAAGCACAAAGTCGGGGGCTACACCTAATAGGTGCACCTATTCGGTGCACACTATTCATACATCTACATGAAGCCCTTCATAGCCTCGCTGCCAGCTGACATGAAGGAGGACTCGGAAGAAGAAGCACTCGGACAAAAAGTACTCGGGAGCAATGCACTCGGGAAGACTTCACCGTGGAGGATGAGCACTCGGCATCAACTGTGACTCAACTATGAAGGTCTCAGGGGCTACTGTGGGTGCCATGGGCCTCGGGTACCTCATGACAAGCATATGGGCCACTCGGATAGAGGATGGGCCTGGCCTTGTAATTAGAGATATAGTAATCCCTAGCAGACTTTGCCTTGTACGATAAGGAAAACACAGTCCTAGTTGGGTACGTTATATCTCTAAGAGGAGATCCCTTGGCCGTAATCCGGTTGGGACTCCTACCTTGTAACCCTGTCCCCTAGTATATAAGGGGAGGCAGGGCGCCCCCTGAGGGCAAGTTGAGTTGGTTCACCAGAATCACCACCGCAAATCCTCAAAGGAATAACACCACAACTGGACGTAGGGTATTACCTCACATCGAGGGCCTGAACCAGTATAAAATTTCTGCGTGTTCCTTTGCAATCCATCAAGTTTCCATCCGCCGAGTAGCCCCATATATTTATTGCCGGTGTAAAATATCAACACTTTGCCTTGTACGATAAGGAATATACAGTCCTAGTTGGGTAAGACATATCTCTAAGAGGAGATCCCTTTGCTGTAGTCCGGCTAGGACTCCTACCTTGTACCCCTGTCCCCCAGTATATAAGGAGAGGCAGGGCGCCCCCTGAGGGCACACAGAGATTCATCAGAATCATACATCCTCAAAGGAATACATCACAACTGGACGTAGAGTATTACCTCACATTGAGGGCCTGAACCAGTATAAACTTTTCATGTTCCTTTGCAGTCCATCGAGTTTTGATTCGACGAGTAACCCTATATATTTATTGCCGGTGTAAAACATCGACAGTTAGCGTGCCAGGTAGGGGCTTCGTCGACATCAACCTCAACAAGCTCGATGGATTCGACAACTAGAGTCAACGGCACCAGCTTCTCCCCTGGAGACACAATCAGCTTCGGGAGCCACGATTTCGTCGCTGACAAGTTCGGCAACCTCACCCTGGCCGACTCGGACTCCATCCGATCTGCCAGGGAATCAGCCGACTCTGCGCCGACTGGCCAACACAATGCCGCAGCAACCCAAGTCGATTTGCTGCGGCAATCTTCCACTTGCCCGGGTCTTGGGACAACTCTTCCTTTCGGTGTTCGACTCAGACTCGATCTTGAGCTGGCCAAGATCGGGCTAAGGAAGGAGGAGATCATCAATCTCCCGTTCAGACTCGACAACGCCACGGAAATCTTCGAACAACATCCGACGCGGCAAACCCGATCCCCTGGAGTTCGACTCGGATATGGCCCAGAGCCGCTCGAGATCGGATCTAGGGAGGACGGAGTTATAATCACTCCCATCAATTATTCCGACTTCGACTCTCAGTTGGACTCCGACTCTAAGTCGGACAGCAGCTCGGCAAGCTTCTCTCTGCCAAGCGAAATCTTCATGGCGTCCAAAGGTTCAACTCCTACTCAGGAATCACACCGACTACGCGAGCAGCAAGAGGAGGAGGCCCGCCGACTGCGAGAACAACAAGAGGAAGAAGCAAGACGCCTGCACACCGGCAACAACGACCTACGTGGGGCTAGGCAGACTGCTCAGCAACAAATTCTCCAAACCCATCTCAGCGACCACGACGTCTTTGTTACTCCTCAACAGAACATCGTGGCCGCTGCAACTCTACTGGATACACTCCAGTTCGGGCCTGATCACCAGGCCACCCCGATGATAGCAAGGATAAAGCCATGATTACCACTGCTGCATGTCAGCAGCACCAACAGTCGGGTGATACCCTCATACCGACCAACCGGTCGGCATCTCCAGCGGCAGTCTCATCCGCTTCAACACGACGCCGAGCGGCTAGCTCCAGTCAGCTGCACACGGAGGCATGCCAGATGTAAGTCGGCAACCCCAACGGCCACTGGCGGCGTCGACATCAAGATGGCCATCGGAACAACCGAGATCTCCGAGGCCGACTACGATGTGATCTTTGGCAGGACATCTACGCTCGGCGCCGCGAAAGAGAGGAAGATGAACAACGCCGACTGGAAGACGAGAATGAGTGCTTTGGCCTCCACCACGAGCGGTTTTGTTGTTGTCGGAGTCAGAGTCCTTATGAAGATGGAGTACCAGCCTTCACCCATGAACTGCAACAAGTCGACTGGCCATCAGGTTTCAAGCCGACTAGAATTGAGAAATACACCTCGTTCATCGCTAAATTCACTCGGAAGCCTCCCAACTCTGTCAAGGCTCTATTCGACATGGCAAACAAGTACGCTGACTCGGCCCAAGCTGTTGCTGAGGCCATCGATGACGAAAAGGCCCCTTGACAGAAGGGGCAGAAGGACACCGATGATGCGACCCCGACTATAGCTGGGAACTGCAAACACAAGTCAGATCGCTTCATTGTGGCAGTCGGTCACAACTGTCTTTGACCTTCAATAATTGGAGATTATCAGGACAACAAGTGACATGTTCGGGGGCTCACAAGCTCAGACGCAAGGATGGCATCCCCACTCCCAAATACCGAACAGCTAAGTTGCTTTCTGATAAATATTCCCTCACTTGGCTTTGCCAATGCTGCAGCCACTTACACCTAATAGGTGTACAAGCTGCACATTATTTTCTGTTTTTTCTCTTAATGATTGCAAAAGTACTCGAGTAGCATAAATTCTGATTCGTGAAACTTTGCTCCATGAAAGACGAACTCAAGTCACCCAAAATGCATGTTTGGGAAAGAGCCATGAGCCAAATCCCGACGCTAGGGGGCTATTACTAGTCGGGCAGAGTGCTTAAACGTAAGGGGTCAACTACTCGGGGAAATTAATATCAAAAAGAGGAAGAACATGTATTTACATATATTGTAAAATAAATAAATTTTATTCGGGTGATTGTTTTCATCATCAGATGCTACTCATCCGGTATGTTTATAATGCAGGGCCAACTCTAGATACACGTAACAGGAACTCGAGGCTACGAGCCCATCTCCTACGCTCGGGGGCTGGACCAGTCTGCCAAGATATGCTCAGAATGCTCCATGAGGGCTACTGACCGAGTACTTGCGCCAGTCGGGATGTCATCTTCCCCGGCTACACTCCATGTGAGCTAACAACCGACCTCCGGCGCTAGTCGGAGTTCGCTTACCACTTGGCTAGGTGAGGTACGCCCCATGCGGGTCACCAGCCGAATCCTACGCTAATGCTACGTTCGGGTACCTTATTCGGTCACAACTCTGCTGGGTAAGGTATGCCCCCTAAGGGTTGCTAGCCAAATCCTATGCTAATGCTAGGTTCGGGTACCTTATTTGGTCATAACTCCACTGAGTTGGGTACGCCCCTCGAGGGTTGCTAGCCAAATCCTATGAGATTCGGGTACCTTATTGGGCCATAACTCTGTTGGGTAGGGTACGCCCCATGAGAGTCGCCAGTCGAATCCTATGCTAATGCAAGGTTCGGATACCTTATTCAGCTTTACCGAAGTCAGAGAAGACCTATATCGTCAAAGCGCATCTGGAGTTCTCATGCACTGCGTCACACCTGAGAAGGGCAATCAGATTCTGCGATATACCTACTCAGGCATCAGTGGCAACCATGCTGCATTTAGAACATCAGTCGGAAAGGCTTGCGGATAGGGATTCTTCTGGCTGATTGCGGTCACCGACCCTAGAGTACTCATCCTGACATGCGATGGATGCTACTTTTATAGGGCTGCGCTGGGTAGGTCAGTTCAGGCCAGCTTATTTGGTAGCAGCCATCAAGATATGAGTTTCTACAGTAGCACTCTTAATTTGGGCCACTCGCGGGCTGTGTTAAAAACACAATGCTGGTGCTACCAACAGAGACCGATTGAGTAATCAGATATGCTTCATGAAAGCCGACTGCTGAACACATGTGTATCTGTATTATTCACTAGGTATTGGGGATATATCCTTATAAGGATCGCAAGCTGGTCTTCACTAAAAATGAGGATGCAAGTATCTCTCAAGTACACGTGACCACATAATGGATTAAATTTCATAAAGTTGTACTTGGCTTACATGCTTAGCCAACATTTGCCATGAGCAAATATTCTTCCAGCCGACATGACGCTGAAGAGTCTAACTTCTGAGTAGTGCACTACTCAGGAAAGACTATAAATATTTCTTCCAGCTGACATGAAGCTGAGGAGTCTAATTTCCAAGTGGGATGCTACTCGGAAAAGACTATAAACACCTTTTCCAGTTGACATGAAGCTGAAGAGTCTCATATACGAGTGGCATGCTACTTGGGAAAGACTATAAATTATTTCCGGCTGATATGATGCTGAAGACTCTCATATACTAGTAGTATACTACTCGGGAAAGACTATAAGGTTAAAGATCTTTGACTTTATGTTTAATTGTTTTGCAATTAAGCACAAAGTCGGGGACTACACCTAATAGGTGCGCCTATTCGGCGCACACTATTCAAACTTCTACATGGAGCCCTTCATAGCCTCGTTGCCAGCTGACATGAACCAGGACTCAGGACGAAGAAGCACTCGGACAAAGAGTACTCAGGAGCAATGCACTCGGGCAATCTTCACCCTGGAGGATGAGCACTCAGCATCAATTGTGACTCAACTATGAAGGTCTCACGGGCTGCTGTGGAGGCCATGGGCCCCGGGTACCTCATGACAAGTATATGGGCCACTTAAACAGAGGATGGGCCTAGCCTTGTAATTAGAGATATGATAGAACCCGACAGACTTTGCCTTGTACGATAAGAAATATACAGTCCTAGTCGGGTAAGACATATCTCTAAGAGGAGATCCCTTGGCCATAGTCCGGCTGGGACTCCTACCTTGTACCCCTGTCCCCCAGTATATAAGGGGAGGCAGGGCACCCCCTGAGGGCACATAGAGATTCATCAGAATCATACATCCTCAAAGGAATACATCACAACTAGACGTAGGGTATTACCTCACATTGAGGGCCTGAACCAGTATAAACTTTTTGTGTTCCTTTGCAGTCCATCGAGTTTCAATCCGACGAGTAGCCCTATATATTTATTGCTGGTGTAAAATATTGACACCGATCAACCTGACCCCAAGCCGACCCAACTCCATCACGCCCATTCTCACCAACGGTGCCTAGGAGAGGGAGAAGAGATGCTACAAGCCCAGCCGTTACCCACGCAGGCCTGTGGAATGTACGAATAATTGCCCAAGGGGGTCCTGTGAACCGGTCCTTAACTGCCATGGGTGCAACCAACAAAACCATGCACCCACAGCCCACCATTTAGGTCAGATTTTAGTAATTACCATCAACATATCCAAAGTTCCATTTCCCGACATTGAGTCGAACCATAAATGTAAATTAAAGTATTTAAATTCCCATGTGAGATAAAGGTTTCTAAGCAAGGCTAAGCATCCTAATAATAACCTCTAGTCATATTATTACCCAGCTACAAAGGTGTGTAGGTGGAATAAAGTCAGAGCAATTGAAATTGCTTTTATATAGGTCACCCTTCCCACATGAAATGATGAAATAATGCATGTTTATTAATTTAAACAAATAGTTTGCAATAAATGGGTACAAAATGATCAAGGAAACAATGTGACTTGCCTTGCTCCAGCTCAGCGAATTCGGCAACGACTTCGTAGTAAACTGGAGGATCGACGGCATCGGATTCTATAGTAAATAAAGCACAAACAATTAAAAACAGTACATGTGGAAACTGAAACAGGGGTTGAATGTATTTTTAATGGATTCTTGGCATTTTTCTAGATTTAATGAAATTTGAATGGAATTAATCGGAGCTCGTATGAATTAGTTATGGATTTTTGAAGTCTTACTATGATTTCACAATATAAATTAATTATTAATCGATTTATTGCGCCATTAAATGAATTAATGCATTGGCAGACCACGGGGAACCGGCGCTGATAGGCGGGGCCCACGGGTCAGTGGCGCAGGGAGGACACGGGCGCACGCAAACGGCCACGATCTGACGGGCAAATCAAACGGCCGAGGATGAACGGGACTCGCCCCCGCCAGCACGACTGCACTGCGATGGGGTGAGCGGCCCGATTGTCGTTGCCGGCAAATATCCGGCCTCCCGGAGAACGGCGGTGAGCAGCGGAGGAAGTGAGGAATGCGACCGAGTTCTCACCGAGGTGCGGTGACCGACGTGTAGGATCGAACACAAGAACTAAGCCTACCAGAGGGGGGTGAATGGTAGGAACACCAAAAACCAAAATCTTTTGCGGAATTAAAGAAACCCTCAAACCTGGATGGAGTGCACCGGTCAGACCGTCTCTTTTGCACCGGTCTGACCGCCGTATGTCCACCGGTAGAACCGCCGCCTCGCCGCCGCGCTCTTGTTAGATGAACCGTTGGAATTCAGAAAAATACACACCGAAGATGCTCTTCAAAGTAGATTAACTTTATTGCATAAAGATGTGTTTACAAAGTGCATACAAAGCACTCCCCTCTCTCAAAACTAAACCCTAACTTTTCTCTCTTCCAAACGTTATATCTCTAGAGCCTCCATCCCTCATATATTTATACCTAAAACATTCTACACAAAGTAGGAGTAGAACTCCTATTCCCGCTAGGACTCAAACCTTCTCTTACCAAATCTAATTACAATTTACCAAATTAAATTCTCCTTTCCATAGTCAACTCAGACTCGCTCACATGCAGCCTGACACTGTAGCAGTCCGATTCACTGTAGCAGCCCGACCTGTAGCAGCCCGATTCACTGTAGCAGCGGTTCCGATTTCGTTCTCCGATTTGCTCCGATGCTTGCATATCTAATTTACAAAACCCGTTGTGAAGACCTCCCACACGGTATTTTTGTGTCCAATCTCGTCACCCGGCATCCTTGATCGTTCTGGACCTCGGCTCCTCCCTGAGCGTAGTTATGATCCTACCGTTAACCAAGATTGACTACAAGATAAACTGACTTTAGTCCAACCTTGTCACATGGTATCCCGACCGTGCTAGACCTCGGCTCCTCCCTGAGCGTAGTCCCGGTCCTCACCATTGACCAAGGTTAGACCTCAAGTCACCTGCACACAAGTAGACAAAACAACCGTTTCTGGGTACATATATCACAACCTGACCCACATTAGTCACACACACTCACACCAACATCCACATATATTTTTAAACCAAATTTCATTGTAAAACTGTTTGCAAAGCCAATTGTTCATCACAAAATATTAATCATGGCAATGATTCTACAATCTTCCCCTTGATAAAGACATTGGCAACATCTCCAAAATGCAAATTGATGAACAAGTATCAAAACTCTTCCCCTTTTTAAAAGAAAGAATTTCTCCACTATATTTGCAATAAAAGCACAAAATCCACTTTTTAAAGAATCGATCAACTTGTCAAACTTGTCAAACCTTTCAAACTTTCAAAATCTCCCCTTTTCTAAAATAGCTCCCCTTTCTTTAAGCATGCATTTTGTATATTGCTCCCCCTTTGACAATGATTTTATCAAGAATTTTAAAAGAGAGAATACAAACCATAAAAGCACAAATGCAATGAATATGAAATATTTATCAATTTTCCTTCCTCTGAATTTTTCTTTTCTAGGAGCTTTGAAATGTCCCTAAAGCAACTCAGGGACATGTGTTGCAACACAAGGGAGATAAATTGACCAACTAGCAAACAAGTATGAGTTATAGTCCAAACATGAATCCATGATATTATAATCAAGATCAAATCAGCATTAAAAATTTATGATTTCAACAATTTATAATGCAATATATTGACTAGTACATATATTGAACAAAATACCCTTATACCTAGTCAAGTTGAATAACACATCCTTTCTCAAATATTTTGCTCAAAATAGAATATATATTTTTTTCTCTCTTTTTTTCTCAATTTATTTCGGGTACGTCCTTGTCGTGAATACTGTTTCCAAGGATTCGGTACCCATTTTTTATCTCTCTTCGGATACGTCCTTGTGGTGAATACTCTTGCCAAGGATTCGGTATCCATTTTTTTTCTCTCTTCGGATACGTCCTTGTGGTGAATACTCTTGCCAAGGATTTGGTATCCATTTTTTTCTCTCTTCGGATACGTCCTTGTGGTGAATACTCTTGCCAAGGATTCGGTATCCATTTTTTTCTCTCATAAAGTAAAGACATTTTTGAGCATTTGAGAAATGAAAATTCAACAAAGAATAAATATAAGCATAAATTATTCAAACTTAGCACTAGTTTCAATATTGCATATTTATTTAATTCAAATAAAAGAATTTAAGTGTCATGCATCATATCCCTTAAAAGTAATAGCAAAGGCTCATATAAAGACTAGAATGCATACAAGCTAAACTAGAGACCAAAAGACCTCACTCATATTGCTAGCAAGCACAAGAATATACTAGAGGTATAAAACAGAGCTCCACTTTTCTTTTTTTTTATTTTCAAATTGAGAGCAATGCAATAAATTGAACATGAATGCATCGAAAAAAAACATAAACTCCCCCTCAAAACAACCTCCAAGCCCTCCCGACGTAAAAACAAAGCAAATTGAGAAGATATCAAAGGTTTTGAAAAATACAACCAATTGCCAAATATATCACCAAGGTTCTCATTATTTGACATATATCCACTTGTATTATTATGAAAAACTACTATCTCCATAACTGGCAAGGAAAAAGCTAATGAAGAAGTAGATATTATAATGCCAATTCATAAATAGATCAATGCTACCTTAAAAACAATGATGTCTCAATCGTTTAATGCACATGGGGAGTATGCCGCCAAAAGACCTATGCATAAGAAGATGTTGAGGCCTTTGCGTTGAGATTAGAAATAAGAAATTTAGTAATCCAACATTGAGACACACGACCAATAGAACCAGTAGGCAAAGCACATGTATATGCATAAATAGAATTAGTACCAGACTTACCTGAAAACTTACCTTGGGGCTTTACCGAAAACTGATCCGACCAACGCTAAAAAGTCGGTCTAACCACTGTCGGCTATCGGTTTGATTGCTGATGTGTCTGCGGTCTAACTGCCCATGGCCACTAGTTAGACCTCCCTAGGGCTTGTGGTCTAACCGGGCCTCTTGAAGAAATGCTCGACCTTTGCCACCTCAACCTTGCAAGTTCACGTTCTTTGTCTTTTTTCTGTTTTCTTGCAAGTCTAAAGTAATAACCAACCAAATGTCCATCTTTTCCACAAAAAGTACATGTACACTTCACACGGAAAGATGATTTTGAAATTGAAGGTTTTGCAGTAGAAACATCTTGGTTTGAAGAAGAAAGAGAAGACATAATTCCAGCAGATTTGAAAATAGTTTTCTTAGGTTATGGATTTGTCAAAATTTCTCCATTGTTTGTGACACTCAAAATAGAAGGTTGATGATTAGTAAAATAAGCACGTGGATCAAAACCTAACCCTCTATTATGTGTGCTTACTTTTGATTGATCTAAAATCATGTTAAGTTTCTTTTTACCATTAGAAAATTGTTCCAAGGAACTTTTCAAATAAGAAAAGTGCTTCTTTTTAGTTATGTAGCACATTTTTCACAATCTACTAAAACTCCTTTTTGTTTTTTATAGTTTGAACAAGAAATTATCTCATGAGTTTTCACAATATTCTCCATATACTCAACACGACCAAGAGCATTTTTCATTTTTATCTCATTCAAAGAACATGTTGAGCAAGTTTTAGAACTTGAAACCTCCTTGTGTTGTCTAATTCTTTTAGCACATAAAACATTGAACAAAGAACTTGCACCAAAAGCAAATTTATATTTTTTTTAAAAGATTTTTTGTCAAAACTAACTCATTAGCAGTACGAGAATGTAAAGCAAGACCAAGAGCCAAAGAAGTTTCAAAAACTTTTGTTTTCTCAATTTCAGATTCTAATCTCAAACAGTTATTAGCATGAATACCTCGTAAAGAAGAAATTTCAGAAAATAAAACTTCACAAGATGTGCAATTATCATCATCAGGAATTAGAGATTTCAATCTAGAAATTTCAGCATTAAGAGATTCAACAATAAAGTCATGTTGTTTTATCTTTTTCTCATATTTTTGAATCTTAAAGCCAAGAGAAACAATAATATCTTGAAAAGGTGTTACCTCAAAGTGTTCGTTATCAAAATCAGATTCTCCAGATGTTGATCCTCCACAAGCCATGAGGCATACTCCAGAGATGTTTGTGCCTTTGTCATCATCCTCTTCCTCACTACTAAAGTCGACGTCACTTGCTTGTTCAAAGGCAGCACACACTTTGTTTAGCATCTTCTTGTAACTTTCTTTGTTTCTCTTGCCTTTAAATATCTTCGCTGTTGCTCTTGTCCTCTTCATCTTCCTTTGATCCTTTCCCGAGCTTAGGGCAATTGACGCGAATGTGATTAGGCTCTCCACATTCAAAGCACCGGATTGGACCTCCTCGTTTCCTGCTTCTTACGTTATTCAAAGCTCGAGAGAGTCCGTTAGTTAACAAAACCAAGTCCTCGTCCAAGATTTGCTCGAGTTGGTCATCGAACATGGCATTAAAAGTAGTTAAAAAAAGTGATGAAGAAGCATTGACTGAATAACTAGAAGAAGACACTAAAGCAGAAGATTTTGAATCAATTTTTCGTGAAAGAATATTCATCTCATGTGTCTTTAATTTGGTATACAAAGATTCCAAGGTTAAAGTATTCATGTTTACAGATTCCTGAATAGATGTAACTTTCATCTCCCAAATAGACATGCCAAGACCATTCAAAAGATGTCGAGAAACTTCAGACTGAGTATAATTAGCATCATAAGTATCATCAACAGAACAAAGATCACTCAAAATTTTGTTAAAGCGAGCATAATAATCATCAAGAGCTTCTCCAGATTTCATCTCAAATTTCATATACTCCTTTTTAAAAACATCTTTATGCAGTTCCTTGATGTTAGAAAATCCTTGGTGAAAATCACATAAGGCCTTCCACATCTCATGCACAGTTTCAAAATGAGAGATTCGATCAAAATCAAAACGAGAAACTCCATTTAAAATATAATTACGAGCTTTACAATTATTTTCAAAATCAATTTTATTAGTCGTAGTAATCTCTTCAGGAATAACACAGGGTTTTGAAACTTTTTGCCAAATGTCGAAGCCTTGGGACATAATATAAGATTGCATCTTTTTGCACCAATAAGAAAAATGAACTCCATCAAAAACATGTGGCTTAATTGAATATTTATCCGCCATGGCAACTCAAGATCGATTAAGATCAAAAGAGAAACAAAAACAAGGCTCTGATACCACTTGTAGGATCGAACACAAGAACCAAGCCTACCAGAGGGGGGTGAATGGTAGGAACACCAAAAACCAAAATCTTTTGCGGAATTAAAGAAACCATCAAACCTGGATGGAGTGCACCGGTCAGACCGTCTCTTTTGCGCCAGTCTGACCGCCGTATGTCCACCGGTAGAAACCGCCGCCTCGCCCGCCGCGCTCTTGTCGGATGAATATAATGTAATATCCGTTGGAATTCAGAAGAATACACACCTGAAGATGCTCTTCAAAGTAGATTAACTTTATTAAATCAAGATGTGTTTACAAAGTGCATATAAAGCACTCCCCTCTCTCAAAACTAAACCCTAACTTTTCTCTCTTCCAAACGTTATATCTCTAGAGCCTCCATCCCTCATATATTTATACCTAAAACATCCTACACAAAGTAGGAGTAGAACTCCTATTCCCGCTAGGACTCAAACCTTCTCTTACCAAATCTAATTACAATTTACCAAATTAAATTCTCCTTTTCATAGTCAACTCAGACTCGCTCACATGCAGCCCAACACTGTAGCAGTCCGATTCACTGTAGCAGCGGTTCCGATTTCGTTCTCCGATTTGCTCCGATGCTTGCATATCTAATTTGCAAAACCCATTGTGAAGACCTCCCACACGGTATTTTTGTGTCCAATCTCGTCACCCGGCATCCTTGATCGTTCTGGACCTCGGCTCCTCCCTGAGCGTAGTCACGATCCTACCGTTGACCAAGATTGACTATAAGACAAACTGACTTTAGTCCAACCTTGTCACATGGCATCCCGACTGTGCTAGACCTCGGCTCCTCCCTGAGTGTAGTCCCGGTCCTCACCATCGACCAAGGTTAGACCTCAATCACCTGTACACAATAGACAAAACAACCGTTTCTGGGCACAGAATATCACAACCTGACCCTACATTAGTCATACACACTCACACCAACATCCACATATATTTTTAAACCAAATTTCATTGTAAAACCATTTACAAAGCCAATTGTTCATCACAAAATATTAATCATGGCAATGATTCTACACGATGGAGAGTGGCGGACGACAGCGATCAGAGAGGTTTGGCAATGGCGTGGTTCGGGTAGCCAACAGCGATGGCATTCTGGTGGTGCAAAGCAACGACAAGAGGGAGACGGGGTTTTAGGAGTAACCTGGTGGAGGGTGTAGAACGTGTTAGGAAGAGAAAGACTGGAGTGGGTCGATGGGAACTGTGGCCGCTGCCGGCGGAGAGGCTTACCGAATGGTGATGAGAGGATGGAGTTCTGCGGGAATCCGCGGCGGCCTGGACACAAAACAGGACGCAGCGGGAGCGGTGAAGCTAGCGACATGAAACGTGGTAGTCCCGGCGACGGCTAGGAAAGACACAGCGAGAGCAGAATGCAGAGCCGCCGCGGTGATCGGGAGCTCAACGCGGAGCGGGTTAGGGTAACTCGGCAATCGTGGGCAACTGAGGGAAAGTGAGGACAGAGCAGGAGAAGGTTTTTATGTCTCGGCTGCGGGAGTTCATGTCCGGTTGGTTGAATCAAGGGACGTGGGCAGCGGCCGCGGCGGCTCAGTGGGCCGCGATTCATCCGCGGTCATGGGCGAGAGGGGCTAAAAAAGGTGGGGAGATAACGGGCAGGGACTCGGTCCGCATGGTTTGAACTTGGAGCCGAGATGCGGGGGCAGTGGGGATGGGCAAAATCCGATGCTCGGGGAAGGTCGATCCCCTTCGGCTGATTCGGCTGAAGGTTGAAGATGGGTTTGACATGTGGGGCGGCAGAGTCCACATTCACGGGGGAGCGATGAGGGGAACCGTGCAGGCGAGTGGACACTAGCTGACGGGCGGGGCCCACGGGGAGAAAGGAAAAGAAAAGGGGAAGGGAAAGAAAAGAAAAGAAAATGGGATTTCCAGAAGGATTTTAATTCCGATAATTTGTTTTGATTTATTAAAATTCCTTCTAGTGCTCTAAAATTCCCATAAAAATCCTATTAGTGTATTTTGGCAAGGAGAATATATAGGAAATATTGCAGCCATGATAATTTATTATTTTGCATTTCACTTATTTAATTAATTCCCTTGGCCTTTTAAAACAATTTCTTTGAGGCTTTTTCTTTAATATATTTTGTGTGGCTCTATTTAAGGGGGAAAATTCAGGGCGTGACAAACCTACCCCACTTAAACGGAATCTCGTCCTCAAGATTCAGACATGCTGGCGAAGAGGTGCGGATGGGTGGACTTCAATTCATCCTCTCATTCCCATGTGGCTTCTTTCTCCGAATGATGGCTCCACTGTATTTTATAGAACCCGATGTCTTAGCTTCTGGTGTTCCTGTCACTGATCTCCAAGACTCGAATCAGCCTTTCCACATAGGTGAGGTCTTCTTGGATCTCAATCTGCTCTGGATTGGCCTGTTCTACTGGTACCCTCAGGCATTTCTTCAGTTGTGACACATGGAACACATCATGTATACCTACCATTGAAGCTAGGAGATTCAACTGGTATGCAACTTCACCTTTACGAGCTAGCACTTGGTAGGGTCCCATGAAACACGGGGCTAACTTCCCTTTGGTTTAGAACCTGTGTACCCCGCGGAGTGGTGTGACGCAAAGGTACACATAGTCTCCTTCCTCGAAACTCAGATCTCTGCGACGGTTGTCGGCGTAACTCTTTTATCTTGACTAAGCTATTTTCAATCATTCCCAGATAATGGCCACTTTCTCTTCCGCCCCTTTGAGTGCATCGGTCCCAAATACCTGGCGTTCACTTGTCTGATCCCAGAAGAGGGGTGTACAGCACTTCCTGCCATATAGAGCTTCGAATGGGGCCATCCCAGACTGGCTTGGTAGCTGTTGTTATACGAGAACTCCATGTAGGGTAGACTCTTATCCCAAGTCCCACCGAAATCCAACGCACAAGCCCTTAGCATGTCCTCCAATATCTGGTTGACTCTTTTAGTCTGTCCGTCTTTTTGGGGATGGTAGGCTGTGCTAAAATTTAGTCGGGTTCCTAGTTCTGCTTGCAGCTTCTGCCAGAACTTGGAAGTGAACTAGCTACCACGGTCAGATACAATCCTCTTGGGTACTCCGTGTAAGCACATTATGCGGGCCATGTAGAGTTCTGCCAGCCTCTTGCCTGAGTATGTTGTATGCACCGAAATGAAATAGGCAACCTTGGTGAGCCGATCCACGATCACCCAGATTGAGTCCCATCCCGAAGATGTGCAGGGTAAACCGGTGATGAAGTCCATTCCGATCTCTTCCCACTTCCACTCTAGGACTCTATGCGGTTGTAAAAGTCCTGCAAGCTTTTGATGTTCTGCTTTGACTCGCGGACACACATCACAAAGTGCCACAAATTCTGTGATTTCTCTTCTCATACTGGGCCACCAAAACATTGTCTTGAGTTCTTAGTACATTTTAGTGCTTCCGGGATGAATGGAGTACTGTGTCTCATGAGTTTCCTGGAGGATTAAGTCTTTGAGTTCCTTGTTTTCTGGGACACACAATTGTTCTCCCATCCAGACTGTCCCGTTTTCGTTTTCCATGAATCCTTGGGCTTTTCCAACTCTCATGTTCTTCTTGAGTTATTTGATCTCTGGATCATTAGCTTGTGCCTCGTGAACTTGATCGAAGAGTGTGGGCTGGGCCTCTAGGGCTGCCATGAATCCAGGGTCAACGATGCTCAGATTCAGACGTTCGAACTCCTGCCGCATTTCCTTGCACAACGTCTCTGCCCGAGCGGTGTTGCAGTAACTTTTCCTGCTCAAAGCGTCTACCACGATGTTGACTTTACCCGGGTGGTAGTGTATTCCCACATCATAATCTTTAATCAACTCCAGCCACCTTCTTTGACGGAGGTTCAGGTCAGGCTGGGTAAAGATATACTTCAGATTCTTGTGGTCCGTATAGATCTCGTTGTGTTTACCGATGAGGTAATGCCGCTAAATCTTCAAAGCATGGACCACTGTAGCCAATTCCAGGTCGTGTGTCGGGTAGTTGCCCTCATGGGGGCGCAACTGTCGTGACGCATAGGCTACCACTCTGCCTTCTTACATTAGAATGCATCCTAGCCCTTGACGAGATGCATCGCAATACACCTGGAAGTCTTTCTTGGGATCTGTCAAGATCAGGATTGGTGCTGAGACTAACTTCCTTTTTAGTTCCTCAAAGCTGTGATTGCACTCAGCTATCCAGATAAATTTTACGTCTTTCTTCAACAATTGAGTCATGGGTCTCGCAATCTTTGAGAAGTTCTCGATGAACTGGCGGTAATAACCCACAAGTCCGAGGAAACTCCGCACTTGCGTCACTGTCTTGGGCGGTTTCCAATTGGTAACGGACTCCACATTCGTTGGATCCACAGCAACTCCCTAGGTGGTGATAACGTGTCCGAGGAACTGTACTTCTTTCAACCAGAAGTCATTGTCGATGTTTTACACCGGCAATGAGAATATAGGGCTACTCGTCGGATTGAAACTCGGTGGACTGCAAAGGAACATGAGAGATTTATACTGGTTTAGGCCCTCCATGTGAGGTAATACCCTACATCCAGTAGTGGTGTATTTCCTTTGAGGATGCATGACTTGATCTTGGTGATATTGCCATGTCTTGCCCTCAGGGGACGCCCTGCCTCCCCTTATATACTGGGGGACAAGGTTACAAAGTAGGAGTCTCAGCCGGACTATGGCCAAGGGATCTCCTCTTAGAGATATAACCTGCCCGACTAGGATTGTATATTCCTTATCGTACAAGGCTAAGTCTGCCGAGCTCTATCATATCTCTAATTACAAGACTAGGCCCATCCTCTGTCTGAGTGGCCCATATGCTTGTCATGAGGTACCCGGGGCCCATGGCCTCCACAGCAGCCCCTGAGACCTTCATAGTTGAGTCACAGCTGATGCCGAGTGCTCATCCTCCACGGTGAAGATTGCCCGAGTGCATTGCTCCCGAGTACTCTTTGTCTGAGTGCTTCTTCTTTCCGAGTCCTGCTTCATGTCAGCTGGCAGCGAGGCTATGAAGGGCTCCATGTAGAAGTATAAATAGCGTACACCGAATAGGCGCACCTATTAGGTATAGCCCCCGACTTTGTGCTTAATTGTAAAACAATTAAACATAAAGTCAAAGATCTTTAACCTTGTAGTCTTTCCCAAGTAGTATACTACTGGTATATGAGACTCTTCAGCATCATATCAGTCAAAAATATTTTATAGTCTTTCCCGAGTAGTATGTCACTGGGAAATTAGACTCTTCAGCTTCATGTTAGCTGGAAAAATGTTTATAGTCTTTCCCGAGTAGTATACTACTTAGAAGTTAGACTCTTCAGCGTCATGTCGGCTAAAAAATATTTGCTCATGGCAATTGTTAGCCAAGCATGTAGGCCGAGTACCGCTTTATGGATTCTAACCCAATATGTGGTCTGGTGTACTTGAGAGATACCTGCATCCCCAATTTTAATGGAGACCAACTTGTGATCCTTATAAGGATATATCCTCAATACCTTGTAAATAATGCAAATACCCAAGTGTATACACCCGGCTGTAGGCTTAGCATGAAGCATATCTGATTATTTAATCGGTTTCTGTGGATAGCACCTGCACTGTGATTTTAACACAGTCAGTGAGCGGCCCAATAGAGCATGCTACTATAGAAACTCATATCTTGTGGCTTGCTACCGAATAAGCCGGCCTAAACCGACGTACCTAGCGTAGCCCTATAAAAGTAGCATCCCTCGCATGCCAGGTTGAGTACTCTAGCGTCGGCAACCTCAATCAGCCAGAAGAATCCTTGTCCGCGAGCCTTTCCGACTTACGTTCTGGATGCAGTATGGTTGCCACAGATGCCCGTGTAGGTATATTGCAGGATCTGCTTGCCCTCCTCAGCTGTGACATAGTGCATGAGAACTCCGGATGCCCTTCGACGATATAGGTCTTCTCTGACTATGATAAGGGTTTTCCTCCATCGCTTGATTTACTCGGCTTCGTTGTAATCAAAGGATTGGGGTCTTCCAGTCTTTAATAATAATGAGCACCTCCGTAAATTCCGGGTTTGATGCTGCTCCCGACTGAAAGCTCCAGTAGTGGCTTGTTGCCTTGTTTTTGCCAGATAGGTATCCGAACGCTGTGCTAGCGCAGGATTCGGCTGGCAACCCTCTTGGGGCATACCTAACTTGACAAAATTGTAGCCGACTAAGGTACCTGAACCTCGCATTAGCATAGGATTCGGCTGGCGACCCTCATGGGGCGTACCCTATCCAACAGAATGGTACCCAAGCTCCGACTGGTGCCAGAGGTCGGTTATTAACCGAATAAAGTACCCGAACCTCGCATTACCATAGAATTTGGCTAGCGACCCTCATGGGGCGTACTTTACCCAGCAGAGTTGTGACCAAATAAGGTACCCGAATCTAGCACTAGCGTAGGATTCGGCTAGCGACCCCCGACTGGCGCCGGAGGTCAGTAACTAGCCCACATATGGAGCGTAGCCAGGGAAGATGACGTCCCGACTGGCGCAAGTACTCGGTCAGTGGCCCTCATGGAGCATTCCGAGTGATTCTTGAAGCGTCGCACTCCAAGTGTATCTTGGCAGACTGGTCCAGCCCCCCAAGCGTAGGAGATAGGCTCATGGCCCTGAGTTCCTGTTATGCATATCCGGAGCTGGCCCTGCATTATAAACATATCGGATGAGTAGCATCTGATGATGAAAACAATCACCCAAATAAAATTTATGTGTTCTTCCTCTTATTGATATTAATTTTCATGAGTAGTTGACCCCTTACGTTTAAGCACTCTGCCCGACTAATCATAGCCCCCTAGTGTCGGGAGTTGGCTCATGGCTCTTTCCCAGACACGCGTTTTGGGTGACTTGAGTTCGTCTTTCATGGAGCAAAGTTTCACGAATTAGAATTTATGCTACTCGAGTACTATCATATCTCTAATTTCAAGACTAGGCCCATCCTCTGTCTGAGTGGCCCATATGCTTGTCATGAGGTACCTGGGGCCCATGGCCTCCACAGTCATACTTGCTAAACTTGGCATACAACTGATGCTCTCTCAGCTTCTTGAGAACCAACCGGAGATATTGCTTATGTTCTTCTGCTGATTTCGAGTAGATAAGGATGTTGTCGATGAAAACCACCATGAACTTGTCCAAAAGCTCCATGAACACCTTGTTCATCAGATTCATGAAGAACGCCAGTGCATTTGTCAGTCCGAAGGACATAACAATGCACTCGTACAGCCCATACCGAGTGGTGAAAGCTGTCTTGGAATATCCTCTTCTCGGATCCTCAGCTGATGATAGCCTGATCGCAAGTCTATCTTGGAGAAGACAGTGGCACCTTCCAATTGATCGAAGAGATCATCATTCCTTGGCAAGGGATACTTGTTCTTGATTGTGATGTCGTTTAATGCACGATAATCCACACACATTCATTTCATTTTGTCTTTCTTCTCCACGAATATGACTGGTGCACCCCAAGGTGACATACTTGGTCGGATGTAACCCTTCTGTAGCAGGTCATCGACTTTCTTCTTGACTTCTGCCATCTCATTTGGTGCCATTCTGTACGGCCTCTTGTAAATAGGCGCTGTTCCTGGTGCCAAGTCAATTCTGAACTCGATTTCCCTTTCTAGTGGCATCCCCGGTAGATCCTCTGGGAACACATCCGGGTACTCCCTCACTGTCGAGATTTCCTCTATTTTCCGATCTAGCTTCTTCCCACTTTTTGACTATTGCTCCGCTATGACTAGATTTAAGCTTGCTTCCTGCTTTGGTGGCACTAGCGACTTGAAGGTAACTGCCTTTCCTTCCGAACTGGTTACTGTAACGGTGTGGTCAGTGTAGTTGATCACTCCTTTATGTCGAGTCAACCAATCCATCCCTAGGATGACATCTAGGGCTTTGGATCCTAGGAGGATGAGATTGGCTAGAAAGGGTGATCCTTGGATTTCTAGGCTCACTGAAGGGCTATAGTGAGCTGTGGTCATGCGGTTCCCTGGTGTATGAACACGCATGGGGATTTTAAGTTCCAATACTTTTATCCCATGTGTCCCCACAAATTTCTTGGATATGAATGAATGCGTTGCACCAGAATCAAAAAGTACTGCTGCAGGTATTGAGTTCACAAGAAACGTACCCAGTACCAGTTCCGGTGTAGCCTGCGCCTCTTCTGTGGAGACGTGGTTAACATGCCCCTTTATCACCTGCTGGTTGGCGTTGGTGTTCTATGGAGCTGCATGCCTAGGTCCCATTTGTTTTGGTTTCGGGTACTTGTCGGCGAAGTGACCTGGCTCATTGCAGTCGAAGCAGACGAGGGTCTTGCCCCCGTTGTCCTTCCATGGCTGGTCTTTCGGTGCTGGTGCCATTGGGGGGCGTGGACCAGGGTAACGGTTGTGCTACCCGCTGTTGTTGCTGCTGTCTCCAAGGTGCCCTGGTTAGAACGGGCGCTACTAGTGGACGATCATGGTCAAAAGTCCACCCTGATGCCCTAGCATCACCCTTGGCCTCTGGTGCTGCCCCTGGTGGGCTCGGAATTAGGCCGCCTTCCGCTTGCGGTCCATCTTGTTACACTGATTTTCCTGGCGGATCGCCTTGTCCACCAACTTCTCGAAGTCAGGGTAGTCACTGGAGAGGAGCTGGCTGGTCAGCTCGTCGTCAAGTCCCTCTAGGAACTTCTCCTGCCACTCCGCATTGGTGCAGACATCCTCTGGCGCGTAGCGTGCCAAGCGGTTGAAGTCATGGAGCTACTCCGTGGCTGTCTTGCTTCCCTGCACCAAATCCTTGAACTCTCTCTTCTTCTGTGCCACAATGCCGGCCAAAATCTGAGACTTCTGGAAGTTGTGACAGAATTCAGCCCAAGTGACCTCCGTTGTGGCGGTGCGGGTCACGAGGAAGTTGTCCCACCAAGCTGAGGAGGGACCCTAGAGCTGGTGCATGGCGAAGGTAACATTTTCCTGGTCAGTGCATTGGAGGTGTTTGAGCTTCTTCTTGATCGCCAACAGCCAGTCGTTGGCGTCCATGGGGTTGGTGGTGCTAGAGAAAGTAGGCAGCCTGACCCTCAAGAACTCAGGCAGTTTAGAATGAGGGGCGAAGGCCGGGATGTGAGGTTGCTGGTGTTGCTGCTGCAAATTGTTCTGCTGCATCATGATTGCCATCATCTGGTTCTGGTTGGCCAGAACCTGGGCGAGTGTGGGGTTCTCATGTAGAGGAGGTGGCATGTGTTGGGGAGCCCTGTTGTACTATGGTGCACCATCCTATGAATTCATCACGTTGGCATTGCTGGTAGCATGGTTACCATTCCTGGTGTTCACCATCTGAAGGGGGAGATGGAAATGGAAGGAAAGGAGGAAAACAGGTGGCTCAGAAACTAGAGTGATAATTAAGTGACTAAATTAAATTAACTGAAGTGCATCGGTTGGAAACATAACAAAAGCAATTCAACCCCTAACTGAGGCGGCCATACCACAACAGACGGTATGGACCACCAACTACCCCAAAGCAAACATCCTGACATTACAACTAAACATGAAATCAAACAAAAAAAAGGTAAAGCTAAGAACAGCGTGCCTAGTGCTCTGAATGGCTCCTGCGGTCATCTGAATTATACTCCAACTCCTGCTCGTCGCCCACCTCGTTGTCGGTGCTGGTCCTAGATCCGCTCACGTAATCCTCACTACCATGAGCCGATGAACTGGCCTCGCTGTGAGTGCGGGATCCGCTGAGGGAGCTACTGTCGTTAGTGGAGGTGAAGCCCCCGTGGATGCTGGTACCTCCCTGGGAGCTGCCGTCGCTCGACGATGCGCTGATCATGCCACCGGTTGGTGTTGGAGCAGGTGCTGGAGCTGGAGCTGGTGCTGGTGCATGTGGCCCATTCCTAAGGGCCAACTGAATACGCACTGGAGGAAGGGTCCTCTTCCTCGGGGTCAGACGGATACTATCCCTTTAGCTCTGCAACCTCCTTCTTCAGGTAGTCGATCTAGTTCTGGAGACCGATGATGGTCATCCTGTTGGCATCCTCCCTATTGTGGGCCACACGCATCTAGTTGGCGTGCATGTAGTCCATAGCCCACATCGCCCGCCACATGTGAATGATGGTGGTGTCATTCTCGTTGTCAGCCAGCTAGAAGGTGCTGTAGACCTAGTAGTGAGCCCGGTTGGGGAGGTGGTGGTAGGCGGTGGTGCGGAGGGTAGAGTGGTGTCTCCGGTGTAGCTCTCCAATCAGACGGAAAGCTGCCTCTTGGCAGGCGTGATCGTAGGTACGCCCTATTAGTGATATGCCTTAGAGGCAACATGGAGATGTTATATATATCACATGCTATGTTTATAATGTATTGATTTGTTCCTTGAAATAGACATTATCATTGTTGATCAATGAGTACGTGACTTATTCATGAGACTCTTAATGTCAAATATTGCTATTTCTAAATGATCCTTGATCATATATCATATGAGGAACAAATATGATTCTAACATCAGCATATCTATTGATTGATGATCATGTCTCATGGATCATGGTGTGGAGATACCAAATCGATAATATGGACATATGTTGGTGTTGACGCCGAAAACCGCCGGGTGTGCCAAAAAGCTTGCTGACGATCTGGTTCGGTGCCTAGAGACATGCGAAGGCCTAGGAGATCTGCTTAGCTCCAGTGCAGGTCCTAAATATTTGAGGTTCGCGGGCGTGCCAGTCAATTTGACCCAGCAATTGACAAGGAGAAAATATTAGCTCAGGGATTCAATCGGCCGACAAGAATCCTGCTAGCTGATTGCCGAAGGAACACTTGAGCACCAGCTGAAATCCGATGAAAAAACCGTGCCCAGGCCCTAGTTGTCCGCGCCCGGGTCTCGTGCCCATGCCCGAATCCTTGCTTGTGCTCGCGCCCGGGTCCTTGGTTCATTGCCGATGGCGCTTGTATATCGGCTAGGAGCCGATAATGATATAAAGATGGAGAACTCGCTAGCTTCCCTCGTGCCGACTGCCTGACCACCAGTAGGACTTGTATATCGGCTAAGAAGCCGATGACGATATAGACAAACAAGTCAGGCTGCGCTTGATGATAATATGAGCAGAGAATAAACCAGCCGGCTGCCCGACTGCCGATAGAATGTGTGCATCGGCTGGAAGACATGATAATATAGCATGCCAAAAACAGTGTTATATCGGCTGGAAAGCCGATAGCAGAATAATGTAGATGAATATAAAACAACGTATTAATACATCGGCTAGAAACCGATGGTGACCAAAGCACACTGTAAAATAGTTCAAGCAAATCATAAGCTAGCCGACTATCAAAAAGACACATAGCCATCGGCTGGAAGCCGATGATAAAATAGATAGCAGAATAATAATCAACAGGCAATGCAGTCGGCTTTAAAAGATAACCTATCGGCTAAGCACTCCGATAGAACATCGCATAAAACCTATCGACTCAGCAAGAGTAAATCTATCACTATCAATCTAGTAGTTCAAACTTAACTGATGCAGCACAGATTAACAACGATAAAAGAACCTCAATGAGCCGATAGATCTAATGCAATCGTGATGTATCTGATAACTTACCGGCTATACATTCTGATAAGACGCTTGCACAGAGACCATCGGCCTAGCAGGAACAGCTTATCGCTCAGTTTAGTAGGTCGGACCCAACCAATGCAGCACAAACTGACGATAAACTATCCCCAGTAAACCGATGAAAACTATGCACGTGTGATGTGATATACCTGATCGGCCTAAGAGGTCGAACCGAACCGATGCAGCCATAGACAGAGCAGATATATCGTGGTAAGCCGACTACCATAGACCGACTAGAATATCGGACCTAACCGAGGAAGTCCTAGCCGATTGGTAGCCGGGGTAACGAGACTTACCCTCTCGCTGGAGTTCGGACCTAACCGATGCAGCCTGGCTCGAGAAGCAAGAACCCGTTGGTAAAAGGGTGGCGATGTGCCGAATTTGTATTGATCGTTGAGATGATTTACAAGGTACCCGGGCATACATATTTATACCCCAAGTTGATACAGTCCTGATCGGATACGAAACAGGAGTTTCCTAACTATAACAGGAAAATTGACAACCCCTGATTAGACACGAGATTAGGTTTCCTAAAAATTATTAAAACTACCTAATTAACAGATAAGGTAATTTACGGCCATGGCGTGGTCTTCACGATTCCTTTCCAAACTCGGTCTCTTCTAGATAAATTTCTATCAGCTAATATAGTCCTTTCCTTAACCAAACATGATAGAAATCCGTGCCAAATTTTGGCGTTAACAGTTGGTGAACATATGTTGGATAGACCCGCCATGGGATACTGCAGAGATTTCATGTGTCATCAGTTAGTCTCAAGTAGTGTTTATGTAGAGTCCATAGACTTGAGATCATCATGGTTCCCAACATATGTAGTAGCTTATTTTGGTACTACTAAACACTACTCCGTAACTGGGTAGTCATAAAAGTAGTCTTCGGGTTTGCTATAAAATATGTAGTGGGATGTGAATGATCAAGATAGAATTTGCCCCTCCTTACGGGAGAGATATCTTTGGGCCCCTCGATGTAATGGATTATGGAAGTGCATGGCCATGCTAGGGTGACTGAGGTGTCAATCATAAGTTTGTAATCCATCACAGGATCGAGAGAGTGATTAAGCTATTAAGAGGATGACACAAGTCTCGCCTTGAGCTCAATCGATATCGTGAGGGAAAGGGATTTGTACATGAGGACATTATAGATTCAGCCGATATGAACTTTACGTATATTTTGGGGTTAATATGCCTTGCTAGAGGCCGCTATTAACAGGGTGACTAGAAAGGCGTTTCCAGGTCGCGACAAAATATACGTGAACCTATAGGGTCGCACGCTTAACGGGCTGGAACACTTATTCGAATGTAATTCGAATATGGGCTTGATTCGGATAGAGATTCGAGTGGACTCTTACTAGGCCTCGATCCACGAGGTCCAAGTGTGGAGGTCTATATATAGGGAGGCGAGGGGCTGAGGGTATGTACGTTTTCTGTAAACCTCAAGCTAAACCCTAGCCATCACCTTCCAAGCCAAACCCTAGCCGCTCATGAGTGCTAGTACACTCGCAATCGGCGCTCTAGCCCCGAACGTGTGGATACCGGTAGAGGCGCTGCTCGTTGCGGCGTTGATTGGCCGGAGATCGACTACTTCCACTACTACCTCGATGCACGCGTGGTTGGACCGGCTTCTCCAACCCTTCTTCCGCTGCACTGCGCGTCTAGTGGTAACGATCCATGATCCCTCTCTTGCATGATGTCCTGGTGTGCGCAGTAGAAATTTTTGTTTTCTGCTATCGTAGCCTACGCGTACTCCTACATGCCCGCTGATCTCAACCTCCATAGTTGGTAGGAGGTATAGTTCGCCTGGCAACTCCAAGTGAACACGGTGAGGGAGCTCACCCTCTATGGGCTCCACCGCGGTGTACTCCGGGGCATGCCTGTACCCCAAAGTGAAACTCATCATGTGAAGCTATTCAACAAATCCACTCATGTTTGCACCACATTGATTGGGGAGACTGTCCATCTATAGAAGGCAAGGAGAGGGAATCAATGTATGCTCAGATCCAAATAGAGTGAACAGTAAATAATTTGGAAATAAACAACAATTCTATGCATAAAATAATTTTACATAAAAACTTTATTGAGAATCTGACGAAATAGTATGACATAACCATACAGTAGCGAATTAATTTTAAATAATAATGGCAAAGAAAGTAAAAATATTTTATGCATGTTTAAAATCATACATCACCCCAATAACCAATGTGTTTCCCAAAATTTGGATACCTATGCCATAACCCTCGAATAAAATTTCTACCCAAGCTTTGACCTGACACAAAAATTTTGGTCAAATAAAGATTAAGATTTTATCCCAATCCGAGAACAAATCCCTGATTTTCCCTGAAATAACTCAACTCCAAGTGCAAAAAAAAAACATATGCAAATGAGAATTTCAGAGGGCTCTTAGAGTTTCCATTTGGATGATCCTACAGTCAAGTACGGCTCTGATACCAACTTCTAACGCCCAGAAATTCATAACCAAAATTCTGAACATTTCTGTGTATTAAATCCTTGTCCAGGAAAGCCAGGGTACACAATACCAAGTTGTCATTCAGAGTGCGTCTTACAAACAGAATAAATTTGTCTTACATAAATGCAGCGGTAAAGATAAATAAACCCTATTTACAGTGAGCCAAGTGGAGGCTTCCATTCCATAGGCATCTTGACGGCAGAGCCAGCCTAGTCCTCCTAATGATCCTCGTCGGACATATACTCCACCACTAAGAGAGGAAAGGGAGCAAGACTGAGTACCACCCACAGTACTCAACAAATCACACCCACAAATATGCACAATGCACAGGAGACAAAGATAGGCTCAGGGTTCATTTGCATAAAAGCAGCTGCAAACAATGATAGTTTGCAAACGGTAAAAAGGTTGATTAATCGAGCAAGATGGGCCTAACATGCGGGGCCTCGGTCCCACATGTCAGCGGGAGCGGTGAGGGGAACCGTGTGGGCGAGCAGACGTTGGCTGACAGGCGAGGCCCGTGGGGAGGGGGCGAGCGCACGCAGGCTGCTACAGCTCAAGTCACAGTACTGGGTCGGCAGCCCGGCGGGGAGAAAGGAAAAGAAAAGGGGAAGGGGAAAGAAAAGAAAAGAAAATGGGATTTCCAAAAGGATTTTAATTTTGATAATTTGTTTTGATTTATTAAAATTCCTTCCGGGCGCAGCAGCATTCGGCTATCTGCTAGAACTCCTTGCGAGGACGATCAGGTTCCGGCCAAAAAAGCTGCCAAGTCGGGAATTTCAGCGGATTCTGAAACCAAGAAGATCCCCTGGACCATTCCGACCCCTCCAAAATTGCTCTAGTCGGGACCAAACTCGACCGCAAATAGGAAGACGTGCTCGTCACCTTCCTCCAGGTGAACAGGGACATATTTGCTTGGAAACCTTCCGACATGCCAGGTGTACCAAGGGAGGTGATCGAGAATTCCCTCAACGTCAAGCAGGATGCCAAGCCAGTCAAACAACGGCTACGGCGCTTCGCACAAGACCACAAAGATGCTATTCGGGAGGAGATAACCAAGTTCCTTGCAGCCAGGTTCATCAAAGAGGTCTACCACCCAAATTGGCTGGCAAACCCAGTCCTTGTCCGGAAGAAGAACGATAAATGGTGCATGTGCGTCGACTACACCGACTTAAACAAGGCATGCCCCAAAGATCCATTTGGTCTACCCAGAATAGATTAGGTGGTGGATTCAACTGCGGGGTACGAACTTCTTAGCTTTCTTGACTATTACTCGGGATATCACCAAATCAGCTTCAAGGAGGAGGATTGCCTATAGACTTTTTCATCACACCGTTTGGAGCATACTGCTATATCACTATGCCGTTCGGGTTGAAAAATGCTGGAGCAAGTTACCAACGAGCAATTCAGCGGTGTTTACACACTAAAATCGAGCGCAATGTGGAGGCATATGTCGATGACGTGGTGATCAAGATAAAGTCCAAAGAAGACCTCATCGTTGACCTGGAAGAAACTTTCCAAAGCCTTTGGAGATTCAAGATGAAGTTGAATCCAGAAAAGTGTGCTTTCGGTGTACCATCCGGAAAGCTACTCGGCTTCATCGTATCACAACAAGGCATCGAGGCCAATCCAGAAAAAAATAATGCTATCATGAACATGGCACCCCCAACTAGCCAAAAGGATGTCCAAAAGCTGACAGGCTACATAGCGGCACTCAGCTGATTCATCTCCCGACTTGGTGAACGGGGCATGCCCTTTTTCAAACTACTGAAGAAAGCGGATAATTTTCAATGGACACCTGAAGCCCAGCAAGCCTTTGAAGACTTCAAAAAATTTCTCACATCACCACCAGTGTTGGCGTCACTTATGCCTCAAGAACCACTAATGTTATACTTTGCGGCAACCAGTCAGGTAGTCAGCACGGTGCTGGTAGTCAAGAGATTAGAGCCAAGTCATATATAGAAAATTCAACAGCCAGTTTACTTTGTTAGCGAGGTCCTATCTGACTCCAAGATGAGGTATCCTCAAGTCCAGAAGCTATTATATGGCCTACTAATCACTATCTGGAAGTTGGTGCATTATTTTCAGTCACATCAAGTCACCGTTGTCACATCATATCCACTTTGGGACATCCTACATAATCATGAGGCCATTGGTAGAATAGCAAAATGGGTGCTCGAGTTAATGGCATTTGACATCAATTTTCAACCACGGACAGCAATCAAATCTCAAGCTCTAGCTGACTTTGTGGCTGAGTGGACAGAAGTTCAGATGACTACAAACACGGACAAGCTAGAGTACTAGACGATATACTTTGACGGTTCTTTATGGATCGGCGACGCGGGGGCTGGCGTTGTATTGACGTCACCCATTGGCAAAAAACACAAGTATGTCCTCTAGATTTACTTTCCGGCTTACCACAATGTCGCCGACTACAAGGCACTTATCCACGGGCTCCGCATCGCCATATCACTCGGCATCTGTGTTAACGCCAAAATTTGGCACGGCTCATATCAGATTCGGTAAAGAAGGAAGCTATATCAACCGGAGGAAATTAATCCAGAAGAAGCCGGATTTGAGAAGGAATCGTGAAGACCATGTTATGGCAATTATTTATCTTATCTATTAGATAGTTTTATCTTTTAGGAAACCTGATCTCTTGTCCGATCGGGTTTGTTAGTTTTCCTTTTCTAGTTAGGAAAGTCCTGTTCCGTAGCCAATCAGGACTCTATCCACCCGGGCTATAAATATGTGCGCCCGGATACATTGTAAATCATCTCTCGATCAATCAAATTCGGCGCATCGCCACCCTTTTCGACGGGTTCTTGCTTCTCGAGCCGGGCTGCATCGGTTAGGTCCGAACTCCTGCGAGAGGGTAAGACTCGTCACCCCTTACCCAGGTGTATCTACTTTGTCTACGGCTGCATCAGTTCATTTTGATCTCTTAGGCTGAGTCGGTATACCACATCACGCGTGCATAGTTTTCATCGGGTTACTGGGTATAGTTTATCGTCAGTTTGTGCTGCATCGGTTGGGTCCGACCTACTAAACTGAGCAATAAGTTGTTCCTGCTAGGCCGATGGTTTCTGTGCAAGCGTCTTATCGGAATGTATAGCCGGTAAGTTATCATATACATCACGATTGCATTAGATCTATCGGCTCATTGAGCTTCTTTTATCATTATTAATCTGTGCTGCATCAGTTAAGTTTGAACTACTAGATTGATGGTGATAGATTTATCCTTGCTGAGTTGATAGGTTATATGCACTGTTTTATCGGAGTGCTTAGCCGATAGGTTATCTTTTAAAGCCGACTGCATGGTTTGTTGATTGTTATTCTGCTATCTACTTTATCATCGGCTTCTAGCCGATGTACATGCATTCTCTCGGCAGTCGGCTAGTCTATGGTTTATTTATGCTATTTTATGGTTTGCTTATAGCACCATTGGATTCTAGCCGATGTACCAATATATCGTCTTATTTTTATCTACATTATACTGCTATCGGCTTTCCAGCCGATATAATACTATTTTGTTTTCGGCACACTGTCTTATCATCGGTTTTCTAGCCGATGTACACGTTCTGACAGCACTGTATTCATCATTGATTCTACCATCGGCTTCTTAGCCGATTGTGCAAGTGCTACTGATAGACGAGGACTCGGGCACGAACATGGAGGAGAACCCGGGCACGGGCACGACTCAGGACCCGGGCACGGGCATCGGACGAGTACTAGGCGCGGGCACAGAGGGGTCCGAGCGTGAGCACGGACAAGTACCCGGGAGCTATCGGGCATAAGCGAGGGCCCGGGCGCGAGTACAGGCGAGGGCCTAGGCACGGGCATTACCTTCGGTACAAAAGCTAGCGGCGATCGGCTGGAAGGAATCCGTATCGGCTTGCTGGCCGATGTGCAAGTGCTACTGGTAGACGGGCAAGTACCTGGGCGCGGGCACGACCAAGGACTCGGGCACGAGCATAGAGAGTACCCGGACGCGGGCACGAGTAGGGGCCCGGGCACGAATGCCTGTTTATTTTATCACCGGCCGATTATCATTTCGGCAATCGGCTGGTATACTATTCACTTATATCATCATCGGCTTCTAGCCGATGTGCAAGTCACTACTGGCTATCGGCTGACAGGACTATCACTGGCCGATCGGTTTACTGATCTAATTTTTTTCTCCTTGTCAATTGCTGGGTCAAATTGACTGGCACGCCTACGAACCTCAACAATTTAGGACCTGCACTGGAGTTAAGCAGATCTCCCAGGCCTTCGCGTGTCTCCCAGACGCCGGACGGCCCCCGGTGGGTTTTTGGCGTCAACAATCTGTCAATTGGTTGCACGCGGGGATTCTCAACTTGTGGTCAGCCAAGTTATGAAAGACTAGACATGTCTCGACAACACTATGATGGCATATTGTCAGGAGGTCAGAAAGCAAGAAAACAAGTTCGACAGGTTGGAGATAACTCATATATTATGGCAATATAATGATGTTGCAGACGAATTGGCCAACATGGGATCCAAACGAGAAGTGGTCCCGATTGGGATTTTTGTTGAACAACTACTGGAGCCATCAATCAAGAAGAAACAAGTGCTTGAATTGTCGGGGGCTGAACCTACCCCGACGACAAATGAAGTACTAATCATCTCTCAAGATTGGCGGACTCCAGTTCTCAAATTCCTCTTGGAAGATGAACTCCTAGAAGAACGTAGTGAAGTCGAATGGATCAAGCGTTGAAGCAAATGTTTCCTTGTAGTCGGAGAAGCCTATACAGCAGAAGCGCATCCGGGGTCCTTATGCACTGCGTCACACCCGAGGAGGGCAAGCAGATTCTGCAATCGATCCGCTCGGGTATCTATGGCGACCATGTTGCATCCAAGACATTAGTCAGAAAAGCTTACACGTAGGGTTTTTTCTAGCCGACTGCAGTAACAGACGCTAAAGATATAGTTCGAACATACGAGGGATGCCAACTCTATGCAAGATCAACACATCTTCTAGCTCAAGAACATCAAACAATTCCACTCTCTTGGCCCTTTGCAGTTTGGGGACTTGACATGGTCGGGCCACTCAAAAATGCGCCAAGAGGGTTCACACACTTGTTCGTCGCAGTGGATAAATTCACAAAGTGGATTGAGGCAAAACCCGTTGCTACCATAACAGTGGCACGAGCAAAGGACTTCATCATGAGTATTTTATACCAATTTGGGGTTCCTAACCGCATCATAACGGACAACGATACTCAGTTCATGGGCGGCGTTGTCGATGTTTTATATCGGCAATAATAATATGGGTCTACTTGTGAGACCTAAACTTGATGGATTGCAAAGGAACATGAAACAATTTATACTGGCTCAGGCTCTCAAGATGAGGTAATACCCTATGTCCAGTTGTGGTGTATTGCCTTTGAGGTTTCTCTGGTGAGATTGTGCTTCTTGCCCTCAGGGGACGCCCTACCTCCCCTTATATACCGGGGGACAGGGTTACAGAGCAGGAATCCCAGTCGGGCTCCGACCAAGGGATTTCCTTCTAGGAATACAATATGCCTGACTAGGACTATATCCTTTCCTTGTCGTACAAGGTTATGTATGCTGAGTCCTATTGTATCCCTAATTACAAGGTTAGGCCCATCCTCTGTCCAAGTGGCCCAAATGCTTCTCATGAGGTACCCAGGGCCCATGGCCTCCACAATAGCCCCTAAGACCTTCATAGTTGTGTCACAGATGATGCTGAGTGCTCATCCTTCACGGTAAAGAATGCTTGAGTGCATTGCTCCCAAGTACTCTTTGTTCGAGTGCTGCTTCTCCTACATCCTGCTTCATGTTAGCTGGCAACGAGGCTATGAAGGGCTTCATAGATGAATGTGAATAGTGTGCACCGAATAGGCGCACCTATTAGGTGTAGCCCCTGACTTTGTGCTTAATTGTGAAACAATTAAATATAAAGTCAAAGATCTTTAACCTTTTAGCCTTTTTTGAATAGTATACTACCCAGAAATTAGACTCTTTAGTGTCATGTCAGCTGGAAAAATTTTTGCTCAGGGCAATTTTTTGCTAAGCATGTAAACCGAGTACCATTTTTTGGATTTTAACCCAATATGTGGTCAGGTGTACTTGAGAGATACCTGCGTCCCCAATTTTGATGTAGACCAACTGTCGATCCTTATAAGGATGTATCCTCAATACCTGGTGAATAATCAAGATACCCGAATGTATACACCCGGCTGTAGCCTTAGCGTGAAGCGTATTTGATTATATAATCGGTTCTTGTAAAATAGCACTTGCATCACGATTTTAATGCGACCAGAAGGCGACCCAATTGGGCATGCTATTTAAGAACTCATATCTTTGGCCTACTACCGAATAAACCGGCTTAAACCGACCTACCCAGCACAGCCCTATAAAATTGGCATCCCTCGCATGTCAGGATGAGTACTTCAATGTCGGTAACCGCAATCGGCCAGAAGAATCCTTGTCCGCAAGCCTTTCCGACTTACGTTCTGGATGCATCATGGTTGCCACAGATGCCTGAGTAGGTATATTGCAAAATCTGCTGGCCCTCCTCAGGTGTGACGCAGTGCATGAGAACTCCGGATGCACTTTGATGATATAGGTCTTCTCTGACTACGATAAAGGTTTTGCTTCGTTGCTTGATTTACTCGGCTTTGTTGTAATCTTTAGGAAGTTTGTCTTCCAGTGAAAATCGAACGATTGGAGTCTCCCAGTCTTGAAAAGTAATAAGCACCTCCGTAGATTCCAGGTTTGATGCTGCTCCCGACTGAAAGCTCCAGTAGTGGCTTGTTGCCATGTTTTTGTTAGATAGGTACCCGAACACGGCGCTAGCTAGTGCAGGATTCGGTTGGCGACCCTCTTGGGGCATACCCAACCTGACAAAATTATAGCCAAATAAGGTACCTGAACCTCGCATTAGCATAGGATTTGACTAGCGACCCTCATGGGTTGTACCCTACCCAACAGAGTTATGGCCAAACAAAGTACCCGAACCTTGCATCAGCATAGGATTCGGCTGGCGACCCTCATGGGGTGTACCCAACCCAGTAGAGTTATGGCCAAACAAGGTACCCGAACCTTGCATCAGCATAGGATTCGGCTGGCAACCCTCATGGGGCGTACCCTACCCAACAGAGTGGTACCCGAGCTCCGACTGGTGCCGGAGGTCGATTATTAGCCGAATAAGGTACCTGAACCTCGCATTAGCATAGGATTCGGCTGGCGACCCTCATGGGGCGTACCTTACCCAGTAGAGTTGTGACCCAATAAGGTACCCAAACCTAGCATTGGCATAGGATTCGGCTAGCGACCCTCATAGGGTGTACCCTACCCAGCCAAGTGGTACCCGAGCCCCAACTGGTGCCGGAGGTCGGTTATTAGCCCACATGGAGCGTACCAAAGTAAAGGTGACATTCGAGTCCCGACTGGCGCGAGTACTCAGACAATAGCCCTCGTGGGGCATTCCAGGTAATTCTTGAAGCGTCACACTCCAAGTGTATCATGGCAAACTGGTCCAGCTCCCTAGCGTAAGAGATAGGCTCGTAGCACTGAGTTCCTGTTACGTGTATCTGGAACTGGCCCTGCATTATAAACATATCGAATGAGTAGCATCTGATGAAGAAAAGAATCACCTGAAGAAAATTGATCTATTTTACAATAGATGTAAATATGTGTTCCTCCTCTTATTGATATTAATTTCCCCAAGTAGTTGACCCCTTACGTTTAAACACTCTGCCCGACTAGTCATAGCCCCCGAGCGTCGAGAGTCAGCTCATGGCTCTTTCCCATACATGCATTTTGGGTGACTTGAGTTCGTCTTTCATGGAGCAAAGCTTCACGAATCGGAATTTATGCTACTCGAATACTTTTGCAATCATTAAGAGCAAAAACAGAAAATACGTAGAATATACACCTATTAGTTGTAAGCGGCTGCGGCATTGGCGAGGCCAAGTGAGGAATTGCTGATCTCAGCCCCCTAGATCTGATCCCGACTGGCACTAAGCCGTATCCAAGTCAAACCATAGGGAAGTGAGTTGCCTCCTGGCCCATTTATATGAGAATAAAGGAAAAAATATTTATTAGAAAGTGACTTAGCTGCTCGGTATTGGATGAGTTGGGAGTGGGGATGCCATCCTTGCATTTGGGCTTTTGAGCCCTTGAGCATGTCACTTATCGTTTTGATAATCTTCAGTTCTAGGAGGTTGAAGACGGTTGCGACCGACTGCCACAATGAAGTCGTCTGTCTTGCGTTTGCGGTTCCTAGCCTTAGTCGGGGTCGCGTCATCGGTGTCCTTCCACTCTTTCTGTCGGGGTGCCTTTTTTGTCATCAAGGGCCTCAGCAATAGCGTCGGTCGAGTCGGCGTATTTGTTCGCCATGTCGAACAAAGCCTTGACAGAGTTGGGAGGCTTCCGAGTGAATTTAGTGATGAATGGGGTGTCTTTGACTCCTTTTCGAAAGGAGGCAATGATGACCTTGTCCTTGATCATTGGGATTGAATTCCTCTTCTCAGAAAACCTCTTGAAGAAATCACGAAGAGACTCATTCTTCCTTTTGTCGATGTTTTACACCGGCAATATGAATATGGGGCTACTTGGCGGATGGAAACTCGGTCGATTGCAAAGGAACACGGAGAGATTTTATACTGGTTCAGGCCCTCGATGTGAGGTAATACCCTACGTCCAGTTGGGATGTATTCCTTTGAGTATTATGGTGGTGGTTCTGATGAACCCTTGATGATCTGCCCTCATGGGGCACCCTGCCTCCTCTTATATACCGGGGGAAATGGGTACAAGGTAGGAATCCTAACCGGACATGGCCAAGGGATTTCCTTCTTAGAGATATATCTTACCCGACTAGGACTGTATATTCCTTTTTGTACAAGGCAAAGTCTGCCGGGTGCTACTATATTTCTAATTACAAGTCTCGGCCCATCCTCTGTCCGAGTGGTCCATATGCTTGTGATGAGGTACCCAGGGCCCATGGCCTCCACACCTTTGATGCAACTGATACAGATCGTACTCGGAAGATGGCCTCTCGTAGAAATTGGCGATGAAATGTTCCCGGAGTTCTCCCTAGGAGCCAATTGATCTCTTAGGAAGTCCTGTTATCCTTGTCCTCGCCAAGTCAGCTAGAGCAACTGGGAGGTAGTTAGCCATGCCTTGTGATCTGCTCCAACTGCTCGGATCCGCCAGAGTATAACTGTGAGCCAGAACTCGAGGTTGGTCTTCTCGTCGTATTTTTCAATTCCAATTGGCTTGAAGCCTAATGGCCAGTCAACTTGTTGCAACTCATGGGTGAAGGCCGGTACACCTTCATCTGTGTGAGGACTTCGACTCCGACTACAGCAGTGAAACCGCTCATGGTAGAGGCCAAAGCGCTCATTCTCATCTTTTAGTAGGCAATGCTCATCTTCCTCGCATTCGTGGCATCGTGCGTTGATATCTCGCCGAAGATCACGTCGTAGTCGGCCTCGGACGTCCTGGTTACCCTGACGGTCGTCTTGATGTTGACGCCACTGGTCATTATTGTGGTTGCCGAGTGACGTGTGGCATGACTCCGTGTGCGGCTGACTAGAGCCGGCCGCTCAGCGTCGCATTGAGGCAGATGAGATCGTCGTTGGAGAGCCGACTTGTTAGTCGGTATGAGTGTGTCGCCCAACTGTTGACGCTACTAGCATGCAGCAGCAGTGATCATGGCTTTAATCCTTGCTATCGTCGGGGTGGCCTGGTGATTAGGCCCAAACTGCAATATATCCAGTAGGGTTGCAGTGGCCACAACATTCTGTTGAGGGGTCACAAAGACGTCATGGTCGCTACTCGGATTTGGAGGATCTCCCGTTCAGCAGTGCGCCCGGCCATGCGTAGATTGTCGTTGCGAACATCGCGCTCGGCCTGTAGGCGTCTTGCGTCTTCCTCCTGTTGTTCACGTAGTTGGCAGGCTTCCTCTTCTTGCAAATTGTGTAGTCGGCGTGCCTCCTAAGTGGGAGTTGAGCCCTTGGACGCCATGAAGACTTCACGTGGTGGAGAAAAGCTCGCCGAAGTGTTGTCCGACTGAGAGTCAGAGTTGGAATGGTTGAGGGGTGTGATGATGACCCCAACCTCCCTGGACCCGATCTCGAGTGGCTCTAGGCCGTATCCGAGTTAAATTCCAGAGGATTGAGTCTACCACATCAGATTGGAATCGAAGATTGTTGCGGTGTTGTCGAGTTCGAGTGGGAAATTGACAATCTCCTCCTCTCTTAGCCCGATCTTGGCCGGCTCAAGGCTGAGTCCTAGTTGAACACTAGAAGAAAGAGTTGTCCCTAGACTCGGGCATATTGGAGATCACCATAGCATGTCGCCGAAGATTGCTGCAACGTTGAGTAGGCCGACCAGCATGGAGTCGGCTTGGTCCTTGGCCGATCAGATCGGATCCGAGTTGGATAGAGTAATGTTGCCGAATTCGTCGGCGATGAAGTCGAGGCTCCCGAAGCTGATTGTTTGCCCGGAGAAGAAGTTGATGCCATCAACTCCCTTGATTGGATCCATCAGGGTTGATGAAGATGATCTTGACGAAGCCCATACCTGGCGCGCCAACTATCGAGATTTTATATCAGCAATAATAATATGGGGCTACTTGTGAGACCTAAACTTGATGGATTGCAAAGAAACACAGAACAATTTATACTGGTTTAGGCCCTCGAGATAAGGTAATACCCGATGTCCAGTTGTGGTGTATTGCCTTTGAGGTTTCCCTGGTGAGATTGTGCTTCTTGCCCTCAGGGAACGCCCTGCCTCCCCTTATATATCGGGGGACAGGGTTACAGACTAGGAATCCCAGTCGAACTCCGACCAAGGGATTTCCTTCTAGGAATACAATATGCCTAACTAGGACTATATCCTTTCCTTGTTGTACAAGGTTATGTATGCCGAGTCCTATTGTATCCCTAATTACAAGGTTAGGCCCATCCTCTGTCCGAGTGGCCCAAATGCTTCTCATGAGGTACCCGGGGCCCATGGCCTCCACAGGTGTATTTCAAGATTTCTGTGACAACCTTGGCATCAAGATCTTTTATGCTTCTGTGGCACACCCACGAAGTAATGGGTAGGTCGAGTGTGCTAATAGCATGATCTTACAAGGTATCAAGGCTAGGGTATTTGACCGAGTACAATCATATGCAGGGCGGTGGGTACAAGAACTCCCATCCATTCTCTGGTCTCTAAGAACCACGGTTAGTTGGGCAACAGGGCAATCCCCTTTCATCCTAGTCTATGGTGCTGAGGCTATGTTACCAACCGAGTTGGAGTTTGGCTCACCGTGAGTTCGGGCCCACAAAGAAGACAGATCAAACAAAACCCGATTGGTCGAACTCGATCAGTTGGAGGAAGCGAGGGATATCACAACTATCCAGTCAGCAAGGTATCTTCAAGGCTTGCATCGTTATCACAGTCAAAATGTCCATGGCCATGCTTTTTTGGTGGGAGATCTCGTCTTGAGAAAAATACAAACGACCAAAGGCAGGCATAAACTATCCCCTCTATGGGAAGGGCCGTTCAATATCGCTGAGGTGACACGTCCAGGTGCCTACCAACTGAAGACCGAAGACGGTGCCCTTGTCAGCAACTCATCGAATATAGAACAGCTACGTCCTTTCTATACTTGAGTTTTGTATTCCCTATATATATGTACAAAGTCTTTCTTTGACTCACTACATCGCTTGTTTCAACCGAGTAGTGAGTCGGGGGCTGCATGTATTATGTGCCTTGTTAATAAAATACTAGCATGCTTGCTTGAGTATAGCTTTTAGAAGCGAATGTTTTTTCTTAAAGTTCCTATCGATCTACTCGGCGTAGACTATATAGTCGGGTGAAGCTAATGACAACTAAGAATAAGCAAGTACTCGGTAGCATTTACAAGATATATACATGCTTTCACAAAAGTTATTTATACACCAACTGTATAATTGCTCTATTTCTACATACCCAGGTCTTTTGCAATTGCCTCTACAGTTGGCCTCGCCTGGCTGATCAACTCCAGTGCCTCTTCGGGTGTTGTCTCTTCAGCAAAACCCTCACCAATGGCCTCGATATCTACCCTAGGGTAGATCAATTTGGTCATAGCGAGGGTTTGGGCAACATCGACAACGACACGCTCATCCGAGTACTTTTTCAAGATGCTCGTGAGGCTTCGCTAAGGTGTCCCTGCACCTGGGAGACTGTACTAGAGCTGGTCCCAGCATGGTGAGGCTCCATAATGTCAAGGAGCCCTTTCACTAATTCGACAAGAATTTCCCGTGACTCCTTGACAGCCTTGATCTCCTCTACAAAGGCATTGAATTGGGTCTGGGAATTGGTTTTCAAAGCTATTTAGATTCATCAACAAGTATACTTGTTAGCCAAAAAATGCAGTCGGAGTAACAAGAAGATGGGATAAGATTATTGTTAGTAGAGGCTTACTCGCATAGTCGGCCTTCACCATGGCTTTGGCCTTCTCCAGTTCGGCTTTGGCCTTCTCAACTTCCTTCGGCTTAATCTCTTGTTGTTTTCTCTCCTCTACTTGGGTTTTCAATTCGACTTTGAGGGCTGCAAATCCGAATAGTCAAGAACTCGAGATTGCAGTCAGAACTCAACAAGGCAGTCGGGAATCAACAAAGTTGGAGAGATATACTCGGGATTTACTCGGGAGGATAACTGATGGCAACGGGGTGCCCGATCTTCCGTTAGGTAAGGATACATCTCGATTTGGTGGAGAATCAACACTCACGATCCGGCTTCTGATCACCAAGACCCAAAACCTGCAATCGCAGTACCACGTCTCCTCTCGTTATCAACCGTGTGCTGCCCGGTTGACCTCGCCACGAAGGCTAATCCCTGCATGCGAATCGAAAAACACAAGCAAGAACAAGGAAGATTGCAACTCAACTTGCAGATGAATGATTATACTCTCGAAGTTGGGGTCTCACAAACTGATAAACGACGAAACTATTCAGAGACAGAATAATCTAAGCAAAACCCACCCTAAACGGCGGTGGCTACTGAATATATATGAGTTAGGACATCCTAGGGTGAGGGTTTGTCCTGTGAGGGGCGCACTCCTCATGGGTTTAGCCCACGACACAATTACAAGCCCCAAGGCCCAAAACAGACTCGGACTGGAAGAGGTACGTGTCTTTTTTTGATGATTCTGGAGAGCTCAGGAGGAATTTTGATGTGGGACTAAAACCATCTGAAAGCAAACTTCATAAGCTTTCCAACAAGTACTTTTAGGCCCTGTAACTCCTTCTGGATCAAAAGTTATGGCCGTTTGAAGTTGACGCTGTCTCTCAGCCCGAAACTGAATAGGTCTCAGGAATAGGTGTTTACTTGCACTTGTAGTCTCCACTTTAATATTTGGTTTCTTGAGCTATTCTCCATGGTCTTCTCCCAGGTTCCTAATAACAATAAAATCATCACAAGAATTAAATAGCATACCATTCGTAGAAATATTTCCATGTAAGCTTAGGGACGCATTCACCTGGTGATTAAGTTGACGGGCACGTGCGCGGGTAATTGGTCCTTGGATTGGTCCTTGGATCTATGGCACATCTGTTTCACATGAGGATTTGTAAGTGTGTATCTAAAGAAGTGAGTCCTCATCAACAATACACAGAATGACTTACTTCTGATCTTTCTCGGCTAGAGCCATTTTTCATCCCTGAGCTGATCTACTGCTCCCCTTAGCCAAGTTCCTTCTCTTGGCTAGTCCTGTTCCAGTCATCCTTGGCGGCCTAGAGCAGGCCTAGTCGTTGGAGATGGGGGGGCGAGCTGGGTCAGGACCTTGTTGACTTTCTCCGAGCAGTCAACAATCTTTTGCTTAGAGCAAAACAGAGTAAAACAAAGTCAAATGGCGGAGTACTAGATTAAGGAGAACCATCAAGAACTCAACATGGCAAGATTTGCTACATACCTGAACTCCCCTGGACGCAGCGATTGCGGAATGAAGATGAACTTCATGCATGCGGCTTGTTTATCATGCTCATAGCTCTCCGCAACTCCCTAAGGGGATACCCAATGGAACGTTCTTGGGAAGTTGTGAGGAGGGGCTTCAAGCCGGGGGATGTCTACCTCATCAGAGGATGACGATGATATGAGTGGCGATGGGGTCCTGGCTCTGGACTCAGTGGCTGCTAGGGCTTCAGTGATTTTCTCAGGGGCTGGAGTAGCTGCTTCAGCACTTGCCCCTTGGTCGGCTGACACTAATGGTCCTACTGTCGGGACTGCTTCAGCTTCTGTAGCTGGGGCAGCCTCTGGCTCGGTAGATGAACTTGTTAGTGCTAGCTCGGCTGCGGACAGCTCGGTAACAGGAGCAGCTGGCACAGTCCCCTTGGGATCAATGTTAACTCGCTTCCAGCATAGTGAGTCAAATATCAAGATACTATCACATCATTCAAGATTCTTGGGAGATTGAAGATTGCTTACCTCTTGGAAATCTTGAACTTCCATGAGGGGGCTCCAGAAGATATCAGCGGTGGAGAGCTACTGGCTATCAGGCCAGTCGGCATGGCAGTCAGCGGTGGCATTTTACCTCTAGTCGGCTCTGTTTCTAGCGCAACCGACTGGGGCGTCGAGGTACTCGGTAGCGCCGCCCTTGGGTTTGATGTTGCTGATCTCATACTCAGCGGCGTCGGCCTTGGCCTCGATGTTACTGGGCTTGATGTTGCTGAGCTCAGCGGTGCTGGCCTTGAGCTCAATGTTCCTGGCCTCACACTCGGAGGAGAAGGCCTCGGGCTTGGTGGCCTGCGGGCTAAACTGGCGGGGTCTTTGATCTTCAGACTCCCCGGTGCTACGCTCAGCTTGCTTGCTCTTTTCTTGCCCGGATCATCAATGGGTTTCTTCCTAGCTCTCTTGGAACTGGATTGGGTAGCAGAAGGGCTGGCCGGCCTCTTCTTCGTTTTTGTGGCTGACAGGGTTTGGGAATCATCATCAAATTCCTCACAATCCTGCAAATGTTTCAACAACATATATCATACATTGGAGGATGAGTTAGGACAAAATGTCCACAAATATTTATCACCAATGGATAGCAATTCCAACTCAGCTTTCCAAGATTACCTGTGGCCGTGGCCTTTTCTGGCTATCGGCTATGGAGGCCATGGGCCCTGGGTGCCTCATGAGAAGCTATTGGGCCAGTTGGACAAAGGATGGGCCTAACCTTGTAATTTGGGATACAATAGGACTCGGCATACATAACCTTGTACGACAAGGAAAGGATATAGTCCTAGTCGGACACGTTGTATTCCTAGAAGGAAGTCCCTTGGTCAGAGTCCGACTGGGATTCCTACTCTGTAACCCTGTTGTGGAGGCCATGGGCCCCGGGTACCTCATCACAAGCATATGGGCCACTCGGATAGAGGATGGGCCTAGCCTTGTAATTAGAGATATAGTAGCACCCGACATACTTTGCCTTGTACAATAAGAAATATATAGCCCTAGTCGGGTAAATTGTATCTCTAAGAGGAGATCCCTTGGCCGTATCCGGCTAGGACTCCTACCTTGTACCCCTGTCCCCCAGTATATAAGGGGAGGCAGGGCACCCCCTGAGGGCAGAAGATCATAGATCAACACAAATCCTCAAAGGAATAACACCACAACTGGACGTAGGGTATTACCTCACATCGAGGGCCTGAACCAGTATAAAATGTCTCTATGTTCCTTTGCAATCCACCGAGTTTCCATCCGCCGAGTATCCCCATATTCATATTGCTGGTGTAAAACATCGACAGTTGGTGCGCCAGGTAGGGGCTTCGGCGAGATCAACCACAAGCTCGATGGATCCAACAACTGGAGTCGACGGCGGCAAATTCTCCCCTGGAGACACGATCATGTTCGGAAGCCTCGACTTCATCGCTGATAAGTTCGGCAACCTCATCTTGTCCGACTCGGACTCGATTCGACCGGCCGGTAAACAGGCCGACCCTGCGCCGGTCAGCCAACACGACGCCACAGCAACCCACGTCGACTTGCTGCGGCAATCTTCCACTTGCCCGGGTCTTGGGACAACTCTTCCTTTTGGTGTTTGACTCCGACTCGGTCTTGAGCCGGCCTAGATCAGGCTAAAGAAGGAAGAGATTGTCAATCTCCCATTCAGACTTGGCAACGCTGCGAATATCTTTGAACAACAATCGACGCGGCAAACCCGACACCCTAGAGTTCGACTCGGATACGGCCTAGAGCCGCTCGAGATGAGATCTAGGGAGGTCGGAGTTGTCATCACCCTCGTCAACTATTCCGACTTCTACTCTCAGTCGGATTCCGACTCTAAGTCAGATAGCTGTTCGGCAAGCTTCTCTCTCTGCCACATAAGTCCTTATGATATCCAAGGTTTAGCTCTCTACTCAGAAGCGTGGTCGAGTACGCGAGCAGCAAGAGGAGGAGGCCCGCCGACTGCAAGAAAAACAAGAGGAAGAAGCAAGACACCCGCACGCCTGCCACGATGACCTATGCAGGGCTGGGCGGACTGCTCAGCAACAAATCCTCCAAACACGAGTCGGTGACCATGACATCTTCGTTATACCTCAACAGAACGTTGTAGCCGCTGCAACTCGGCTAGACATGCTCCAGTTTGGGCCTGATCATCCGGCCACCTCAACGATAGCAAGGATAAAAGCCTATGATCACCGTTGCCTGCATTCCAGTAGCGCCAACAATCGGGCGATACCCTCATACTGACCAATCGGTCGGCTCCCACAACGGTAGTCTCATCCGCCTCAACGTGACGCCGAGCGGCCGGCTCTAGTCAGCCGCACACAGATTCACGCCAGACGTCACTCGGCAACCCTAACAACAACTGGCAACATCGAAGCAACCGTCGGGACAACCAGGATCTCCGAGGCCGACTACGGCGTGATCTTCGGTAGGACATCAAGGCTCGCGCCACGACGAGAGGAAGACGAGCAACGCCAACTGGAAGACGAGAAAGGGAGCGGCTTCCAGCCTCCACCACGAGCGGTTTAGCCGCCGTATTCGGAGTCAGAGCCCTCATGAAGATGAAGGCATATTGGCCTTCACCCAGGAGCTACAACAGGTCGACTGGCCATCGGGTTTCAAGCCTACAGGAGTCGAAAAATACGACCACAAGACCAATCCCGAGTCCTGGCTCACGGTCTACACTCTAGCGATCCGAGCAGCTGGGGGAGATCACATGGCCATGGCTAACTACCTCCCAGTCGCTTTAGCTGACTCAGCGAGGACATGGCTAACAGGACTCCCTAAGGATCAATCGGCTCCTGGGGAGAACTCCGAGAACGCTTCATCACCAATTTCCAGGGAACATACGAGAGGGCCATCTTCGAATACGACTATCATCAGTTGCATCAAGAAAGAACGAGTCTCTTTGTGACTTCATCAAGAGGTTTCTCTAAGAAGAAGAATTCAATCCCAATGATCAAAGGACGAGTCGTCATCGCCGCCTTTTGAAAAGGAGTCAAAGACACCTCATTTATCGCTAAATTCACTCGGAAGCCTCCCAACTCTATCAAGGCTCTATTCGACATGGCAAACAAGTACGCCGACTCAGCCGACGCTGTCGCTGAGGCCATCGATGACAAAAAGGCATCCTAATAGAAGAAGCGGAAGGACACCAATGACGCGGTCCCGACTAAAGCTGGGAATCACAAACGCAAGTCTGACGGCTTCATTGTGGTAGTCAGTCACAACCGTCTTCGACCTTCAACAATTGGAGATTATCAGAACAACAAGTGACACGCTCGGGGGCTCAAAAGCCCAAACGCAAGGATGGCATCCCTACTCCCAAATCCGAACAGCTAAGTCGCTTTCTAATAAATATTTCTTCACTTAGCTTTGCCAATGCCATAGCCTCTTACACCTAATAGGTGTACAAGCTGCATATTTTTTCTATTTTTGCTCTTATTGATTGTAAAAGTACTCGAGTAGCATAAATTCCGATCTGTGAAACTTTGCTCCATGAAAGACGAACTCAAGTCACCCAAAACGCATGTCTGGGAAAGAGCCATGAGCCTACTCCCGACGCTAGGGGGCTATGATAGTCAGGCAGAGTCTTAAACGTAAGGGGTCAACTACTCGGGGAAATTAATATCAACAAGAGGAAGAACCTGTATTTACATATATTGTAAAATACATAAATATTATTCGGATCATTGTTTTCATCATCAGATGCTACTCATCCAATATGTTTATAATGCAGGGCCAGTTCCGGATACGAATGATAGGAATTCAGGGCTACGAGCCTATCTCCTACGCTCAGGGGCTGTACCATTCTGCCAAGATACGCTCAGAACGCTCCATGAGGGCTATTAACCGAGTACTTGCGCCAGTCGGGACGTCATCCTCCCCGGCTATGCTCCATGTGAGCTAACAACCAATCTTCGGCGCTAGTCGGGGGTCGTATACCACTCGGCTGGGTGAGGTACGCCCCATGAGGGTCGCCAGCAGAATCCTACGCTAATGCTAGGTTCGGGTACCTTATTCGGTCACAACTCGGATGGGTAAGGTATGCCCCATGATGGTCGCCAGCCGAATCCTATTCTAATGCAAGGTTCGAGTACCTTATTCAGCTAATAACCAACCTCCGGCACCAGTCGGGGCTCGGGTACAACTTCGCAGAGTTGGGTACGCCCCATGAGGGTCACCAGCCGAATCCTACAAGATTCAGGTACCTCATTTGGCCATAACTTTGTTGGATAGGGTACGCCCCATGAGGGTTGCCAGCCGAATCCTATGCTAATGCAAGGTTCGGGTACCTTATCCGGGTTTACCGAAGTCAGAGAAGACCTGTATCGTCAAAGTGCATCCGGAGTTCTCATGCACTGCGTCACACCAGAGGAGGCAAGCAGATTCTGCAATATACTTGCTCAGGCATCCATGGCAACCATGTTGCATCCAGAACATAAGTCGGAAAGGCTTGCGAATAGGAATTCTTTTGGCTGATTGCGGTTACCGACGCTGGAGTACTCGTCCTGACATGCGATGGATGCTACTTCTATAGAGCTATGCTGGGTAGGTTGGTTCAGGCAGGCTTATTTGGTAGCAGTCACCAAGATATGAGTTTCTACAGTAGCATGCTCAATATGGGCCGCTCGCAGGCTGGGTTAAAATCGCAGTGCTGATGCTACCAACAGGAATCGATGAGGTAAATAGATATGCTTCATGAAGGCCTAATTGCTAAACACATGTGTTTGGGTATCTGTCTTATCCACCAGGTATCGAGGATATATTCTTATAAGGATCACAAGCTGGTCGTCATTAAAATTGGGGATGCAGGTATCTTTCTCGAGTACACCTGACCACGCAATGGATTTAATTTCATAAAGTGGTACTCGGCCTACATGCTTGGCCAACAGTTGCCATGAGCAACATTATTCCAGCCGACATGGCGCTGAAGAGTCTAACTTTCGAGTAGTGCACTACTCGGGAGAGACTATAAACCTTCTTTCCAGCTGACATGACGCTGAGGAGTCTAACTTCCGAGTGGGACGCCACTCGGGAAAGACTATAAACACCTATTCCAGCTGACATGAAGCTGAAGAGTCTCATATACGAGTGGCATACTACTCGGCAAAGACTATAAATTTTTTCCGGTTGACATGATACCGAAGAGTCTCATATATCAGTAGTATACTACTCGGGAAAGACTATGAGGTTAAAGATCTTTGACTTTATGTTTAATTTTTTCACAATTAAGCACAAAGTCAGGAGCTACACCTAATAGGTGCATCTATTCGGCGCACACTATTCACACATCTACATGGAGCCCTTCATAGCCTCGCTGCCAGCTGACATGAAGCAGGACTCAAGAAGAAGACGCACTCGGACAAAGAGTACTCGGGAGCAATGCACTCGGGCAATCTTCACCGTGGAGGATGAACACTCGGCATCAGTTGTGACTCAACTATGAAGGTCTCAGGGGCTACTGTGGAGGCCATGGGCCCCGGGTACCTCATCACAAGCATATGGGCCACTTGGATAGAGGATGGGCCTAGCCTTGTAATTAGAGATATAGAAGCACCCGGCATACTTTGTCTTGTACGATAAGAAATATATAGTCCTAGTCGGGTAAATTGTATCTCTAAGAGGAGATCCCTTGGCCATATCCGGCTGGGACTCCTACCTTGTACCCCTGTCCCCCAGTATATAAGGGGAGGCAGGGCGCCCCCTGAGGGCAGAGGATCATAGATCAACACAAATCCTCAAAGAAATAACACCACAATTGGACGTAGGGTATTACCTCACATTGAGGGCCTGAACCAGTATAAAATCTCTCTGTGTTCCATTGCAATCCACGGAGTTTCCATCCACCGAGTAGCCCCATATTCATATTGCCGGTGTAAAACATCAACACCTGTCCCCCGGTATATAAGGGGAGGCAGGGCGCCCCCTGAGGGTAGAAACGAAAATCTCACTAGAGAAACCTCAAAGGCAATACAACACAACTGGACGTAGGGTATTACCTCATCTCGATGGCCTGAACCAGTATAAATTATTTCATGTTCCATTGTAGTTCATCAAGTTTAGGTCTCACGAGTAGCCCCATATTATTATTGCCGATATAAAACATCGACACGCGTCGTCCGTGTCCCATCGTTACTTCTATTTGGGCTCCTTCTTGTCATCGAGTGCCTCGGTGACTACGTCAGTTGAATCAGCATACTGGTTAGTAATGTTGAAGAGAGCTTTGACAGAGCTGGGTGGCTTCCGAGTGAACTTGGTGATGAATGGGGTGTCTCTGACTCCCTTGCAGAAGGCAGCAATAACCACTGCGTCTTTGATCTTGGGGATAGTGTTCCTATTCTCGGAAAAGCACTTGATGAAGTCTCAAAGAGACTCATTCTTCTTATGGTGGCACTGGTATAGGTCGTACTCGGACGCTGGCCTTTGGTATGTTCCTTGGAAGTTGGCCACGAAGCGCTCGCGGAGTTCCCCCAGGAGCTAATAGACCCTCTAGGAAGCCATGTTAACCACATACGTGCTGAGTCGACTAGGGCGACAGGGAGATAATTTACCATAGCTTTGTCGTCGCCTCTAGCTGCTTGAATTGCCAAGGTGTACACCGTCAACCAGGATTCCGGGTTGGTCTTGCCATTGTACTTCTCTATGCTAGTTGGCATAAAGCCTATGGGCCAGTCGACTTGTTGTAGCTCATGTGAGAACACTGAAACTCCTTAGTCCGAGTGAGGACTCCAACTCCAACTACGTCTGTGAAACCGCTCGTGGTGGAGGCCAAAACGTTCATGTTTGTCTTCAAGTTGGCGTCGTTCGTCCTCTTGGCATTCTCGGCATTGAGCATTGATATTTGATGTCGCGGTTGTCCCAATGCCCATCGTAGTCGTAGTCGTTCTCGAATGTCGCGGTTGTCCCGACGCCCGTCGTGCTGATACTGCTGTCGATCATCTGTACAACTTTGTGATGCGCGGTTAGACTCCGAGTGACGTTGGTCAGAGCTTGCCACTCGGCATCGTGCCGCGGTAGATGAGGCTGCAGCATCTAAAGTTGTCTTGTTGGATGGGATGAACGTGTCTCTAGATTGCTGGCGTTGTTGACATGCTGCAGCCATTATCATAGCCTCAATCCTAGCAATAGTCGGCGTTGCTTGGTGATCAGGTCCTAGCTGTAGAGTATCCAGGAGTGTAGCAGCAGCCATGATGTTCTGCTAAGGTGTAATAAAGACGTCATGGTCACCCACCCTGGTCTGGAGGATCTCCTGTTGTGCTACTCGGCCTGTCTTGCGTAGATCATGATGGCGAGCATCGCGCTCAGCCTGTAGGCATCTATTTTCTTCCTCATGTTGTTCACACAGTCGACAAGCTTCCTCCTCCTGCTGATCGCGTAGTTGACATGCATCTTGTGTCGAAGTTGATCGCTTTGATGCCGTGAAAACTTCTCATGGTGGAGAAAAGCTTCCCGAGCTACTGTCTGACTGGGAGTCAAATTCAGAGTAGTTTAGTGGTGTGATAATAATCCCAACCTTCCTGGATCTGGTCCCGAGCGGCTCTGGGCCGTATCCAAGTCAAATTTTAGAGGATTGGTCTTGCCGCATCAGATTTGAGTTGAAGATGGCTGTGGCATTGTTGAGTCCGAGCGGGAGATTGACGATCTCGTCTCCCCTAGATCCAATGTCGACCGGCTCGGAGCCGAGTCTGAGTCAAACATTAGGTAAGAGACTTGTCCCAGGACTCATAGATCTTGTGTATTGCCAAAGCAGATTGTTGAAAACTGTCGTGGTGTTGAGTAGGCCAACCAGCCCGAGTTGGCTTGGTCCCTAGCTGACCGAATCGAATCCAAGTCGGATAGGGTGAGATTGCTGAATTTGTCAGTGATAAAGTTGAGGATCCTGAAGCTGATGGCTTGTCCAAGGGTGAAGTTGATGCCATCAACTCATGTCATTGGATCCGTCAGGCTTGATGACGATGATCTTGAAGAATCCCCTACCTGGCACGCTAACTGTCGATGTTTTGTATCGGCAATATTGATGTAGGGCTACTTGTTAGACCGAAACTCGATGGACTTCAAAAGACAAGAAGATTTATACTAGTTTAGGCTCTCGAGGTGAGGTAATACCCTACTTCCAATTGTGGTGTATTTGCTTTCGCTATATTCTCTGGTGAGATTGGTTATGGTGTGTCCATGCCCTAAGGGGCTCCTTGCCTCTCCTTATATACCGAGGAGGCAAGGTTACAAGGTAGGAATCCCAATCAGACTCGACCAAGGGATTTTCTTCTAAGAACATAGAGTAACCGGCTAGGACTATATCACTTTCCTTGCCATGCAAGGTTACATGAATCCAAGTTCCACTATATCCCTAATTACATGAGCTAGCCCATCCTCTATCGAGTGGCTGTATTGCCTTCCTTGAGGTACCTGGGGCCCATGGCCTCCACACTACCCTATGGGGCTCCTTGCCTTCCTTATATACCGAGGAGGCAAGGTTAAAAGGTAGGAATCTCAATTGGACTCGACCAAAGGATTTCCTTCTCAGAACATAGAGTAACTGGCTAGAACTATATCCCTTTCCTTGTCGTACAAGGTTACATAAAGCCGAGTTCTACTATATCCTTAATTACATGGGCCGGCCCACCCTCTATTTGAGTGGCCGTATTTGCCTTCCTTGAGGTACCCGGGGCCCATGGTCTCCACAGTAGCCCCTGAGACCTTCATAGTTGAGTCACAGCTAACGTCGAGTGCTCATCCTCCATGGTGAAGAATTCCTGAGTGCATTGCTCCTGAGTACCCTTTGTCCGATTACTTCTTTTCCCAAGTCCTGCTTCATGTCGGCTGGCAATGAGGCTATGAAGGGCTTAATGGAAAAATATGAATTGTGTGCACCGAATACGTGCACCTATTAGGTGTAGCCCCCAACTTTGTGCTTAATTGAGAAACAATTAAACATAAAGTCAAAAATCTTTAACCTTTAAGTCTTTCCTAGGTGATATGTTTCTGAGAAATTGGACTCTCCAGCTATATTAGCTGGAAATCTTGCTCATGGCAATTTGGCTAAGCATGTAAGCCATATATCACTATGGAGTAAATCCAATGTGTGATGAGGTGTACTTGAGAGATAGCTGCATCCTCAATTTTAATGGAAACAGACTATTGATCCTTATAAGGATATGTCCTCAATACATGTTAAATAATTTAGATATCTGAACATATATGTCCAGTAAATAGGCTTTACATGAAGCATATCTGATTATTTTAATTGGTTCCTGTAAAACAACACACAAATTGTGATTTTAACACAAATAGCTGTCGGCCCAATAGGACATGCTATTTAGGAACTCATATCTTATGGCCCACTACTGAGCAAGCCAGCCCAAGCGAAGTACCCAGTTCAGCCCTTTAAGTATCGTGGAGAGAGAAAGGATTCTCCTTTCTTCCCCAACTCCCCAAATCGCTTTAGCTCCTAAATCTGCACCCAAACTTCGCACTCTCCGCCTCCAAAAAGCTAGGGTTTCTACGCTTGGTCGAGCATCTCTCCACAGATCCACAAAACTCCATGATTTAGCTTCAATTTCCTCTATTCCGAACCCTTTCCCACTTTCACTAGCCGACCACCATGCTGAAATCACCTTCCAACATCCCCCTTATTCCAGTGGGAACCTGGTAGACGTCGACCTCGTGCTCCTTGAAGCTGGCCCATCTGCAGCAGGCTAAATGCCTCAAGGCAAAGGAACTCATCAACTGGTGCCAGCCAAAGGTGAGACAATCCCCACCCCTGACTCCCACAAGATTGTGCTTTTTGAGTCTTTCTTTGACTGGGGCTTCTCTCTTCCCACATCCGATTTCTTCCGTGGCCTTCATGAATATTATCAAATTGAGCTTGTTCACCTTAATCCTAACTCCGTCCTCCAAATCTTTGTCTTTGTGACCCTGTGTGAAGCTTTCCTTGGGGTTGTTAACGCCAAAATTTGGTAAGGCCCTATATCAGATTCGGTCAAAGGGAAAACTACAGTCAACTGGCGAAAATTGATCCAGAAGAGACCGATTCCGGGAGGGAGCTGTAAAGACCGCTGTATGGCAGTTATTTACTGTATCTATTAATTAGGCAAGTGTTTATCTTTAGGAAACCTGACCTCGTGTCCGGTCGGGCCTTATTAGCGTTTTCTGTTATAATTAGGAAATCGTGTACCGTGTCCAATAAGGACTCATGTAACTCGGGGTATAAATACGTACGCCCAGGGACCTTGTAAATTATCACTCGATCAATACAAATTCGGCGCATCGCCACCCTTCCGACGGGATCTTGTTTCTCAAGCCGGGCTGCATCGGTTAAGTTCGACGTCCTGCGAGAGGGTAAGTCTCGTCACCCCGGCTACCTATCGGCTAGGACTTCCTCGGTTAGGTCCGATATTCTAGTCGGTTTATGGTAGTCGGCTTACCACGATATATTTATTTTATCTATGGCTGCATCAGTTCAGTTTGATCTCATAGATTGATTAGGTATATCACATCACACGTGCGTAGATCGCATCGGCTTACTGGGAGCGGTTTATCATCAGTTTATGCTGCATCGGTTAAGTCCGACCTACTAAACTGCCAATGATAAATCGTTCCTGCTAGGTTGATACTTTGTGCACAAGCGTCTTATCGGGGTGTATAGCCGGTAAGTTATCATGTTTTAACATCACGATTGCATCAGATTTATCGGCCTATCGAGGTACTGTTATCATCATCAGTCTGTGCTGCAACGGTTAGGTCCGATCTACTAGACTGACGATAATAACTTTGATCCTAATAAGCCGATGGGTTTCATGCGGTGTTTTATTGGAGTGCTTAGCCGATAAGTTATCTCTTATTAAATATAGCCGATTATACTGCTTGCCTTGTTATATATTCTTGCCTGCATTATTGTTACCAATCGGCTAAGGGCTAGCCGATTGGTTTACTCTGCCGATCCGAGCGCGAGCACAAGCAGGTTCTCGGGCACGACCTCAGTCAAGTTCCCGGGCACGACCTCAGGTTAGGACCCGGGCACGAGCATAGGTAAGAACCCGGGCACGGATACGAACAGCGGATGAAGATCCCGAGAGCAGGTGCGAGCAATTTAAATTATGATCGGCTGGAGTTCCTTTAATTTAGTTTACTTACGCATCCTACTTGCTTACTTTACCGAGTTTACAATTGATTTTTGAGCATCTCTTCGATGATCGGCTAGTTTAATACTTGTTTATTATTATGTTATTGCTCGTGCCGTCATCGGCTTCTAGTCGATGTATAAGTGCTACAGTGCATATCTGCCATCGGCCGATGAGATGAGTCCAAGCCGGCTTCCAGCCGATTGGCTCACGAATTTGACATCTTTTCTCCTTGTCAATTGCAGGGTCAAATTGACTGGCACGCCTACGAACCTCAAGATTTTAGGACCTGCACTGGATTGAAGCAAATCTCCCAGGCCTTCGCGTGTCTCCCAGACGCCGGACGGCCCCCGGTGGGTTTTCGGCATCAACACGTTTTTGGCACACCCGGTGGGACGCGAAGTTTCAACAATCATATTTGCAACATGGCCGGAAAGGAAGTCAAAACAGACAACATAATTCCGGTCAGCATGGAAGACCTAACGGACGAACAAAAGCAGCAAGTTGAGCAAACTATAGCCAATTTCCAGAAGCTGTGCTTAGAGTCCTTTAGCATGACAAGGCAAGGGCCGATTCAAAAATCTCAGTTTCCGAAGCCAGTTTTGGTTGGAGAATCGAGCCGTACGCCACCCGAGAGTCCACCAGTAAAACCCTTGCAAGAGATGGTGAATGAAGCAGTTCATCACGCGCTCATCAATTAATCCGGGATTCTGGTGAACACACTTCATAATCTCATAAAAAAGACTGTGGATGGATCGATCATTCAAGAGCCTACTCGGGGTCCTGTTTACCTCCCACCAAAGGTTGAACCAAATCAAGTTGCTTACAACGTCAATAGAGACATACCAGAAAACTTGTTTACACAGAACCAAGCTGGGGGCAACAGGATATTCCTGCTGGATATCATCGGTCTGCTTATTACAGGGGATATCAGCCAAATTATCCAGAAGGTGGGGCCGATCCAGGTACTTATCAGAGGGAGTATCATAGACAGAATCGGCAACAAACTCCACCTGTGCAATATCAACAAGACAACCTGAGGGAAGAAGATCTATCAACTAGGGTTGCTGAAATAGTAAGGGAGCAGTTCGGGATCAAGCCCAAGGAACAAACATTTATGTATCGGCGTCCATATCCTGAGTGGTTCGATAGGGTTCCATTACCACACCAATACAGGGTCTCGGATTTCTCTAAGATCTCAGGGCAAGACAGCACATCTACAGTGGAACACGTCAGCCGATTCCTGGCACAGTGCGGGGAGGCATCGGCTGAAGAGGCTCTGAGGGTTAGGTTTTTCCCCTTATCACTATCTGGATCGGCTTTTACTTGGTTCTCTTCATTACCACCGAATTCTGTTCGGGGGTGGGCTGATCTAGAAAAACAGTTTCACAAATATTTCTTTGCTCGAATTCATGAGTTGAGACTGACAGATTTGACATCGGTTAGGCAACGACCAGATGAAACAGTACCGGAATACGTTCAGGGATTTCGGGACATCAGAAACCGATGTTATAGTTTGAACCTGAGCGATGGGCATCTGGCCGATCTGGCTTTCCAAGGTCTCTTGGCGCCGATTAAGGAAAGATTTTCTTCGCAAGAGTTCGAGTCCCTGGCGCACCTGGTTTAGAAGATATCGGCTCATGAAAGCCGATTTCAAGAGGCGAAAAAGGATAAATACCAGAGAAGGGTTGCTCAAGTACAGGTCTATTCATCGGACTCAGACGATGAGGAATCCGATGCTGAGGTTGGACTGGCGGAGTGGGCAAGGAACAAGAAATCAGTATCATGCCCATGGGTCAAGGATATCGGCAAGGAGGAACGGTATGATTTTGATATTAATAAAGCCAATAAAATCTTTGACTTGCTGCTACAAGAGAAACAGATACAACTTCTGCCAAACCACGTGATTCCATCAGCCGAAGAACTAAAGAAGAAAAGATATTGCAAGTGGCAAAATACTATATCGCATCATACTAACGAGTGCAAGGTTTTTCGGCAACCAATTCAATCGGCTGTCGAACAGGGAAGAATCAGGTTCGAAGACAAGAAGCCGATGAAGATCGATGGACACCCGTTCCCCGTAAACATGGTCTATGCAGGATCATCATCAAGGGATCAGGCCGATGGAGGAAGACGTCAAAAGTATAAATCGAGGATTACTTCATCGGATATGATAGAAAAATATTCAAGGTATGAGGAACAGAGGGATGAACCAGAAAGGTACAATCCGCATTGGGACTGCCCGTTCTTCCGGTTCTGCTGGGATCAAGGGATGAAACTGCCATCAGTTGAAGATTCCCCCGAGTGTAGTAATATGGGGAATCGGCATGATCAGCAGTAGAGTTTTTCACAGGATCGGTTGCTTGGAAAAAGAGCCTCGGTTCATAGCCGATTAGGGCCAATCCATGAAGAGTTCTTTGAAGGGGATGAGGAGGAAGTACATGAAAAACAAGTCCGGAATCCTCAATGGTGCCCTAGTGGGATATTCACGAAGAATCAAAAGAGAAGGGCACAACGACTACGACACCGAGAGCGGCAGGAAGAACAGAGACAAGATTAGGAAGAGGCCGATCATCGTCACAAGAGAACCAAGCAAGTATGGCACGTGAAGAAAAAGGACGATGAAGCTGATCAATCGGCCCCAGCAAATATGGTGTTCTTTTTGCCTCGGGAGTATAAAGCACTTTCATCAGATGAAGAAGGCAATGAGGAGGTTTTCGCTCAACTAATGTTGCAACCTGATCAAGCCATATTTGATAAACTTGAAGAGTCAGAGCATCGGCACCTAAAGCCATTATATATCAAGGGCTATGTGAATGGGAAGCCGATGACAAAGATGCTGGTTGATGGGGGAGCAGCAGTTAATCTCATGCCTCATGCCACATTTCGGAAATTGGGGAAGACTGCCGAAGATCTGATCAAGACAAATATGGTGCTAAAAGACTTCGGTGGGAATTCGTCAGAGGCGAAAGGCGTATTAAACGTGGAGTTGACAGTGGGAAATAAGACATTACCTACCACGTTTTTCGTCATCGACAGAAAGGGGTCATATAGCTTGCTTCTCGGCAGGGATTGGATTCACGCGAACTGCTGCGTGCCCTCGATGATGCATCAATGTTTGATATAGTGGCAAGGAGATCAAGTCGAGGTGGTCTTAGCAGATCGGTCAACCAACATTGCAATGACCGATCTACCAGTATGGGAAGCCGATGGTGTTGACTGCCTATCCAGGAAAATATGGGAAGGAGACTACCTTAAGGTCACTAGCCAAGGGATACAGCCGATTCAGCAAGTCGGCTCTGAATTATTACTCTGATGGGCTCCATTGAAGACTTCAAGGGGAAACTGGGGCAAGGATTTACGTCGGCCGATGATTTGGAGGAGATCGACATAGGACCAGGAGATAAGCCAAGGCCGACGTACATAAGCAAAAGGTTAAGTCCTGAACTTCTAGAAGAATTGATAACACTATTGAAGGACTATCGGGATTGTTTCGCTTGGGAGTACCATGAGATGCCAGGATTAAGCCGATCAATTGTTGAACATCGGCTGCCCATTAAACCAGGATATCGGCCATTCAAACAGGCTCTAAGGAGATTTAAGGCAGAATTATATGAGCCAATCAAGGCGGAGATCACAAGGTTGTATGATGCCAAGTTTATAAGGCCATGCCGATATGCTGAGTGGGTTTCTAATATCGTCCCGGTGGAAAAGAAAAACGGAAAATTGAGGATATGTATTGATTTCTGGGATCTGAATAAAGCTACCCCTAAGGACGAATACCCAATGCCGATAGCGGATTTATTGGTGGATGCAGCCTCAGGCCACAAGATTATCAGCTTCATGGACGGCAATGCAGGATACAATCAGATTTTTATGGCTGAAGAAGATATACATAAGACTGCGTTTCGGTGTCCTGGAGCTATCGGCTTGTATGAGTGGGTAGTAATGACTTTTGGATTGAAAAGTGCCGGTGCGACTTATCAGAGAGCGATGAATTATATATTTCATGATCTCATCGGCTTGTTGGTAGAAATTTACATTGATGATGTGGTGGTTAAGTCTAAAAGTGAGGAAAGCCATATAGCTGATTTGCGAAAAGTGTTGGAGAGGGCCAAGAAATACGGACTAAGGATGAATCCCAATAAATGTGCTTTTGGTGTATCGGCTGGGCAATTTTTGGGTTTTATGGTTCATGAGCGAGGGATTGAAGTTAGTCAGTGAAGCATCAGAGCCATTAAGACTACAGAACCACCAAGCAATAAGACAGAGTTGTAGTCATTGATCGGCAAGAATAATTTCGTAAGGAGGTTTATATCGAATTTATCAGGGAGAATTGAGTCTTTTACTCCGTTGTTGAAGTTGAAGGCCGATCAAGAGTTTGTGTGGGGGGCAGCACAGCAGAAGGCATTTGACGAGATCAAGAATTATCTGAGTTCCCCACCTATTTTAATTCCGCCGCAAAAGAGAGTGCCGTTCAGGTTATACTTGTCAGCCAATGAGAGGTCCATCGGGTCTGTTTTAATTCAAGAGTTTGAAGGCAAAGAGCGAGTTGTGTTTTATCTGAGTAGAAGGCTTTTGGATGCTGAAACAAGGTACCCTGCGGCGGAGAAGTTATGCCTGTGCTTATATTTCTCATGTACAAAGTTAAGGCATTATATCCTATCGGCTGAGTGTACGGTAGTTTGCCAGGCCGATGTGGTCAAATATATGTTGTCGGCTCCAGTCTTGAGAGGGCGAGTTGGTAAATGGATTTTTGCTTTGACAGAGTTCGACTTAAGATATGAATCGGCTAAAGCAGTCAAGGGACAGGCAGTGGCCGATTTCATTGTACAACACAGAGGGGCTCACGAAGATTATGTAGAGCCGATCCCATGGACTTTGTTTTTCGATGGATCGGTTTGCAAGCACGGATCTGGTATCGGCTTGGTTATTATATCATCTCGGGGGGCAAGTTTTGAGTTTGCTTTTACGATTAAACCTTATCGGACCAATAATCAAGCGGAGTACGAGGCGGTATTAAAAGGACTTCAACTTTTGAAGGAAATTGGAGCCGATGTCATAGAGATAATTGGCGATTCTTTATTGGTGGTCAAGCAGTTGTCTGGAGAATATGAGTGCAGGGATGATGTTTTGAGGTCATATTGTGAGGAATGTACGGATTTGTTAAAGGATTTCAAGATGGTATCAATAGATCATATTCCCAGAGAGCAGAATTTAGAAGCCAATGATCTTGCGCGGATTGCTTCAGGGTATCGGCTGAATAGGCAGGTTGAGGTTGAAATAGCCGATATTGATATTCAGAACAAGGCCGATGACTGGAGACAAGAGATAATTGATTATTTGCAAAATCCGTCGCAATCGGTTTCTAGAAAAATTCGGTATAAAGCTACTAAGTATGTCCTGCTTGATGGGGAATTGTATTATTGGACTTTTGAGGGAGTTCTGCTTAGGTGCCTGAATTTGGAAGAAGCCAAAGTGGTTATGTGCGAGGTGCATGAAGGCGTCTGTGGGACTCATCAATCTGCTCATAAGATGAAGTGGTTGCTGAGAAGAGTAGGATATTTTTGGCCGACAATGCTGGAAGATTGCTTCAGGTATTATAAGGGGTGTCAAGATTGTCAGAAATTTGGAAATATACAGCGAGCACCAGCATCGGCTATGAATCCTATCATCAAACCGTGGCCGTTTAGAGGTTGGGGAATTGATATGATCGGCCAGGTTTTTCCTCCATCAAGCAAAGGACATAAGTTCATATTGGCGGCGACAGATTATTTTACCAAGTGGGCAGAGGCGATTCCTTTGAAGAAAGTTACGTCCAAGGAAGCGATCGAATTTGTAAAGGAGCATATAATTTATCGGTTTGGGATTCCTCAGACAATAACTACTGATTAGGGGTCTATCTTCGTATCTGATGAGTTTCAACAGTTTGCTGCCAGTATGGGAATCAAGTTATTAAATTCATCGCCTTATTATGCTTAGGCCAATAGACAGGCGGAAGCTTCTAATAAGAGTCTGATCAAGTTGATTAAGCGGAAGATTGATGAGCAGCCGCGGCGATGGCATACTACATTAGCCGATTCACTATGGGCCTATCGGATGGCATGTCATGGATCTACTCGGGTGCCACCGTATCAGTTAGTATATGGACATGAGGCAGTTTTACCGTGGGAGACTAACATCGGCTCTAGGAGGATTTCTTTGCAGAATCAGTTAACAGCCGATGATTATTATAACTTAATGACAGATGAACTTGAAGATTTACCTCAGAATTGGTTGAGGGCATTGGAAAGGATTAAGGAAAACAAGGCTAAGGTAGCTCGGCATTACAACAAAAGGGTGGTGAATAAATCGTTTGCCGAGGGAGATCTTGTGTGGAAGTTGATTTTGCCGATCGGGTCCAGAGATAATAAGTTTGGAAAATGGTCGCCTAATTGGGAAGGGCCCTATCGGATTAATCGTTGTGTGCCTGGTAATGCCTATGTGTTAGAGGATCTTGACGGGACGGAATTTGCTAAAGCGCTTAACGGGAAATATCTCAAGAAATACTGTCCTAGTGTTTGGATCAACTCTTAAATCGGTTAAGTGCAGCCGATTTTTAAATAGTTCGGAAAGCCAATGTTTTTGCATCGCCTAAAGACAGCCGATATCAATTGATATCGCCTTTAGATCAAACAAACAGAAAGATTATCAAGGATGAAGGAGGCGGGCAACAGAGCCGATCAAGATGTATTACAGCATAACCAACATGTTTCAGGAGGCCATTGGGTATCAATTTACATGAATTTTTGGATCGTTTCGATTGCACGCAGGCGGATTTGGTCAATCTCGTTAATAGCACGGATATTGTCTTCATCGGAGCCCGGGATGGTCCTCAAATTCTTGCGTCGATGAACGACTTGACGCACCGTCGCTGCAACCTTAGCCTCTTGGTCTTGGATGGCTTGCGACAGGCCGATAAGCTGGGATTCTATTGCTTGAAGATCTTTGCAAACTTTTTCAAGTTCTGCCAGCAAATCGGCCTCCTTCTTCTTCAGTTGGTCTAGCTTGGGTTGGAGCTCTTGGGGCGCAGCTGCCATGTCATCAAGTTTTTTCTTCTCTATTTGGGCTGATAGCCGATCGGCTTGGATATCTTGGGTAATCTTCTGTTGGTCAGCACGATCGGCTATGCGCTGTCTAAGCTTGATGAGTTTAAATCTGTGAGACTCCAGATACGCTACGGGAGTTAGTGCGTCGACAAGTTCTTCGGGCAGATGGTGTTCAATTTCTGCAAGTCTTGCCCGGATCGGCCCGCACTCTTCCACTAGCGCATCAATTGGGTTTTCCAGCCGACTGATGATGCTTGTTAAGTAATCGCGCACATCGGCTGGGAAAGGCAGTTTGGTTACTGCCCTGGTGGCTGTTTCGTCTTCTGCCTCCAAGTACTTGCCGATGTCAAAAGAAAACAAGTCGGCTAAGGACTGCAAAATTGACATCGGTAAAAGAATCAGTAAAAAGTTAAAAGTGAAGTATGGGCATAAAGAGATTACCTGAGAAAGAACGTCAGTAGCTCGGGTGGCATCGGCTTTAGGGAGATGAGTAGGTTGTTCTTCGGGAAGGCCGATGTCAGCCGATGGAATAGGGACAGTCTCATTGACGGCTGGAGGACTTGGTGCTGAGAGTGGGGCAGCAGGAGAAGCCATCGGCTCAGTGCTTGGAGGGATGTCAGAGGAATGTTGAAGTTCTGGAGCCGATGACTCGAGCTGAAAAGGAAACTAGTAAGATGAATGAGAAAGCGGGTAATAATGTCAAGACTTGGCGTATACCTGAGGGGATGAGGTGGCCGATATTGTCTGGGGAGAAGATGGCGTCGTGGCAGTGACATCGGCACCGGTTTTTTGCTTTTTCAGGGAGGGGCAGTGCGCTAACTTCTTCCGTTTTTATCCCATCAGCTGAGGCGTCTTGAGGAGAGCCGATGGGGATGGGGCGTCGCGCCCTAAGTTGGGAGTGGCCGATGGGGGCTGATACAGAATCGGCCGACCACTGTTGCTTGTCGTTGGGGGCTCGATGTTGGCAGCCTGCAAAATTAAGAGTAAGAGTTGATCGGAGATGGCGATTATGGCTTACAGGTGTTACCTCTTCATCGGATTCGATATACTCGACGTCAAGGCGGGAACAGTAGCAGGTGGCCGCTAAGCTGAATAGATGTTTCTTCCATTCTGACCACCATCGGACAAAAAGCTTGGTGTTGGCAGTACAGACATACACCTCGGTGGTGGCGCCTAGAAGAAGGGGGTCTGTTAAAGTCCGCATCCGATCATATTCTAGGGCGTTGCTGACGTTGCCTCGGGCCTGGAGTTTGTCGATGAAGAATAGGCCGATCGGGAGCTGACCAAGGCCAAACTGACGGGAGCCGACTGATGGATGGTAAAACTCGTATGATGGTTGCGATCGGCCCAGAGAAAAGCCAGTTGGCAGCAGACGAGGGGTCATGGCCAATAGGAATATGGCCTTGGACTCGTCATTGTCCAAAGCGTTAAGTGGGTCGAAGTTGGAAGGCATCTCGAATGATGATGCGTCATTATATGCAAACCAGAGAGTGGCCTCCCTGGTGAAACCATAATGAAACCCCTTGAACCACTGACTAAGTCCAGTGGGGGTTATCTTGCCACCAGAAAGAGCCGATGCAGCTTCGCCCATGGAAACACATCAGCGGTAGATGGGATCTTGGTCTTCTGTGTAATCGGCTGGGAAGGATTGGTTGAGAAGAGAAGTCCCAGAGAAGGCCTTGGAGGTGTAGACATTGAGCCAGAGTTGCACAAACCACCAAGGACCCCCAATATGGCCGACGGGCTGGCCAGCCGATAGCTTGGTCGCCACTTGGTGAAGCAGCTGATAGGTAGTGCCGAGGACGAATTGCCCCAGGGGGATCTGTTTCCGATCAACCAGGCACTCTGCCAAACATTGCATGTTGATCGTTGGGCCGAGGGTTGCACCGCCAAAAACAAACCATTCTAGCCATAAGTTCAGAAAAGCAACATGTTCCCGGTCATCGACTGATCCAGTTCCCTTATTATGAATGGATATGTACCTGGACCAGTCGCCGATGTTCTTTGCTTGGAGCCGATGAGCAGGCTTGAATCGGAGCTTGAAGGGGTCGATGTAGCTCGTCGTGTCAAGACAGGTGAGCATGGTCACATCCAGCAAGGTGGGAGTCATCGGCCCGTGACCGAACATGAAGGCATTGAGGGCATCAGACCAGAAGTATGAGGCCAATGCGAGCAGAGGTTCGTTCCTTTCCATATCGGCCAGAGAGAGATTGATGCAGTGGCCGATATGTGATTCTTCCCAGAGGGTTCTCTTTGCAGCCGATACTCTGGTGTACCAATCTCTCCACCCAGGCAGCTTGCTTGGCCATGACCTGAAGCTATTGGTCCAGTCACTGACTAGCATGGCCTAGTTCTTGAAAGGAATACGCTGGGTCTCGGCGCTTATAAAATCTGTGGGATCTTCGCTACCCAGGGGGCCATGATAGAAAAAGTTCGGGTAATCGGCAGCCGGGATCAAGATCTGGTCTCTAAGATGCTACAGTAAACAAGAACATGATGAAGAACAGATGAAGAACATGGCAGATTGGGTGCATCTAGGCTACAAAATCGGGAGAAATAATCGGGCAGGAAGATTACCTCAGGGACTGCGGATGCTGATGCCATCGCGAGAGAGGAAGAAAATGCAGGAATCAACAGCCGAAGAAAAGGGTTGCGATGGTTCATATGGGTTCGCTGGAGCTTGTCGAAGTTTTGGAAGATGAAGCAGTGGTGCTCTGGTGATGTGAAAGCGTAAAAAAGGCTAGGGAGATGAAGCGTTTTATAGAGATATGATGACCGGGTGGGAATCGAGGCCGTTGGCACTGTTTCAAACAATTATGGCAAGTGGGCTACCTTGGGCCGCCTTGGTATGGAAGAAATCTGGAGGCCCAAAATGAAAGAATTTCGAAGTCCTTTAGAAGAACTCCAAAATTGGGGGGCATGTGTTAACGCCAAAATTTGGTAAGGCCCTGTATCAGATTCGGTCAAAGGGAAAATTGCAGTCAACTGGCGGAAATTGATCCAGAAGAGACCGATTCCGAGAGGGAGCCGTGAAGACCGCTGTATGGCAGTTATTTATTGTATCTATTAATTAGGCAAGTGTTTATCATTAGGAAACCTGACCTCGTGTCCGGTCGGACCTTATTGGCGTTTTCTGTTATAATTAGGAAATCGTGTACCGTGTCCAATAAGGACTCATGTAACTCGGGGTATAAATACGTACGCCCGGGGACCTTGTAAATTATCACTCGATCAATACAAATTCGGCGCATCGCCACCCTTCCGACGAGATTTTGCTTCTCGAGCTGAGCTGCATCGGTTATGTTCGACCTCCTGCGAGAGGGTAAGTCTCATCACCCCGGCTACCTATCGGCTAGGACTTCCTCGGTTAGGTCCGATATTCTAGTCGGTTTATGGTAGTCGGCTTACCACGATATATTTATTTTATCTATGGCTGCATCAGTTCAGTTTGATCTCATAGATTGATTAGGTATATCACATCACGTGTGCGTAGATTGCATCGGCTTACTGGGAGCGGTTTATCATCAATTTGTGCTGCATTGGTTAGGTCCGACCTACTAAACTGCCAGCGATAAATCGTTCCTGCTAGGTTGATACTTTCAGCGCAAGCGTCTTATCGGGGTGTATAGCCGGTAAGTTATCATGTTTTAACATCACGATCGCATCAGATTTATCGGCCTATCGAGGTACTGTTATCATCATCAGTCTGTGCTGCAACGGTTAGGTCCGATCTACTAGACTGACGATAATAACTTTGATCTTAATAAGCCGATGGGTTTCATGCGGTGTTTTATCGGAGTGCTTAGCCGATAAGTTATCTCTTATTAAATATAGCCGATTATACTGCTTGCCTTGTTATATATTCTTGCCTGCATTATTGTTACCAATCGGCTAAGGGCTAGCCGATTGGTTTACTCTGCCGATCCGAGCACGAGCACAAGCAGGTTCCTAGGCACGACCTCAGTCAAGTTCCCGTGCACGACCTCAGGTGGACCCGAGCACGAGAATAGGTAAGAACCCGGGCACGGATACGGACAGCGGATGAAGATCCCGAGCGCAGGTGCGAGCAAGGGCCCGGGCACGGGCGCGGGCAGTATCTTCGTGATGACACTAGTAATTTAAATCATGATCGGCCGGAGTTCCTTTTATTTATTTTACTTACGCATCCTGCTTGCTTACTTTACCGAGTTTACAGCTGATTTTTGAGCATCCCTTCGATGATCGGCTAGTTTAATACTTGTTTACTATTATGTTATTTCTCGTGCCGTCATCGGCTTCCAGTCGATGTATAAGTGCTACAGTGCATATCGGCCATCGGCCGATGAGATGAGTCCAAGCCGGCTTCCAGCCGATTGGCTCACGAATTTGACATATTTTCTCCTTGTCAATTGCAGGGTCAAATTGACTGGCACGCCTATGAACCTCAAGATTTTAGGACCTGCACTAGAGTGAAGCAAATCTCCCAGGCCTTCGCGTGTCTGCTAGACGCCGGACGGCCCCTGGCGGGTTTTCGACGTCAACAGGGGTTGATCCTGATTTCAATCTCTTTCACTACCTCTACCACCTCAAACCCCAGCCATCAAAATCCAATCCAAAGATCATAGGGGGAGCTAGGCTTTAGCTCCGGAATGAGATGAAGAAGGTTTACTTTCTCCTCCCCCTTAGGACCTCTCTGAAGGACTGGCATTAGGAGTGATTCTACTGCTCCAACCCGGAGCCCTCCTTGCAGCCCTTCGTTGGGAACCCCCCAAGGATTTTTGACAGCTAGTCAGCGGCCCCTCGGACACCAACATGGTGCAGATGCGGGTGCTAATGGAGAAGCTGGCGGCCCTAAAGAAGAAAGGGTTGACTGGAGCCTGGGTGGCACGTCTATTCTTGAACTGGCACACTCAGCCCCTGAAGGCTAGGATCCACCCTGGATACGAATACCAAGGGAAGGGCGATCCGACCAGGGAAAGTGCCGACTTCGTCGACAAGGACGTTGTCAAGGAAAATTTGTGCCACTACTTCAGCAGTAGCATGCCAGATACCCTAGATGCTGAGAAGTGCCCCAAGTCCTTCTATATAGGAAGGCCCAAGCCGGTGGTAAGCCCTTGATATCTTGTTGTCTTGATTTGATTGTTGATAAAAATGCCTGTGATGGTTGATGTGAGAATGAATTGTATGGAATCGTCTTCATATGCTTTGTTTGTAGGAAAACGCCAACTTTGTGTCGAACCCCCCAGCCAACCGACTGGGATCTCAAGGAAGCGCCTAGCCAGCCCGTCAGCAGACTAACCCAGCTCCACGAGAGTTAAGCTTCTGTGGCGCACCCACAAAGTAATGGGCAGGTCGAGCGTGCTAATGGCATAGTCTTACATGGTATCAAGGCTAGGGTATTTGACCGACTACAACCATATGCAGGGCGGTGGGTACAAGAACTCCCATCTATTCTCTGCTCTCTAAGAACCAGGGTTAGTCGGGCAATAGGGCAATCCCCTTTCTTCCTAGTCTATGGTGCTGAGGCTATGTTACCAACCGAGTTGGAGTTCGGCTCTCCGCGAGTTCGGGCCCACTCAGAAGACAAATCAAACAATACCCGATTGGTCGAACTCGATCAGTTGGAGGAATCAAGGGATGTCGCAAATATCCAGTCAGCAAGGTATCTTCAAGGCTTGCGTCATTATCACAGTCGAAATGTCCGTGGCCGCACCTTTTTGGTGGGAGATCTCGTCTTGAGAAAAATACAAACCACCAAAGACAGGTATAAACTATCCCCTCTATGCGAAGGGCTGTTCATTATCGCTGAGGTGACACGTCTAGGCGCCTACTGACTGAAGACCGAAGACGGTACCCTCGTCAGCAACTCGTGGAATATAGAACAGCTACGTCCTTTCTATACCTGAGTTCTGTATTCCCTATATATATGTACAAAGTTTTTTCTCTGACTCACTACATTGCTTATTTCAACCGAGTAGTGAGTCGGGGGCTGCATGTATTATGTGGCTTGTTAATAAAATACGAGCTTATTTTATCTCAGTTATGAAGTTTTACAATGATTATGCAATGTTTACCCAAGTATAGCTTTTAGAAGTGAACTTTTTTCTTAAAGTTCCTATCGATCTACTCGGCGTAGACTACATAGTCGGGTGAAGCTAATGACAACTAAGAATAAGCAAGTACTCAGCAGCATTTTACAAGATATATACATGCTTTCACCAAAGTTATTTATACACCAACTGTATAATTGCTCTATTTCTACATACCCAGGTCTTTTGCGATTGCCTCTACAGTTGGCCTCGCCTGGCTGATCAACTCCAATGCCTCTTCGGGTGTTGTCTCTTCGGCAAATCCCGCACCAATGGCCTCGATATCTACCCTAGGGTAGATTGATTTGGTCATAGTGAGGGTTTGGGCAACACCGACAGCGGCACGCTCATCTGAGTACTTTTCAAGATGCTCGGGGCTTTGCTAAGGCATGCCTGCACCTGGGAGACTGTACTGGAGCTGGTCCCAGCATGGTGAGGCTCCATAATGTCAAGGAGCCCTTTCACTGATTTGACAAGAATTTCCCGTGACTCCTTGACAACCTTGATCTCCTCTGCAAAGGCGTTGAATTGGGTCTGGGCATTGGCTTTCGAAGCTGTTCAAATTCATCGACATGTATACTTGTTAGCCAAAAAATGCAGTGAGAGTAACAAGAAGATGGATAAGGTTATTGTTAGGGAGGAGGCTTACTCGTATAGTCGGCCTCCACCTTGGCTTTGGCCTTCTCCAGTTCGGCTTTGGCCTTCTCAACTTCCTTCAGTTTAATATCTTGTTGTTTCCTCTCCTCTACTTGGGTTTTCAATTCAACTTCGAGGGCTGCAAATCACAATAGTCAAGAACTCGAGATTACAGTCAGGACTCAACAAGGCAGTCAGGAATCAACAAAGCTGGAGAGATATACTCGGGATTTACTCAGGAGGATAACATAGAAAACTTACTTATGATCTTCTCAGCTAGAGCTCACTTTTCATCCCTGAGCTGATCTACTGCTCCCCTTAGCCAAGTTTTCTTCTCCTGGCTAGTCCGTTCCAGGTCGTCCTTGGTGGCCTGGAGCTGGCCTAGTCATTGGAGATGGGGGTGAGCTGGGTCAGGACCTTGTTCACTTTCTCCAAGTGGTCGACAATTTTCTACTCAGAGTAAAATAGAGTCAAATGGCAGAGTACCAGATTAAGGAGAACCGTCAAGAACTCAGCATGGCAAGATTTGCTACATACTTGAACTCCGCTGGACATGGCGATTGTGGCACGAAGAATAACTTCACGCTCCCTTGACACGGCTTGTTCATCTTGCTCGTAGCTCTCCGCGACTCCCTTAGGGCATACCCAATGGAACGTTCTCGGGAAGTTGCGAGGAGGGGCTTCATGCCGGGGGATATCTACCTCATCAGAAGACGACGACGATATGAGTGGCGATGGGGTCCTGGCACAGGACTCAGTGGCTGCTGGGGCTTCAACAATTTGCTCAGCAGCTGGAGCAGCAACTTCAGTACTCGCCCCTTGGTCGGCTGGCACTAGTGGTCCTGCTGTCAGGACTGCTTCAGCATCAGTAGCTAAGGCAGCCTCTAGCTCGACAGAAGAACTTGTCGGTGCTGGCTCAGCTGGGGACGGCTCGGTAACAGGAGCAGCTGGCATAGTGCCCTTGGGATCAATGTTAACTCACTTCCTGCATAGTGTGTCAAATATCAAGATACTATCACATCATTCAAGATTCTTAGAAGATTGAAGATTGCTTACCTCATGGAAATCTTGAACTTCCACAAGGGGGCTCCCGAAGATATCGGCAGAGGAGAGCTGCTGGCTGTCGGGCCAGTCAGCGCAGCAGTCAGCGGTGGCGTTTTACCTCTATTCGGCTCTATTTTTGGCATAGCCAACTAGGGCGTCGAGGCACTCAGCGGCGCCGTCCTTGGACTCGATGTTGTTGATCTTGCACTCGGCAACATCGGCCTTGGCCACGATGTCGCTGGGCTCGATGTTGTTGGGCTCAATGGTGCTGGCCTTGAGTTTGATGTTGCTGGCCCGGGACTCGGAGGAGAAGGTCTCAAGCTTGGTGGCCAGGGGGCTAAACTAGCAGGGTCTTTGATCTTCAAACTCCCCGGTGCTGCACTCGGCTTGCTTGTTCTCTTCTTGCCCGGATCTTCAATGGGTTTCTTCCCAACTCTCTTGGAATTGGGTTGAGCAGCAGAAAGGCTGGCCGGTCTCTTCTTCATTTTGATGGCTGACAGGGTTTGGGAATCATCATCAAATTCCTCACAATTCTGCAAATGTTTCAACAACATGCATCATACATTGGAGGACGACTCAAGACAAATGCCCATAGATATTTATCACCAATGGATAGCAATTCCAAATCAGCTTTTCTAGATTACCTGTGGCCGAGGCCTTTTCTTGCTGTAGGCTGTAGTGGCGCGCTCGGCATCTTCTGTCTCTACAACCCTGTTGACAAAAAGTCGAGCAAGGTGTCAATCACCTTGTTCGCATCAGTCAAGTCCTAGTATTCTCGGCTAGGATCATTTTTGCCCTGGTAATCCCAACCAAAGTGGCTTCTCAGCTTCAGAGGCCTGGTGCAGTGGTTCAAGAAATACCTCGCCACCCAGGGACCAGTTAATCCTGAGCTCTTCAGTTGATCAATCTTCTCTATCAGTTGGTACACTTGGCCTATCTCTTCATAGCTTGGCATAGAAGACTAGCTGGGCAGGACTACTGGAGAAGAGCTAGTGAAAGGGGGTAGAGAAGGTTCAAGATCGGAGCAATAGAACCATTCTCTGTGCTAGCCCTTGAGGGAGGTTTTCAAAGAAACATGGAGATAAATCTTTTTCATTTCGTTCCTGAGTTGGAGACCGGCTCCCCCAATCACTTGGACTTTGTTTTTGGAAGGCTGGGGCTTAATATGGAATGGATACCAGAAAAGGTTGAAATGGGGATTCACCCCCAGAAAACATTCACACAATGTGGCAAAGATGGAGATTTGCAGAATGGAGTTGGGATTCAGATTCACTAACTCTAGTTGATAGAAGGACAAAAGTTGACGGAAGAAATCCGAAGAGGGAAGGGCGAGACCACGATGGAAGAAAGAGGTGAAGGCGACTGTCTCACCAGATCGGGGCGCTGGCACAGATTCCCCTTCAGCGGTGCGCCAATGGATGACTTCTTGTCGCTACAACATCAGTTGCTTCTCCAAATACTTTAGCTTCGTCAAGCCGCAGTCCAAAATCAGCCAAGTTTCTGTGGACATCTCCGGGTTCTCGAGCGAAGCTCTCAGCATTGCTGGGAGTGGTAAGATTTGGGGGAAATGCTATTGAAGGCTTGGGATGGCTGTAGTGGAGCGGAATTGCGCGAGTTTCGAGCAGGAGACACCGCTTATGGAAAACCCTAGCGAGGCGAAGTGCGAAATTTTGGCACGGATGCTGGAAGACAAAACGATTGGCAGATTGGAGAAGATGAGGGAATCTTTTCTCTCTCTCCTGCTTCTATAGAGCCTGTGCTGATAAGTGGGCTTGGGCCGGCTGATTTGGTACTGGGCCACAAGATATGAGTTTCTAAATGGCATGCTCTAAGAGCCGACTGCTGGCTGTGTTAAAATCACAATGGAGATGCTATTTACAGAAACCAATTGAATAATCAGATATGCTTCATGAAAGCCTAATTGCTAGACACATGTGTTCAGATATCTCTATTATTTACCAAGTATTGAGAATACATCCTTATAAGGATCGACAGCTGGTCTCCATTAAAATTGAGGATGCAAGTATCTCTCAAGTACACCTGACCACCCATTGGGTTAAAATCCAAGAAGTGGTACTCGGCTTACATGCTTAGCCACTAATTGCCATGAGCAAAAATTATACTAGCTGACATGATGCTGAAGAGTCTACATACTGTGTAGTATACTACTCGGGAAAGACTACAAGGTTAAAGATCTTTGACTTTATGTTTAATTATTTTACAATTAAGCACAAAGTCGGGGCTACACCTAATAGGTGCGCCTATTCGGCACACACTTTTCATATTTTTCTATGAAGCCCTTCATAGCCTCGTTGCCAGCTGACATGAAGCAGGACTCGGGGGAAGCACTCGGACAAAGAGTACTCGAGAGCAATGCACTTCGGGAATTCTTCACCATGGAGGATGAGCATTCGGCATCAGCTGTGACTCAACTACGAAGGTCTCAGGGGCCGCTGTGGAGGCCATGGGCCCCGGGTACCTCACGAGAAGCATTTGGGCCACTCGGACAGATGATGGGCCTAGCCATGTAATTAGGGATACAATAGGACTCGGCATACATAACCTTGTACGACAAGGTTAGGATATAGTCCTAGTCGGTCACGTTGTATTCCAAGAAGGAAATCCCTTGGATGGAGTCCGACTGGGATTCCTACTCTGTAACCCTGTCCTCCGGAATATAAGGGGAGGCAGGGCACCTCCTGAGGGCTGAAGGAGAAAAAGAATCTCACCAGAGAAACCTCAAAGGCAATACACCACAACTGGACATAGGGTATTACCTCACCTTGAGAGCCTGAACCAATATAAATTATTCGTGTTCCTTTGCAGCCCATCAAGTTTAGGTTTCACGAGTAGCCTCATATTATTATTGCTGATACAAAACATCGACAGGAATCTTTTCTCTTTCCCCCCACTTTTATAGAGCCTATACTGATAAGTGGGCTTGGGCCGGCTGATTCGGTTCTGGGCCACAAGATATGAGTTTCTAAATGGCATGCTCTATAGAGCCGACTGCTGGCTATGTTAAAATCATAGTGTAGATGTTAGTTACAGAAACCGGTTAAATAATCAGATATACTTCATGACAGCCCTATTGATGGACACATGTCTTCAGATATCTGCATTATTTTCCAGGTATTGAAGATACATCCTTATAAGGATCAATAGCTGGTCTCCATTAAAATTGGGGATGCAGGTATCTCTCAAGTACACCTAACCACACATTGGGTTAAAATCCAAGAAGTGGTACTCGGCTTACATGCTTAGCCACCAATTGCCATGAGCAAAAATTATACCAGCTGATATGATGCTGAAGAGTCTACATACCGTGTAGTATACTACTCGGGAAAAACTACAAGGTTAAAGATCTTTGACTTTATGTTTAATTGTTTCATAATTAAGCACAAAGTCGGGGGCTACACCTAATAGGTGCGCCTATTTGGTGCACACTATTCATATTTTTCTATGAAGCCCTTCATAGCCTCGTTGCCAGCTAACATGAAGCAGGACACGGGAGAAGAAGCACTCGGACAAAGAGTACTCGGGAGCAATGCACTCGGGAATTCTTCACCATGGAGGATGGCACTCAACATCAGCTGTGACTCAATTATGAAGGTCTCAGAGGCTACTTTGGAGGCCATGGGCCCCGGGTACCTCATGGGAAGCATTTGGGCCACTCAGACAGAGGATAGGCCCAGCCTTGTAATTAGGGATACAATAGAACTCGGCATACACAACCTTGTATGACAAGGAAAGGATATGGACCTAGTCGGGTACGTTGTATTCCTAGAAGGAAATCCCCTGGTCGGAGTCCGATTGAGATTTCTACTCTGTAACCCTGTCCCCCGGTATATAGGGGGAGGCAGGGCGCCCCCTGAGGGCAAAAGAGAAGAAGAAGAAGAATCTCACTAGAGAAACATCAAAGACAATACACCACAACTGGACGTAGGGTATTACCTCATCTCAAGGGCCTGAACCAGTATAAATTGTTTCATGTTCCTTTGCAATCCATCAAGTTTAGGTCTCACGAGTAGTCCCATATTCTTATTGCCGATACAAAACATCGACATCCTCCCTAACCATCCACACCATGCTGAGGTTGCACCTATGGATAGGGCACACAATGTCGGCTAGGCTACTCCCTTTGCACCACGACGGGTTCAAAACCCGATCAACCTGACACCGGAGCCGACCCAACTCCATCACGCCCATCCTCACCAAACAGTGCCTAGGAGAAGGAGAAGCTACGCTACATGCCCAACCATTGCCCACGCAGGCTTATGGTATGTACGAAAAACAATTCAAGAGGTTTCTGTGAACTAGTCCTTAATTGCCGTGGGTACGACCAGCCAAATCATGCACTCACAGCCCACCATTAGGGTCATATTTTAGTTATATGATTATACATGACCAAAGTTCCCTCGTCTCGATACAAAGTCGAACAATAAGTATAATAATGGGTATTTATTCCCCCAAGGTGACCTAGTTTATTCTAAGCATGGCTAAGCAAACTTAAGTCATAATCTAGTCATATTATTGCCCAGGCTACAAAGGGAAAGGGGTTTAACAAGCTATAGTCGTCAAACTGTATTTAGGTTGAGTCCCATTCCACATGAAAAAATAAAACATGCATCTTTATTGAAGAAAACAAATATTTTGCATAAATTAGGCACAAAATGATCAGGAATGTTGATGTATCTTGCCTTGCTCCGGCTCTGCAACTTCAACGACCACTTTAAACTACACCGGTGACTCAGAAACGTCGGTCTATAACGACATCCAATGCATAAACAATAAAAACAGTACATAAGAACACTGAAACATGAATTAAAACCATTTTAACTAGATTCTTGGCATTTTTCTAGATTTAATGAAATTTGAATGGAATTAATTAGAGCTCGTATGAATTAGTTATGAATTTTCAAAGATTCTTTTTGCTTTTACTATACAAAAGAAAAGCCTCAATGATTTATTGCACATTACACCAGAATTATGGCACCAGCCGACTGGACGGGGGCCGGCACCGATAGGCGGGCCCCACGAGTTAGTGACTCAAGTGAGGACGGCGCACGGTGGACCGCGTTCACCACAGCCGGGTGCGGCTGAGCAACGTGGCTGCCGACGCGGCACTGACGTGGCGGAGCGTGGGTGCCCGCAGCAGGCGCCACACAAACGACTCCGATGTACCATGGGGTAGATCGAACGGCCGAGGGCAAAAGGGGGCGATGCCCCGCCATTGCACTTGGCTGGAGGCGGCGTGCACATCTCGATGGTCACCTCCGGCGACCATCCAGCGCGGCGGAGGGCTGCGGCGAGTGGTGGGATGGATGGGGAAGAGAATGGGGACCTCACCGAGAGCTCACGGCGAATGGAGAGCTGAGAACGGTGGTGAGAAATGGTACGAGGCGGCAGTGAAGCTTCAGGATGGTGACGGCGAGCGCGTTCCAGTGGCAATTGACGGTGACGGAGGAGCAGACGGGAGCAAGGAGATCCTAAGGAAGGTGTGGAAGGTGTTAGGGGGGAAGAAGGACCAAATGGCTAGTGGAATTTCGTGGCTGAAGTCCAGCGGTGGCACTCACCGAGAGCTCGATGGCGGAAATGGGGCTCCGATGGCAAGGGGGTTTATGGAGATGGCAGCCTAGGTGCTCCGGAGGTGGCAACTACAGTAGTGATGGCGGGCGGCTGGAGACGGCGGTGGCAGTGCTTCGGGTTCTCAGTGAGCAAGGGGTTTGGGGGCTCAGTGAGTACGGGCGTTTGAGGGAAAAGGGAGAATGGCACGGGGAGGGTTTTTATGCACTCGGTCAATGGAGATCGTGGCCGAGGCTGTGTGAATTTCATAGAGAGGGCCGAGGTCGGCAGCGGGCGACATGGGCGCGTGCGTGCGTGGTTTCCATGGCCGAGTGGGGGAACGGGCGCAGGGACGTGGGGGTCCATGACGGGGACTCGGTCTGTGCATTTGAACAAAGTGCGGTGGCGTGAGGAGGCGGCAAAGGGTGGGAATCCGATGGCGTAGCACGGCTCAGTTTTGCCCGAGTTTGGCGGGAGGAAGACGAAGCTAACAGATGAGCCCAGCCTGTTAGCGGGAGAGGTGAACGGGCAACGGGCGCGAGCGGCTGGGCCATTGCAGGCCGAGCGGCAGGAGAAGAGGAGAGACGGGCCGAGGCCAAGCGCAGCGCGGGTGTGCAGGGAAAAGGAGAGGGAGTGGGCCGGCAGCCAAGGGGAAAAAGGAAAGAAAAACAAGAAGGAAATGAAAGGAAAAGGGAACCAGGATTTTCCTAGGGGATTTTTAGTTGGTTTTTAATTCTGATAATTCAGTTTTATTTATTAAAAATAGTTCCAGTACTCTAAAAATTCCAATAAAAATCATGTTAGTGTATTTTGGTAAGGAGAATACAAGAAAAATATTCCCAGCCATGACAAATTATTATTTAATGTTTTTACCATTATTTCTTCCATCCAACCTTCTAAAATAATTTCTTTTGGAATTTAATTAATAAATTTTGTGGATCTCTTCAAAATATTTTGCCCTTTTATTCTGAAATCAGAGGATTAGCTAAAATTAGTACATAAAACACCTTTATGATTTGTGCCATAGATAAGTGTTTTGTATAAAATATAATATGTACACGAATTTCTAAAATCGCAAGGAATTTATCTTAACTCCAATTAAGATAACTAAATGGCAGTAAGTTCACACCATCTCCCTCTTAAATCTCACAAAGTTAGATTTAATAAAACCTAATCCTAAAATACATATCATTAAAATAGACGTATAGGTACCGTATATATCTAGAAATTGCCAAAATTATATCTCTTAAATAGAAGCTGATAAAATGGAAGTTTCTTCACTAAAATTTATCTAGGACCAGTACCAACTCATTGCATAGGTCTCACACACATTAGAGTAAATTGGATATTTGACGTTATTTTGTAATTAGAGAGATTCACGTATAAGACTTCCAAATAATATATCTTTCAAATGCCAAATACTAAATTAGAACTTCTTTAACCATCTTTCATATAAAATTATACTCTCTAAAAATGTAAATAATAATTTGACAAGACTAACTCATGAAATGCGTGTTAAATTTGACATAGGATGCAAACACCGTATTTCACGTGTATAGCTTCTAGAATTTATATCTCCGAGATGCAAAGTAATAATATATAACTCCCTTCACTAAAAATCATCCATAACCAATGTCTATCCACTGCCTAAAGCTCACACTTGGCAAAACAACTCACAAAGTATCTTTAAAATCTATATAAGGTATAATTACAGTAATACATACATAGAACTTGTAAAATTCGTAACTCCCAAATAAAAAGAGATAAAATAGAAATTACTTCACCTTAATTCACTTTAGGTCAGTACCTAATCATTGCATAAGCCTCATGCATATTAGAGCATTTTGGATTTTTTGCACTATTTGCTATTTATTCAATCGTACGTTAAATTTCCTTTTAGAGGACAAGTTCGAAGTCGGTGAAGGAGTGGAGTAAATGTTGCTCTAGGTATCCAAGAGTAAGGGAAGTATTTCCCCTCCTCCTTGGAACAAATTGAAACCCATGTTTTGGGTAATGAAATGTGTTGTTTGCAAAACTGCATGTATATTTGTGAATAACGATATTTAAAATGTGGAAATTGGTAGTTATATCCTATTTGCTGCATAACCAACCATGAATACTTGAGTTCCTTACTATTTGTAACCTTAGACTTGGTTAGAGTACTTCACTTGTGCACATTTGGGCTTATACTTGCTTATTATTCTCTATATGCTTAGCCATGCTTAGTAATATACTAAACAACATTGTGATCACTTTATACATTTGAAAATGTGCATTTTACAACTTCTGGATAGAGATGAAGCCTCTGGTTATTTGTGAACTAAAATGATGAAAAACACGATTTTAGACTTGGGCGGTAAATGGTGTGCATATGGAGTAGTTGCACACCGATAGGGGGAGTGTTTGTCTGAGTCAATTAAGGACCGAATTCTATGTCACCCTCTATTGTTCACCATACAACCACATGTGATAGAATGGGATGGCCTTAGCTCATTAAGTTGTCCAATGCTTAGCCTTGGTAGGCCAAAGTAGTATGGGTTAAGTCGCACTATTAGCTCATAGGAACTACCTAATGACCCATAACGGTGTTAGGCATCTAAGTCTATCCAATACAACGGTATAGTACCTCATGGGGAAATAGAGGGTTTGCCACCACGGCACTAGGTTAAGGCTTGGGCCCACCACCTAGCGGCATTGAGGTAGCCCCTCGGTGTGGATTTCCGCTTGCCGTCACTGGTGCAAGGCTAGGCATTGAGAAATGTAAAGGCTACATTGTGATCTCTAGACCGTACTCAACATGTAGAGTGTGGTAGTGTTTTGGCCAGCACAAGACAAACTAGAGGATTCACATCATGTGGGTAAAGTTGTAGAAACTTTGACATAGTCAAAACTAATCGATTAGCCATGCTCGCGGTGATGAGCGACATAGTGACGTGCCATGAGTATAGATTTGCGTATTACAAATGTGTTCATGAAATTGGGATGTGGATTGGTGATTTATGATGATTATTATGCTTATGATGATGCTTATGTTGGCTTGTTGCCATGGAGGGCAACAAGCAGGAAAAATATTATGTTGATCACTTCCTTTACTTATTATAAATGTTTTTAATGTTTTATTAAATACCGTTGCAAATACTTGTGAACTAAAATTGGCTTTATGCAAAATTGAACCTACAAATAGCCTTTCCTTGACTTAGAGCTTGCATGTAGCTTTGTAGGATTGTCGTTGTCAGTACATTATTTCGGTAATGTACTGGCTCTTGCTTGTATTATTATTGCTTAACTTTGTTGTAGATTGAGTATTGTGGGAACCGTTGCTTCTTTAGCATGGTTCTTTAAAGGGGGCCAACCCCTAGTCAGTTGCTTGTGGATATGGGTAGATGAGCTACCACTGAACCGTATTATTTGGCCGGTCGGCCTACGTAAACTCTCAAGTTGTAAATTTTTTTATTTATTTGTTTACCCTATTGATGTATATCATTGCTTGAGATGAAAGTGTGAGACTAATTCATTTCCTAGGAGCTAGTCGAGCACAAGTATGGACTTGAAACAATTGAGATATCTGCTCAATAGTCGATGTAGATCGAGTCCTTCGGGGTATGTAGTCTCTTTGTCGCCACCATCGTGTGGTTTGGTGGGCATATCCTAGGATGGACTGGTGGAGGCTATTTTGTTGAGTATCTCCTTTATTTCGAGTTCGGCGCATTGAGTTTGTATCGTATTTCCTATTCGCGATATCAAGTATGCTTTGAGGTGTGGTGGTTACAGTCCCACCACTCCAATAGTTAGCATTGACGTGGTGAGTTATGAATCACTATACAAGTCTTAGGGTGTCATCACATTCCCCTCCCCGCACACGCTTGGCCCACGCCAGCCTTCTAGCACCGTGCTGTCCGTTCCTTCTTTCCCTTACTGACATTGTAAGGCCAGGGCCCACATGTCAGGTGGGTCTTCAACCTTCAGCCGAATTGGCCAGTGGGGATTGAGCCCGCTACGCCGTTGGATTTCTTCCTCCCATTGCTGCACATTCCCATCCGCCTCTGTTCGAATTCAAGCAGACCGAGTCCACCCGACATCCACGTGCCCATTCCCCTACTCGGCTGTGGAAATCACGCGCAGACGTGCCCACGATGCCACTCTGCTGACCTTGCCTCTCTCTCAGCAAATTGGACCGCCCCGGCTGTGGTTTATCCCCTCCGAGCCCATATAATCAACTGCCACACCCCTGCAAGCATTTCCCCTCTTTCGCCCACACTCGCCAAGCTCCCTAGCACCCTGTGCATCGAGTTCTTATAGCACTTACGCCGTTTGCCGCCTCTAGTCGCTCGCCGTTCGCCGCACCTAGCCACACCAGCCGTGCACATCTATGCCACTGCCTTCACTGCGTCCAGGAGAACCCTGTCTACCCGTTCACCACTCCATTCCACCACAGGAGCTAATGTTCACCGAGCGAGGTGAGCTTCATTGCCACAAAAGCTCGCCGTCCGCCTTTTTCCGCTGTTCCAATCGGCCATTTTTTGACCAGCCTCGGGGGCCCACAGGAGTGCGGCAACCTAGCCCACCGGTTAGAGGACGGCAAAACCTACTGCACCTAATTTTGTAATGGCATTCGTTACTTCCATAGTTCGGCAATTGCAATATTTCCCCAAGAGCCATAAGGTGAGAGCCAAGGCCAAGAGGAAGGGGGATCGAGTCCAATAAAACTCCGAGAGCCTAAGTCCTGTATACACTTCTCACAGACCATCATGAAACCTAGAACACAACAGGAGTAGGGTATTATGCCACCGTGCGGCCTAAACCTATATAAACCCCTTGCTGCATTCACTTGTTGATGAAGCTACGCCATGTCAAACGCATTCACCCTCGGCCGAAATCACAAAGGGGGTCCCTCAGGATCCTTGCGTATGGTGTACACACATCAACACCCGCAAGCCACGTAGGCCTGCGGGGGAGTTCTCGGGGAACGAATGGCGCCCCCGAGCACCCGCGGGCTACGTGGTCCTACATGGTAGAGCTCAGGAGCCAAATGGCTACCAGCGCATTTAATGTGTCGAGACAAGGCGTGTAACCGTGCCTTGTCCCTCATGCGCCTCTCTAAGGAGGGGCGATGTGACAGATATCTACCCACCAGGGCGTGCGGCGTGTTAGATGGGTCAAGCCATGTCACCTGTCAATTGGAGCACTGTGTAGGTTATCAGGAGGCGTGGGGTGTCAGACAACTTCACTCCTCTTTCTTCCATTTTTGCCTACTCCGCCTAGGCACTAACAGGTGGAACCGTAGAACAGCAATGATGACCAATGTTTTCTCCACCGGAGTGCCCCACATGAGTGGGTGGTGTCCTGCACACGTGGTTGACGACTGGGGCACGTGGCAGGCAGCCACGGCCTCCTCCAAGACCAGCTTCGTGGGGGCCTAGCTTGGAAGAGTGCAAGGCCTGTTCAAGAGAGACGACCGGCACTATTCAGCAAGCTTGGCAGGGCATGCCTATCTTGTACCCTACCATAGCCTAGTTGTAATTTGGTCAATCTAGGGCGTAAGTTTCTATGCCCATCTCTCTAGTTCGGCTATTGTGCTACCACCCGTGTTCTATAAGGGTAGGTCCAAGGCCATGAGGAGGGGGATCGAATTCTATTTTATACACAACCAACACTCTAAACATAATACACAACACACATGAGTAGGGTATTACGCCAATACGTGGCCCGAACCTATCTAAATGCCTTGTGTCTATCTTTCTCCATTTCCTAGGTAGACTCAAGAACTTCACCCGCCGGCCGAACCTCAAGGGGGTCTATCCAGACCAACGCAAGTATTGGGGGGCATCTGCTGCAGAGACCGAGTTGACTTCGTGTACTGTTAGCTTCTGCTTCCTCTTGGACTCATTCGTAGTCGGCCCTCCGAAGATGTGGTTGAGCTCAACCTGGGGGTCTTGCTAATCGCCGGCTTCACCCGAATTTGGCTTGTCTTTGTCTTTATCGGCGCCAGATGTTGAAGCCTGCTCGGAAGCAAACTTCTTGAGCATGAATCAGTCCTTAGCGGTGCTTGCCCTTTGGATGAAAGGGGCATGGCCCGTTCATCACTTTTTGGTATTTGTTATTCCTTGAGGGTTGCGGCCGAGTACGCTCCATGGTAGCCACCACATTATCTGACTTCCGCTTAAGGTTGCCGGACTTGTTTTGTGTTGGCTCGCCGTTGTCTTTCTTGTCCTTCTGTTGGGGCTCTTTTTTGTCGTCGAGAGCCTGAGCAACCGCATCGGCCTAGTCAGCATACTTGTTCGCCATATCAAAAAGAGCCTTGTACGACGCGAGAGGTTTCCAAGTGAACTTGGCAATGAACGGGGCATCTTTGACTCCTTTATGGAATGCGGTGATGATGACCTCGTCCTTGATCATTGGGATCGAATTCCGCTTCTCAGAAACCTCTTGATGAACTAGCAAAGAGACTCATTCTTCCTTTGGTGCAAGTGATAGAGATCGTGCTCAGAAGATGGCCTCTCGTAAGTTCCCTGGAAGTTGGTGATAAAGCGTTCTTGGAGTTCTCCCCTGGAGCCGATTGACCTCTTTGGGAGTCCTGTTAGCCATGTCCTCGCCGAGTCGGCTAGAACAACTGGGAGGTAGTTAGCCATGGCCTTGTGATCTCCTCCAGCTGCTCGGATCACCAGATTGTAGACCATGAGCCAGGACTCAGGATTGGTCTTCCCATCATACTTCTTGATTCCTGTCGGCTTAAAACCCGATGGCCAGTCGACCTGTTGCTGCTATGGGTGAAGGCCGGTACTCCATCTGCATGAGGACTCCGACTCTGACTACAGTGGTGAAACCGCTCGTGGTGGAGGCCGAAGCGCCCATTCTCGTCTTCTAGTCGGTGCTGCTCATCTTCCTCGCATTCGTGGCGCCTTACGTTGATGTCTTGCTGGAGATCACGTCGTAGTCGGCCTCCGAGATCCTGGTTGTTCCGACGGTCGTTTTGATGTCGACGCCACCGGTCGTTGTTGGGGTTGCTGAGTGACGTTTGGCATGACTCTGTGTGCGGCTGACTGGAGCCGGTTGCTCGTCGTCATGTTGAGGCGGACGAGACCGCCATTGGAAAAGCCGACCGATTGGTCGGTATGAGGATATCGCTCGACTGTTGGTGCTACTGACATGCAGCAGTGGTGATCATGGCTTTTATCCTTGTATTATTGGGGTAGCCTGGTGATCAGGCCCAAACTGGAGCATGTCTAGTAGAGTTGCAGCGGCCATGATGTTTTGCTGAGGCATTACGAAGACATCATGGTTGGCGACTTGGGTTTGGAGGATTTGTTGTTGAGCAGTCTGCCCCGTCTTGCTTAGATCGTCGTTGTGGTCATCGCGCATTGTCACGCTCTGATTTTTCTCGGAGAATTAAAAATCATGAAATAAGTGGTTTTTAGAATTTACCTTAAAATTTCAATGCATTTAACAAGAGAAAATAAATTTTCCTTTAATAACTCATGCGTGGAGGAATTTTCTTAATTTTTTTCATGTCTTAAACTGCTCTAAATTTTCCTAGGAATTTTTAGAGCTCAGCTATTAATTTAAAAAAATACAAACTTCATTTCAATGACTATCTAAATTAGAAAAACAAAATTAAAAACCTTATCTATTTCCCCCCTCGGTTGGGCCGCCTCCGGCCCAACTCCTCCCCGCGCCAGCCCACCACCACGGCCTGCATCCCCATCCCTGCCTCCCTCCGACCAGGCCATTGTGGCCCATTTTCTCCAAATCAGCCCTGCCAGCGTGGGTCGGCTCACCCGCTACACGCTCTCCCCGACAAGTGGGACCGGGGCCCACCTGTCAGAACCATCTTCCTCCTCCTGCCACCAACCCCGCGCCACATGACCCCACGTCGCCGCCGTTCCCGCGCCCTCTTCCTCCCGTGCTCGCGTCCAACCGCTCGGACCGAGTCGCTGCCGCCGCCTCCACTTTCCTCCCCCATACTCCCCATCTTCCCATGAAGCCTGGTACAGGATTGAGCACCACGCCCCCACGATGCCACCATGGCTGGCGCCCGAGCTTTACCCAAATCCACCTCGCCCGGCCACGTCTTCGCCTCACCGAGCTCATAAATGGAATTCATGTGCCTCTCTGTCCATTTTCCCTCACCTAGCCAAGCTCTCCATGCCCCCTAGCTCACCCTCCCCACGAGCGCCGACGCCACAGCCGGCCGTGCCTCCAACCGCTCGTCGCCGGTGTCTGCAGCCCCATTGGGCCACGCCGCCACCGCTAGCAGATTCGCCGCCACGGGGAGCCTCTCGGCCGCCCCCTCTCCAGCCCCAATCGTTGCCTGAGCCCTCTCCCCTCCGTGCCTGGTGAGTACTATCGTCGCCTTAGTTCTCCAGTTACCAAATTTTGTCATCCCGGTTGGCCGTTCCCTTGCCTAAACCCCTCTCCATCGTTGCCAGGTTCCAACAGAGCCTGGCCACTGGTTACCCTCGCCTCAGCGCCGCCGAGACAAGCTTGCCACCGGCCAACCCGAAGCCACCACAGCAAATCCCCGCCACCGGCTCCCTTTTCGCCGTGGTTTCCGGTCGTGCAAGTGTGGGTAAGGCTCGCCGTCTCATGCTCGTCCCCTCGGTGTTTTCCGTTTCCACCATCGTGCCGCCGTTCATCGGAATCATCGATTCCCGTTCTCACCGGCGTGGTGACGTGGCCTCCCCGCTCAGCAGCCATGTTTGTGCCATCTAGTCCCGCCCGTGCCAACGTGTGTGCCCTCGCATGCACCATGGCCTGGTCCGATCAGGATTGATCCGTGCCGTCATCTCTCTTGGGTCAATCTCACCCGACCGATCCCCCTTGGCCGAATCTGGCCGTCCATCCTTGTTGCTTCAATCCGAGTCATCGATCCAAAACTCTAACTGATCTTGGCTGTCCGCTCGTGGACCGCCTCTGTGGTCTCGGTCCACGGTGGACTGGCCCTAGCCCGTCACCGTTGGGTGGACCCTGCATGTTAGTGGCGTTCTCTCTCTCTTGAGGGCTGATGCAGTAATCCCCCTTTTCCTTCACAAAAATAATTATTAATTGCGTCATAAATCGTATTTAATTCCATAAATTGATTTAAATGTCTCAAAACTTCTAAAATTCATAACTAATTCATACGAACTCCAAATTGGACCATTCAACTCTCAAAATTCATCTAAAATTGAGCTCTACATGTTTGTTTACTTTTCATGTACTATTTACTTGGTTTTTGTTAGAGTTTTTTCTCGTTTTGCATGCCAGCGCTTAGGAAACCGACGTTTCGAAGGGTCACGACTTCACGGTTTTCGCTCGGAAGAGTATTTGACAAAGCAAGGCAAGTCACACATTTATCCTTGAGCATGTTGAACCTACTTTGTGAAACATTTTATGATTTATAAATAAATTGCATGTTTTGCCAATTACATGGAATATGGGACAACCTATCCACTTGCTTGAGACCCTGTTTATTTGTTATCCACTCCTTGATAACTTTGGATGATAATCTGACTAGCTTATGTCTCATTGGATGACTTGGCTAGAGATAGGACCTGCTTAGCCAGGCTTAGTACCACTAGATCACTGATGGGATAATCGCATTATTTCTATATTGGTAACCTGTTGAGCTGCGTGCTCGAGATGTTTGACCATGGTAATTGGTCATAACTAATCAACTAAAATTTGACATAATGGTGGTGTTGATGCCGAAAACCGCCGGTGTGCCAAAAAGTTTGCTGATGATCTGGTTCGGCGCCTAGAGACACGCGAAGGCCTGGGAGATCTGCTTAGCTCCAGTGCCGGTCCTAAATATCTGAGGTTCGCGGGTGTGCCAGTCAATTTGACCCAGCAATTGACAAGGAGAAAATATTAGCTTAGGGATTCAATCGGCCGACAAGAATCCTGCTAGCTGATTGCCGAAGGGACACTTGAGCACCAGCTGAAATCCGATGATAAAACCGTGCCCGGGCCCTAGTTGTCCACGCCCGGGTCCTCGCTCGTGCCCGCGCCCGAATCCTTGCTTGTGCTCGCGCCCGGGTCCTAGTTGTCCGTGCCCGGGTCCTTGGTTGATTGCCGATGGGGCTTGTATATCGGCTAGGAGCTGATAATGATATAAAGATGGAGAACTCGCTAGCTTCCCTCGTGCCGACTGCCTGACCACCAGTAGGACTTGTATATCGGCTAAGAAGCCGATAGTAGTATCAGCAAACATTAGATCAGTCAATGATAAACAGAAGATATGCATCGGCTAGAGGTTGATGATATAAACCAGCAATAACCCAACCGTGCATCGGCTAGAAGCCGATACTGATATAAGCAAGTAATCCAGCCGACTGCCAAAAACAGAAACACTTGGACATCGGCTAGAAGCCGATGATAGAATAAATGGGCAGAGCAATAACCAATAAACAATGCAGTCGGCTTTTATTAATAAAAAGATAACCTATCGGCTAATCACTCCGACAGAACATCGCATAAACACCCATCGGCTTAGCAAGGATAAATCTATTATTATCAATCTAGTAGTTCAAACTCAATTGATGCAGCACAGATTTAATAACAATAAAAGAACCTCGATGAGTCGATAGATCTAATGCAATTGTGATGTATGATAACTTATCGGCTATACATCCCGATTAGACGCTTGCACAAAAACCATCGATCTAACAGGAACAATTTATCACTGCAGTTTAGTAGGTCGGACCCAACTGATGCAGCACAAACTGATGATAAACTGTTCCCGGTAAACCGATACGATCTATGCACGCGTGATGTGATATATCTACTCGGCCTATGAGATCAAACCTAACTGATGGAGCTGTAGACAGAGCAGAATATACCATGGTAAGCCGACTACCATAAGCCGACAAGAATATCGGACCTAACCGAGGAAGTCCTAGTCGATAGGTAGTCGGGGTAACGAGACTTACCCTCTCGCAGGAGTTCGGACCTAACCGATGCAGCCCGGCTCGAGAAGCAAGAACCCGTTGGTAAAGGGTGGCGATGCACCGAATTTGATTGATCGTTGTGATAGTTTACAAGGTCCCCGGGCATACGTATATATACCTCGAGTTAATACAGTCCTGATCGGACACGAAACAGGAGTTTCCTAACTATAAAAGGAAAACTAACAAGCCCTGATCTCACACGAGAACAAGTTTATCTAAAAAGTATTAAAACTACCTAATTTATAGATAAGGTAATTAACTGCCATAGCATGGTCTTCACGATTCCTTTCCAGACTCGGTCTCTTCCAGATAAATTTCCACCGGCTAATATAGTCCTTTCCTTAACCGAACATGATAGAAATCCGTGCCAAATTTTGGCGTTAACAAGTGGGCTCTGGGTGCATGGTTTTGTTGGTCGCACCCATGGCAGTTAAGCACCGGTTCACGGGAACCCCTTGAGCAGATTTCTGTACAACCACAAGCCAGCGTGGGGAACGGCTGGGCTTGTAGCGTAGCTCTTCCCTCTCCTAGGCACTGTTCGGTGAGGATGGTGAAGGAGTACGCGCAGGCTACGATAGTAGAAAACAAAACTTTTATACCACGCACACCAGGACATCATGCGAGAGAGGGATCATGAATCGTTACCACTAGACGCGCAGTGTAGCGGAAGAAGGGTTGGAGAAGACGGTCCAACCACACGCGCGTCGAGGTAGTAGTGGAAGTAGTCAATCTCCGCAGATCTAATTAGCAACGAGCACCGCCTCCACCGGTATCCACACGTCCGGGGCTGGAACGCCGATTGCGAGTGTACTAGCACTCGTGAGCGGCTAGGGTTCGGCTCAGGAGGTGGCGGCTAGGGTTTAGCTCGAGGTCAATAGAAAAACATGAATCTCCTCGGCCCCTCGCCTCCCTATATATAGACCTCCTCACTCGGGCCTCGTGGACCAAGGCCCAGTAAGAGTCTACTCAGATCTCTATCCAATTCGAATAAGTGTTCCAACCCATTAAGCATGCGACCCTGTAGGTTCACGTATATTTTGTCGCGACCCGGAAACGCCTTTCTGGTCACCCTGTTAATAGCGGCCTCTAGCAAGGCATATTAACCCCAAAATATACGTAAAGATCATATCGGCTGAACCTGTAATGTTCTCATATACAAATCCCTTTGCCTCACGATATCGATTTAGCTCAAGGTGAGACTTGTGTCATCCTCTTAATAGCTCAATCACTCTCTCGATCCTATGATGGATTACAAACTTGTGATTGACACCTCAATCACACTAGCATGGCCATGCACTTCCATAATCCATTACATCGAGGGGCCCAGAGATCTCTCCCGTAAGGAGGGACAAATTCTATCTTGATCATTCACATCCCACTACATGTTTTATAGCAAACCCTAAGACTACTTTTATGACTACCTAGTTACGGAGTAGTGTTTAGTAGTCCCAAAATAAGCTACTACGTATGTTGGGAACCATGATGATCTCAAGTCTAAGGACTCTACATAAACATTACTTGAGACTAACTGATGACACATGAAATCTCTGCAGTATCTCATGGCGGGTCTATCCAACATATGTTCATTAACAAATGTCCATATTATCGATTTGGTATCTCCATACCATAATCTATGAGACATGATCATCAATCAATACATATGCTGATGTTAGAATCATATTTGGTCCTCATATGATATATGATCAGGGATCATTTAGAAATAGCAATATTTGACATTAAGAGTCTCATGAATAAGTCACGTACTCATTGATCAACAATGATAATGTCTATTTTAAGGAACAAATCTGTGGAGGCCATGGGCCCCGGGTACCTCATTACTAGTACATGGGCCACTCGGATAGAGGATGGGCCGAACCATGTAATTAGAGATAAGATAGCATCCGGCAGGCTTTGCCTTGTATAATAAGGAAATATAGTCTTAGTCGGATAGGACTCTATCTTTAAGTAGGAAATCCCTTGGCCGTATCCGGCTGGGATCCTTATCATGTACCCCTGTCCCCTAGTATATAAAGGGAGGCAGGGCGCCCCTCAGGGCAAGGACAACAAGATCATTGATCATCATACACCTCAGAGGAATAACACCTCAACTGGACATAGGGTATTACCTCACCTTGAGGGCCTGAACCAGTATAATTCTCTTGTGTTCCTCTGCAGTCCACCGAATTCACCCTCGCCGAGTAGCCCCATAATATTATTGCCGGTGCAAAGCATCGACAGTTGGCGCGCCAGGTAGGGGCTCTGGCGAATTCCACATCAGAAGATTTGATGGATTTGATCAACGGAGTCAGCAGCAACAAGTTCTCCCCCGGAGATGCAATTACCTTCGGGAGCTTAGATTTCTTCGCCGATCAACTCGGCAATCTCACCTTGGCTGAGGCAGATCCAATCTCGCCGGTCGAGGAACTAGCTGACGCAGCGCTAGTCGGCCCATCAGACACCGCCGTCTCCTTCAGCGACTTTCTGCGGCAGTCCTTCACATCGCCGAGCATCGGGACAACGCTTTCCTTCGGAGTCCGACTCGTGCTAGGCCTTGAGCCAGCCCGGGTTGGGCCGAGAAGGAGAGAGGTCGTCAATCTCCTTCACAGCTCTGGCGACGCTACGCACCCATATCCCGTGCAGCAGACCCGATCTCTAGCAATTTAGTTTGGACACGGCCAAGCGCCGTTTCAGATTGGATCTAGAGAGGTCGGAGTCGTTCTCACTCCGATAAACTACTCGGAGTCCGACACCAAGTCGGATAGCGGTTCGAGCGCCAGTTCGGACTCTACATTGGCAAGCTTCCTCCTTCCCCGCGAGATCTTCATGGCTTCAACTCCACCATCTGAAGTACGCCGACTACAAGAAGAGCAACAGGAGGAGGCGCGCCGACTACAACAAGAGGAGGCCAATCGTGTGACCCGCAATGAAGAGCTACGCCTGGCTGGGCGAGTCGCTCAGCAGCAGATCCTCCAAACCAAAGTCGGCGATCACGACGTCTTCGTCACGCCACAACAGAACGTCGTGGCCGCCGCAACCTTGCTGGATACACTCCAACTCGGGCCTGATCACCAGGCCACCCCAACTATCGCCAAGATCAAGGCGATGATCACAGCTGCCGCTTGTCAATAGCAACAGCAGTCGGGCGACACAATTATACCGACCAACCGGTCCGGTTCCCCGGCGGCAGGCTCATCTGCATCAACTCGGCGCTGGGTAGCTGGCTCCAGTCGACAACGCGAGGCGTCTAGGCAAACCACGCTCGGCAATACTAATAACAACAACTGGCGCCGTCACCAATATGACCGCCTGCCTAATCAAGACCTCCGAGAGTGCCTACCACACGACCTTCGCCATACTATCAGTGCCCGGCGCCGCGAACGACAAGAAGATGAGCGACGCCGACTGGAAGACGAACACGAGCGCTTTGGCCTCCATCACGAGTGGTTTAACCACCGCGGTTGAAGCCCGAGCCCTCGCGAAGATGAAGGCATCCCAGCCTTCACTCGGGAGCTACAGGACGTACATTGGCCGACTGGCTTCAAGCCCACGAGGATTGAAAAGTACGACGGCAAGACAAATCCCGAGTCCTGGCTCAACGTATACGTCCTAGCAGTTCGAGCTGCTGGGGGCGACAATAAAGTCATGGCTAACTACCTCCCGATCGCGCTAGCCGACTCGGCGAGGACATGGCTGACAGGCCTCCCTAAGTGGTCGATCGGTTCTTGGGGAGAACTCAGGGAGTGGTTTATCGCTAATTTCCAGGGGACCTACGAGAGACCGGCTTCGGAGCACGATCTTTATCAACTCCACCAGAAAAAAAATGAGTCTCTGCACGAATTCATCAAAAGGTTTTCCGAGAAGCGCAACCAGATTCCAACTGTCAAAGACGAGGCCGTTATCGCCGCCTTTCGCAAGGGGGTAAAAGACGCCCCGCTTATTGCAAAGTTCACTCGGAAACCACCATCCACAGTCCGGGCACTCTTCGACATGGCCAATAAATACGCCGACTCGGCCGAAGCGGTCGCTGAGGCCCTCGACGAGAAGAAGGAGCCCCGACAGAAAGAACAGAAGGCGAAAGCCGACAACAAGCCGTCTCAAAACAAGTCTGGCAGCCGTAAGCGAAAGTCGGATATTGAGGTGGCCAACATGGAGCGCAGTCGGTCGCGACCCCAACGGAACAACGACTACCAGAAAGTCATGAGCGGGCCATGCCCCTTTCACCCCAAGGGAAAGCACGCGGCCAAAGACTGCTATATGCTCAAAAAGTTCGCCTCCGAGCAGACTTCATCGTCTGGTGCCGACAAAGACCAAGACAAGCCAGACTCGGGTCCGGCTGATGATTTCCAAGATCCTCAAGCCGAGCTCAACCATATCTTCGGGGGACCACTCACGTACGAGTCCAAGCGCAAACAGAAACTTTCAGCGCGCGACATCAACACGGTCTCCACGGCGGACACTCCTCAATACCTGCGCTGGTCAAAGATGGCCATCACCTTCAATCGCGCAGATCACCCAGATCGGGTTTCCCACCCGGGACACTATCCACTCGTCCTGGACCCGGTCGTCAGGAACATCAGGCTAAAGAAAACCCTTATCCGGAGAAAAAAGCAGCGAAGTCGGGAATTTCAGCGGACTCTGACACGAAGAAGATCCCCCTGGACCCTTCCGACCCCTCCAAGACTGCTCTAGTCGGGACCGGACTCGACCCCAAATAGGAAGACGCGCTCGTCACCTTCCTCCAAGCCAACAAGGATATCTTCGCGTGGAAACCGTCCGACATGCCGGGCGTACCAAGGGAGGTGATCGAGCACGCCCTTAACGTGAAGACAGACGCCAAGCCAGTCAAGCAACGGCTGCGGCACTTCGCTCAAGACCACAAAGATGCTATCCGGGAGGAAATTACCAAGCTCCTCGCAGCCGGGTTCATCAAGGACGTTTACCACTCGGACTGGCTGGCAAACCCAGTTCTGGTCCGGAAGAAAAAGGTAAATGGCGCATGTGCGTTGACTACACCGACCTCAACAAAGCATGCCCCAAGGACCCATTTGGTCTCCTCCGGATAGATCAGGTGGTTGATTCCACGGCAGGGTGCGACCTACTCAGCTTTCTCGATTGCTACTCGGGATACCATCAAATCAGCCTGAGGGAGGAAGACTGCTTGAAGACATCTTTCATCACACCGTTTGGAGCGTATTGCTATGTCACCATGCCGTTCGGTCTGAAGAACGCGGGCGCAACCTATCAAAGGGCGATTCAGTGGTGTCTGCACACTCAGATCGGGCGCAACGTGGAAGCCTACGTCGACGATGTGGTGATCAAGACCAAGTCCAAACAAGACCTCATCGCTAACTTGGAAGAAACCTTCCAAAAGCTTCGAAGATTCAAGATGAAGTTGAACCCGGAAAAATGCGCCTTCGGTGTGCCATCCGGAAAGTTACTCGGCTTCATCGTCTCACACCGCGGCATCGAGGCCAACCCGGAGAAAGTCCATGCCATCAGGCACATGGCACCCCCGACTAACCTCAAAGACGTCTAGAAGCTGACAGGCTGCATGGCGACATTCAGCCGGTTTATCTCCCGACTGGGCGAACGGGGCATGCCCTTCTTCAAGCTGCTCAAAAAGGCCGACAATTTCCAATGGACTCCAGAAGCCCAACGAGCCTTCGAAGACTTCAAAGAATTCCTCACATCACCCCCCGTGTTGGCGTCACCTCTGCCCCAGGAACCGCTAATGCTATATCTGGCGGCAACAACATAGGTAGCACGGTACTGGTGGTTGAGCGATCCGAACAGGGTCATATTCAAAAAATGCAACGGCCAATCTACTTCGTCAGCGAGGTCCTTGCCAACTCCAAAACGAGATATCCGCAGGTCCAGAAGCTGCTATATGGCCTACTCATCACAGTCCGGAAGCTGGCGCATTATTTCCAAGCACACCAAGTCATGGTGGTCACAGCATTTCCACTCGGGGATGTCCTTCATAACCGCGAGGCCACCGGCCAAATCGCTAAATGGGCACTCGAGCTGATGGCGTTCGACATCACCTTTCAGCCACGGACAGCAATTAAGTCTCAAGCTCTAGCCGACTTTGTGGCCGAGTGGACAGAAGTCCAACTGCCTACACTAACAGCAAAGCTAGAGTACTGGACAATGTACTTCGACGGTTCTCTACGGATCGGAGGCGCCGGGGCCGGAGTCATATTGACGTCCCCCACTGGCGAAAAACTGAAGTACGTTCTACAAATCCACTTCCCGGCTTCCCACAACGTCGCCGAGTACGAGGCACTTGTTCACGGGCTCTGCATCGCTATATCACTCGGCATACATCGACTGGTTGTGCGTGGAGATTCTCAACTCGTGGTAAACCAAGTCATGAAAGACTGGACCTGTCTCGACGATACCATGGCGACATACTGTCAGGAGGTCCGCAAGCTGGAAAACAAGTTCGACGGGCTAGAAATCACACATGTCCTGCGCCAATACAACAATGCAGCAGACGAGCTGGCAAACATGGGATCCAAGCGAGAAGCAGTTCTAGCCATCAGTCAAGAAGAAACCGGCACCGGAGCAGTCGGGAGGCGAGCCTACCCCGACCACAAATGAGGTGCTGCACATATGTCAAGACTGGAGGACTCCTATTGTCAGATTTCTCCTGGACGACCAACCCCCAGAAGATCGCAGTTAAGCCGAGCAGATAAAGCGTCGAAGCAAAAGCTTCCTACTAGTCGAAGAAGACCTGTACCGAAGGAGCGCATCCAGTGTCCTCATGCGCTGCGTCACCACCAAGGAGGGCAAGCAGATTCTGCATTCGATCCACTCGGGCACATGTGGCAACCATGCCGCATCCAGGACGTTAGTCGGAAAGGCTTACCGGCAGGGATTTTTCTAGCCCACAGCAGTAATAGACGCCAAAGACATCGTTCGCAAGTGCAAGGGTTGCCAGTTCTACGCAAGACAAACAAACCTTCCAGCCCAGGAACTCCAAACTATCCCCATTTCCTGGCCATTCGCAGTATGGGGGCTCGACATGGTCGGCCCCTTCAAGAATGCGCCAGGAGGGTTCACACATTTATTCGTCGTGGTGGATAAATTCACCAAGTGGATTGAGGCTAAACCTATTGCAACAATTACAGCGGCACGAGCAAAGGACTTCATCTTGAGTATACTATACCGATTTAGGGTCCCTAACCGCATCATCACCGACAACGGTACTCAGTTCGCAGCCGGCGTTTTCCAAGACTTCTGCGAAGAATTCGGCATCAAGATCTGCTACGCATCTGTGGCACACCCGCGGAGCAACGGGCAGGTCGAACGAGCCAACAGCATGGTCTTACAAGGCATCAAGGCCAGGATATTCGACTGACTACAACCATACACGGGCCGGTGGGTACAAGAACTCCCATCCGTTCTCTAGTCTCTTAGAACCACGGTTAGTCGGGCAACAGGGCAATCCCCTTTCTTTCTGGTCTACGGTGCCGAGGCTATGCTACCTACAGAGTTACAATTCGGCTCTCCGCGCGTCCGGGCTTACTCAGAAGATGACTCCAACAATACCCGACTGGTCGAGTTAGATCAGCTGGAAGAAGCAAGAGACACCACAACTATTCAATCGGCAAGGTATCTTCAAGGCCTACGTCGCTACCACAATCGCAATGTCTGTGGCCGCGCCTTTTTGGTCGGGGATCTCGTTCTGAGGAAAATACAAACCACCAAAGACAGGCATAAATTATCCCCGATCTGGGAAGGGCCGTTCATTATAGCCGAGGTCACGCGGCCTGGCGCCTACCGACTGAACACCGAAAACGGCGTTCTCATCAGCAACTAATGGAACATAGAACAGCTACGTCCTTTCTATACCTGAGTTCTATAATTTTCATGTGTACAGTTCCTCTGACTCACTACGCCGCTTGTATCAACCGAGTAGTGAGTCGGGGGCTGCATGTATATATGTGCTCTGTCAATAACATACGAGCTTATTTCACTTCGGTTATGAAGCCTTACTATGACTGTCACGTTTGCCCGAGTACAGCTTCTTACTTCGAACGTTTTTATTAAGTTCTGACAGACTAACTCGGTGCATACTACACGGTCAAGTAAAGCTAATGACAACTGAATAATAAGCTTGGCGGCATTGCACACATATTTACACATGCTTGTTTACACAAGTTTATATATCCCGACTACATAACATTTTGCCCTTACAGACCCAGGTCTCGGGTAATTATTTCAGCAGTCGGCTTCGCCCGAGCAATCAGCTCCAGCGCCTCCTCGGGCGTCGTCTCTTCGGCAAACCCCTCCCCGATGGCTTCAATATCTGCCCTTGGCTAGATGGACTTGGTCATGGCCAGGGTATGGGCCACGCCGGCGACAACATGCTCATCCGAGTACTCTTTCAAGGCACTCGGTGCATCCTCGAGACACGCCTCTATCTGGGGAATTCTGCTGCAACTGGTCCCCACAGGGCGGGGATCTATGAGGTCAAGGAGCCCTTTCACGGACCCGACGAGGGCCTCCCGTGACTCCCTGATCACTCTTATCTCCTCTGTGTAGAACCGATACTGGGCCTGGACGTTGGCTCTCATGTCTGCCTAGGTCCGCCGGCAAGTAAACTTGTCAGATTCGGCTACACACAGAATAACTAATGGATTGGCTAAGATTACAGTCGGGTTGAGGACTTACTTTCGTAGTCGGCCTCCCACCCAGCCACAGTCTTCTCCAGTTCAGCTTTTTCCTTACCGAGCTTGGCGACGGTCTCCTTCAACTCAGCCTTCTCCCGGTCAAGCTCGGTGTTGGCCTTTGTCAGGTCGGCCTTGACCTTCTCAAGCTCAGCCCTAGCTTCTTCGGCTTCCTTCAGCTGTGATTCCCTCTTTGTTCGGGTCTTCAACTCCGCTTCGAGGGCTGCACCACAGATTAGCCAAGAGCTCAACCGTGCAGTCATGACATAACTGAGCAGTCGGAAACAAAACAGCTGGACGAATGCATCAATGGTTCGGTTGAGAAGATATACTTGGGGATTTTACCCCTGATCTTTCCGGCTAGGGCCAATGTCTCCTCCCTGAGTTGATCGGCGCCACTCTCCAGGGGCTGGGGCCTCGGCCTTAGCAGCCGCCTCTTGGTCGGGTGGCGGTAGCGACCCTGCAGTCAGGATCACCTCGGTCTCCGTGACCGGGCTGGCCACCGGCTCAGCAGGTGTGTTTGCAGCCGCCGGCTCAGCTAGGGCAGGCACTTCAAGGGGAGCGGTTGGATTAATCCCCTTGAGATCGATATCGGCCCGCTTCCTGCACAACAAAACAAGACATCAAGATGCTACTTCAACACATAACATAAGAATTTCAGAAGACCCGGAGCAGCGCACCTCTTGGAGAACTTCAGGTTCTTGACGGGTGACCCAGTCCCTGGCGAAGCGCCAGCTCCGGCAGTCGGCCCGGTCGGCGTCACAGTCGGCGGTGGCGCATCAGCCAGAGTCGGCTCCGATTCCGGCATGGTCGGCTTGGGCGCCCCCGCCCCTGGCGGCATCTGCTCATGTCGGCCCCTCGGCGGCGCTGTGGCCGGGCTCGACAACGTTGGGCTCAAACCCCCAGGTCTCAACCTGGGACTTGATCGCCTGGGCGCCGTGGCGACGGCGTCCCTTATTTTCAAGCTCCCTTCCACGGCACGCGCTGTCATGGCCCCCTCGCCCCGATAAAAAATCGGTTTCTTCCCCGCTCTCTTGGAGTTGGGTTGGGTAGCAGAGGGACTCCTCGGCCTCTTCTTCGACGCGACGGCCGACAACGGGCGGGAGTCTTCATCAAATTCTTCATGCCACTATAAGTGAGTCAACTAAATGCGTCATGCAATGCTGAACAATTACAATTCCACGGGCATTCATCACAGAAGAGGATCAAAAGTTACCTTGGTCCGGGGCCGAATGGAGCTGTAGGCTGCAACCCGACGACTGTCATCTTCAGTTGCGATCACCCCTTCAGAGAAGTAGCCGAACAAAGTCTCGGTCACCGCCCCCTTGTCCGTCGACTTGTTGCTCACTCGGTCAGGATCGTTTTTGCCTTTAAAGGCCTAGCCGAATGCACTCCTAAGCTTCAGCGGCTGAATGCGCCTTGTCAGAAAGCGACGAGCCACCCAAGGACCTGTCAAGCCGGCCCTCTTGAGGTCATCTATCTTCATCAACAGCAGATGTGCCTGGCCCATTTCTTCAAAGGACGGCTCTGCTAACCAATTCGGGGAAACCATGAGCGGCAAGCTGGTAAATGGCCGCAAGGAGGGAGCCAGATCGGCGCAATAAAACCACTCCTTGTGCCAGCCCTTCAGAGAAGATTTCAAGGGCAAATCGAGATACGTCTTCTTCCTGTCGCTCCTCAGTTGAAGACCGGCCCCCCCAATCACATTGATATTGCTCTTGGAGGGTTGAGGCTTGATATGGAACAGATATTGGAAGAGGATGAAATGGGGTTCAACACCCAAGAAACACTCGCAAAGAGTAACAAATATAGAGATCTGAAGAATTGAGTTGGGGTTCAAATGCACCAACTCCAGCCCATAGAAGTCGAGAATGCAGCGGAAGAAATCAGAAGACGGAAGGCACAAGCCTCGATCGAAAAAAGAGGCGAAAGCTACCGTTTCACCAGGCCGGGGATCAGGGACCGACTCATCCCTAGCCGGTCGCCAGCGAATCACCTCTTGGCTGGGCAACTTCAGTTCACTTTCCAGCCGCTTCAGCTTCACCGTGCCACAATCCGACACTGGCCAAGAACTCCCCAGCGTACCCGCAAGATCCGACGCCTTCGGCATGACTGGAGGCGGTGAGATTTGGGGAAAAACAAATCGGGGGCTTGGAGCGAACGAGGAGGATTGGAATCGCCCGAGTTCGGGTGGGGAATAGCAGCAGCTAACCCTAGCCAGGCGGGAGGCGAAAAGTTGGGCGCAAAGGTGGAAGACGAAGAGATTGGCTGATTTGGGGAAGACGACAGAATATTTTTCTCTCTCCCCGTCTTTTTATAACCGATGCCGACTAGATGGGCTCGGGCCTACACAGTCCGCACTGGGCCAACAAGATATGAGTTCCTACAGTAGCATGCTCCATGTGGGCCGCCCGTAGGCTGAGTTGAAATTATAGTGCTGGTGGTACTAACAGGAGCCAATGAGGTAAACAGATAAGCTTCATGAGAGCCTTATTGCTAAACATATATGTTTGGATATCTGTTTATTCACCAGGTCTTGAGGATACATCCTTATAAGGATCACAAGCTGGTCTTCATGAAAATTGGAGATGCAGGTATCTTTCTCAGGTACACCTAACCACGCCATGGATTTGTCTTCACAAAGTGGTACTTGGCCTACATGCGTGGCCATCAGTTGCCATGAGCAACATTTTACCCGCTGACATGATGCGGAAGAGTCTAACTTTAGAGTAGTGCACTACTCGGGAGAGACTATAAATGTCTTTTCCCACTGACATGATGCAGAGGAGTCTAACTTCCAAGTGGGACGCCACTCGGAAAAGACTATAAACCCCTTTTTCCAGCTGACATGACGCTGAAGAGTCCCATACACGAGTAGCATCCTACTCGGCAAGACTATAAACATATATTCCGACTGACATGAAGTCGAAGAGTCCTATATACGAGTAGTCTCCTACTCGGCAAGACTATAAAGTTTATTCCGGTTGACATGATACCGAAGAGTCGCAAATACTAGTAGTAATCTACTCGGGAAAGGCTTCCAAGTTAAAGATCTTTGACTTTATGTTTAATTGTCTTCACAATTAAGCACAAAGTCGGGGGCTACACCTAATAGATGCGCCTATTCGGCGCACCCTATTCATATATTTACATGAAGCCCTTCATAGCCTCGCTGCCAGCTAACATGAAGCAGGACTCGGGAGAAGACTTACTTGGACAAAGAGTACTCGGGCGCATTGCACTCGGGCAACCTTCACCGTGGGGGACGAGCACTCAGCATCAGCTGTGACTCAACTATGAAGGTCTCGGGGGCTACTGTGGAGGCCATGGGCCCCGGGTACCTCATTACTAGTACATGGGCCACTCGGATAGAGGATGGGCCAAACCATGTAATTAGAGATAAGATAGCATCCAGCAGGCTTTGCCTTGTATAATAAGGAAATATAGTCTTAGTCGGATAGGACTCTATCTCTAAGAAGGAATTCCCTTGGCCGTATCCAGCTGGGATCCTTATCATGTACCCCTGTCCCCTAGTATATAAAGGGAGGCAGGGCGCCCCTCAGGTCAAGAACAACAAGGTCATCGATCACCATACACCTAAGAGGAATAACACCTCAACTGGACGTAGGGTATTACCTCACCTTGAGGGCCTGAACCAGTATAATTCTCCTGTGTTCCTCTGCAGTCCACCGAATTCACCCTCGCCGAGTAGCCCCATAGTATTATTGCCGATGCAAAGCATCGACAGGGGTGGGTTCTGTATGTGGTGGAGGATGGCGGCCATCTTGTGGGTCTGCTGGGTTAGGATCTGGGTGAGGATGGTGTTATCCATGGGAGTTGGGGGGGGTGGTGGTGGCAGATCCTCCTGATTGTGCTCTTGCTGTGGTCCAATGCTCCCAGTAGCATTCCTCCTGGTGTTCACCATCTGACCAAGGGGAAGAGGAAAAGAAAGAAAACTAAGACAAGGACTTAAACCAACTTATTTAAATTTTGTTGCTGTGATGTTGGTAGGATATAAAGGTTCAAGTAGTTAAAGAACATAAAAGAGGGGTACGACCATATCACACAAGACCGATATGGACTATACCAAGCATACAAGACCAAATGAAGTTCCACAAAGATAAACCAAGAAAAACAGACGCGCGCTACATCTACGTGTCTACTACTCCGGAGGGGTGCCGCTGCTAGGATCCACGATGGGCTTGGTGGTGCTACCGAAGGTGCCGTCATCGCGGGGAATGGATGGCTCGTGTCTGGTGATCTTCTGGACCCGGAATTTTGCCACCGCATGGGACTCGTGGACTATCGCTGGCCTGGTGGTGCTCTTGCGGGTGGTGATCTTCAGGCTGTGGCAGACTCGGCGACGCTTGGGGCGGCAAATCTGTCCTTGGGCAATCTTGAAGGCATGTGGCTCCTCCTCCAAGTTGTCCAACTCCTTTAGCTTCAGGTTCTCCTGGTGAAGCTCCAGAATCTTCTCATTGTTCTGCACCAATCCACAGTGCACCAGCCTGTGGAAGTCAACTCAGGCCTCATCGTATGCCGCCACCATACCTGCAGATGTACAATGGCGGTGTTGTCCTCCGTGCAGGTCCCTCGGAAGCTGGAGTAGTCTTTCGGGCTGTCACGGTAGGGGTGGTTGCGGAAGGGAATCCACAGTAGCTCGATCTTGTAGTGGTGGTGAAGCATGTTGATGGCAGGAAGAGCGGCGTTCTGGCAAGCGCTCTCGTAGGTATCTCCTCCAGCCTTGATGGTCATCGAGTCTCGAGCTGGGGTGTCAGTGCGGAGCGTGGCAGTGACCTCCCAAAGGGCACGGGGTGCGTTGTCATCTCTGTTAGTGGCAGGGACCTCAATCCTGGTGTACTCCACCTCCAGAGAGTAGCCGAGGGCCACGGTGAGGTAGCGCAACTCTAGCACGAAACCCTTCATTGCCTGGCAGCGGTGAGTGAGAGGAAGCGCCATCTCTACTAAAAAACAAAGCAAAACAAAAGTTTAGCAAGCATTTTTAAATGAAGCGGGTGGAGATGGAATAAAGTTTTCACAATTAGGGTATAACTCTTTTTAAAAAAATATTTTCTAAGGGCATGGGATCCATTGGCTCGTCCTAAGGTCAATGCTTGCTCTGATACCAACCTATCATGCCCAGAAAATACCCAAATATATTTTCCATGCGTAAGTGTATAATTCCTCATCCTAGGAGGCGAGGTACACCACAAAATTGGTAAATAACAGAGTTTTACATTAGTGGAAGCATAAATGAGTATTTTATTATAGGAGCGAGCAAAGGTCCAACATTCAAAGATAAACAAGTAAAGCATTCAAACAGGCTAGGGACCAAGCCCACAGGCACGAGACGGCAGGAACAAGCTAATCTTCAAAGCCTTCATCTCTAGGAAACACCTCATCTGGATTGGAGGGAATGAGAAAGATTGAGTACAACCACAGTACTCAAAAAACCATATCGACAAATGCAGTTATAATGCATGGGAGTCCAAGGAATAATCATAAGGTTACATTTTGCAGATAAAAGAGCAAGTTGGAGTGCTTTTCAAATTTTAAGGCATTTTATATAATAACGGTCTGTCTCTTTAACATTATTGAGAGCAAAACTGCGCACCTGCGCCTTCCTGCCTTTTTCCCAAGCTATACCGACAATATCACCAGTTGTGCCATAAGTCATCAAGAGAGGAAAAACTCTAACTTGGGTACATTGCTAGGCTTGCCCATAACCGAGAGCATGGCTATTCAAATAGTTTATAACTCTGGCCAGAGGTGTACACTTTACCCACAAGACACACCTCACATTCATTACCACGTGCCGTGCACCGTCACGGTGCCTCGAAAGAGGATGTGACATAACCCTTTACTTAGTCCAACCCTAAACAACAGACTGACCTAGACCTCTTGTCCCCCGTCAAGCGACTTGGGTCGAGAAGACATGGTCTAAGCCCCCAAGCATCTTTGCCATCTTGGCCTTCACTTGTGGAGACATCGGTCCCATTCTGGGCATCATTTGCCCCACCGTGTCAAATTGCTTAAAGCTAGACTAAGCTTACAGGTTAAGCTTTACCCATTAAACATGTGGTTGTACGGTTTATGCTTTGCAACACAGGCCCGAAGACTAGTCCTTATGACGGCAGAGGTACTTCTAACAAAACCACATACCTCAAGCCCAGCCAGAAACAGGGTTTGGGAATTTTGAATGGGGTTTTAACATGCCTTGCCTAACTACCAAAATTCCAGCATTTATCAAGATTTAAGAGTTATTCCTAGGTTTACCATTATAGAAAATTCTCTAAATTATTTCTAATTGGCATGGCTAAGCATAAACCTAAAAGTTCTAGTAAGGACCACCCGTAGAGTTCTCACTAGACAAGTTTGATACTAGGGTTGACAAGGAAATAGTATATACAATTATAAAGCCATAACAAGGAATATAGGAGGGGCTAAAATAAAACAGTATTTACGCAGGAATTTAATAAAGCGAAATGCGATAATTTGAATAAACAAAAATTTTCACAATATTAGGTATTAAATATGATCGAGGGATGGTATGACTTGCCTTGCTTAAACACGGCATCTTCACTGTCGACCATGAGGAACTACGGATCATCCTAATCGGCAACGTCTACATGACCAAATACAAACAAGGGCCAAAAATAAATAAAACCATAAGAACAGTAAAAAAAGTGCATAAATGGGTTCTAGACATTTTAAGAAAAAATTAGAGACTTGAACGGGTCAATTCGGAGTTCAAACGACCAAGATATGGCCGTTCAAAGTTTAAGTGTAATTTAAGTGAATATTTCCAATTTATTGAATTATTTTTTATGGAAAATGGGGTTTATTGCATCAGCGGCCAAGAGAGAGGGGGGGTGCGGCCGATAGGCGGGCCCCATGGGTGCGCGCGGGCGGGTGGCCACACAGGCGACACACGGCTCAAGCGGATTTAATGGCGGCAGGCTCACCAGGGAAGAAATGGCAGGCCATTAGGGTGATTTAGAGCAGGATTCTCTGGGGTTTTTAAGGGGAAATGAAGGGGGATTAAGGGGAGTAAAACCCCTCAATCAATTTGGGCAATGGCCGAAGAAATTGATGGAATCGAGCGGAGGAAGGGTAAGAGTTCCCGGTCGGGAGAGAGAGGGGGGTGGGCGGGAGGTAGGGGATGACTAACGAGTGGGAGAGGAAGAAGGTGAGCGGGCAGGGAGGCAGACGGGGATACGGGCCAGGGCAGGCTGGGGGGAGGAGAGAGGCAGGGAGGTAGGGGCAGGTCGGGGCCTGCCCATCCCGAGGGAGAGAGAAAAAAAGAATTTTAATTTTAATTTCAGGATTTATAAAACAATGGCAGGGTTTTTGTGAGATTAAAATTAGTTAGAATGCTCTAAAAATTCCAGTAAAATTTATTTAATCATTTTGAGGCAAGGGGAATCCAACAAAAATTCCCACAAGTCAAATTGAGTTCATCTAGGTGATTTTTAAAATGGTTGTAGGCTTGTTTTGACTTTTAAAATTTCTAGAAATGCATTAAAAGGATATGTTAGACTTAGGGTGATTTTGGTGCGCGACAAGTGCCATCTTCGTTCTTCAATTCGTAAGCCCCCGGGCCTCAGTGATAATGAATAGCCCCTCCCATAAGGGAGATAATTTGTGCCTGTCTATGATGGTCTGTATTTTTCATAATACAAGATCTCCCACCGAAAAGGCGTGGCCATGAACATTACGACTGTCATAACGACGCAGGCCTTGAAGATATCTTGCCGACTAAATTGTAGCGCTGTCCCTTTCTTCCTTCAACTGATCAAACTCGACCAGTCGGTCTTCATTTGATTTTTCTTCAGAGTGGGCCCAGACTCATGGAGAGCTGAACTCTAGCTTGGTAGGTAACACGCCTCAGCACCATAGACCAGGAAGAAAGAGGATTGTCCTGTTGCCCAACTGACCGTAGTTTGAAGTGACCAGAGAACAGATGAGAGTTCTTGCACCCATCGCCCTGCATATGGTCATAGTCGGTCGAACACCATAGTCTTGATATCTTGTAAGACCATGCTGTTTGTGCCGCTCAACCTGCCCATTGCTCCATGGGTGAGCCACAAAAGCATAACAGATCTTTATGCTGAACTCATCACAGAAATCTTGGAAGCTGCCACCAGTGAACTGAGTGTCATTGTCTATTATAATGTGATTAGGGACTCCAAATCGGTAGTACTCATGATGAAGTCTTTTGCCCTGGCCACAGTGATGGTAGCAACGGGTTTTGCCTCAATCCACTTTGTGAACTTGATGAGGACATCACTAGCTCGGATATGACCCTATCAATCTTATATATTTATCAACCAAAGGTGCATGCTTTCTACGTAAAATTTATGTGTTATATATTTGAACAGCCGTTACTGCACCATGAGTTTTGTGTGTTCTCGTTTGCAGAGATACATGCTTAGGTGAATGGAAAGAGACCGAGCGCAAGGAACACATGGATGATCAAAGAAGTTGATTGGGGACCAAACCAAGACCTTATCCAAGTCTACTTCTACATTACCATGTCACTTTTGGTCCATAGAAGGCAAGAGATGAAGTTCTGTACGTTTAAACGGATTCGGATTCGGACCTCCTGACAGCATCAAATTCAAACGGACCTAGCCACTGATCCAGAAGGACTTTCAGGCCCATAAGTACTTGTTGGAAAAGCTTATGGGAGTCTACTTTCAGATGGTTTTGGTCCCATGTCAAAATTCCTCTTGAGCTGTTCGGAATCGTCGAAACAAGACACGTACCTCTTCCAGTCCGAGTCTGTTTTGGGCCTTGGGCCTTGTAATTGTGACGTGGGCTAAGCCCAAGGGGTGTGCGCCCTAGGGATAACCCTAGGACGTCCCAACCACCTATATATACAGTAGCCGTCATTGTTTAAAAGTGGGTTTTGCTTCTTAGATTATCTGTCCTTGAATAGTTTTCGCCGTTTTTTCGGTTTGTGAGACGCCAACTCGAGAGTATAATCATTCATCTGCAATTGAGTTGCAATTTTCTTGTTCTTGCTTTGTGTTCTTTGCGATTCGCATGCAGGGATTAGCCTGTCGTGGTGAAGGTCAACCGAGCAGCGCGACGGTTGATAAAGGAGGAGACGTGAATACTGCGATTGCAGGTTCGGAGTCTTGGCGATTAGAAGCCGGATCGTGAGTGTCAAATTTTTCCAACCAATCGAGAGTTATCTTTGGCCTAACGGAAGATTCGGGAACTGCCCGTTGCATCAAGGTTCATGAATTCACCGTCATTAAAACCTGATGAAACATAATTTTATCTTTCACAACATAGGGTGATGTACTGTTGTGATATGGTTGGATTCTGAAATTTTTAAATACGAAAGAACACTTTGTAGCATCATGCAGCTCACAACACTCCTCTTTCTGCAACCAAACCTGCAACTCATTTAAAACACTAGAGGGGACTTGATAGAGAATTATTTATACTCATGCGGTCCTCTAGACAGATATAATCAGTAATGAAAGAAGGTATTAATTTGATAAAATGTATACTCTTATGCACATTATCAAATTCTCCTTTATTATCATAATTGCAATAACCATGAAAATCAATGAGGAAGGACATGGCAAATCAGATCTAGCAAAATAATTTTTTTTCCACTAAACTAATTGAGTGACCAGAGATCACAACGAATATAAGCCCAAGTATTTTTTAAAGAAGATAACAATCTAAGCTCTTCATTCTCGCTAGCAATGTTGAACAACCATGTTCTAAAATCAGCACATGGTGGGTTCAACAACATTATAACATGTTGCATTCACATAGTTGTGCATAGATTAAGTGAAGCATTGCATAACTCTTCTTTATCACAAGAAATGTAACACAATATCATCATATGACAAGGTAAATTAACACATGGATTCCACTGGTGATTGTTCTAAAACTAACATGATTAGTGGACATAATGTAGACATCAGAATTAATCCATACAATTGAGTGAATGTACACCAATTCTATTACCTTATTCTCATTTTCAAAAACTGGTAGGTGCACTTTTAATTAAACATCTGGGAAACATGGCATGAACAACAGGTGGATCTTTCTTTCTCTAATGTCTTTCTTGCTTCGTTTCCTCCTCAATACCTGGGCTCCTTGCTTCAGATATCTGCAAAATGTCAGTGCCCAAAGCAAATACATTTTTTTTGCAATAGCTCAGGTTTACGGTGAAGGAATCAAGCATTAGTATTATTACATTTATTTTTGAAAGCCTCAATGGTTTTTTAATTCTTTTTCCTCTCAAGATCATCTTTCAAAATTTCAGAGGGGACAATAGGTAGGCAACTTAAAATTTCTTGGCCATTATGTGTAAAATGTGTAGTGTTGGTTCTACACAGTGCACAACATCTTATCATATTTCCCAAGTCTACGCCAAAAGTAGAGACATGCTTGCACATTGGAACAACATCGAATATGGCACTTATCATGATAATTGCCTACTGAAAACTCCACTTTCACAATTTTTCATTACCTTCAACTTACCGCGAGAATTGAAACACTGGATGTAATAAGGCCGAGGATGCGGTTGCGTCGACATTCCAAGCTTCTCAACCATATCTGATACTTGCCAAGTTTTGCTACAGCTCTCGCTATCAATAATAACAACACGGCATGCTTGATTTCATAACCAAAACCTTGATTGGAACAATTGTGGATTGATTTTGCTCCGCTTTCTCATTTGAGAACTTAGCAACTCGTTGTTACCAAAGTACTCTCATTATCAACTGCAAAGGTTAGTCAGAGAAAGAAGACAGGGACAACAAGGGGTTGCTTCTCTAAATAACACCTTTATTTTTGTAAGCAAATTCTGAGATGGAGAAACAAATTTCTCTCGCATAAGGCATTTTAAATATCGTTCAAGTTTGAGGGCAATCTATCATGTGAAGACGTTATTTAAATTTTGCACCAAATTAGAGCATGAAAGTCAAGACACTAGCAGTATTCCTTAATCTTTTCGTTTGTCACACCATATGACATGAGAAAAAATTTTAATCATCTAAACTTCCAACTCATGTATGTCTTCAGCACCAAAATCCATTATAAACAGAGGGGGAGATGACACAGTCTTTACCTTCACTTGTCAAAGATGATGTGGTCAGTCTATGGTAGGGCTCTCATGCAAATTCCTTCATCTCCTTTTCGTCCTTGGTGTGAACTATCATAGTTGTGAGACAAGAAAGAACAGTAGTTGGGCTGCTGATGTTCGTCTCAATTGTGATATTTACTAAGGAAGACCTTTTGCGCTCTCAGGCTACGCCTGAAGGTCTTGTTGTATAGAGTTCCATGCTTATGTCATCAACATCCTGCCACTGTTGAGTAGAAAACAGAAAACAACACAAAAGCTTTATCCGCTATCAACTACTAGGTAGTGGAATAGTGGAATCACACACTTCAAGCAACCAAAGCGTCTTACCGAAATCTTATGATATTCTTACCGATTGAAGCAGGGTGGTACGTACCGGAGAGATGGGAGAGTTGATAGCGGTGGAGTGTTGCGATTACTCGGATCAAATCTGTACTGATAAGGAAGTTTGGGATTCTCGGGAGGCTCAAAAAGTAATGGTAGCCAAGGATTAAGCAAAATTAATAATCAGAATAGCAAAGCTAAATAAGTGTTCCAAATACTTGTAGCAATCCGCTGGTCGAGACACGTTCCTAGAACCAGCCTAACAAGCGAGTAGTAGAAACAAAGATTAGGAACAACTCTCTCTCACCAAGTTCTTGAATATCTTCAAATACACTCAGCAAGACTGTCACTAAAAACAGCTCCTATCCTTTTCTTTTTCTTTTTTTTCTTTTTTTTTTCTCTTCTCTTTTTTTTCCTTTTTTTTTCCACTTTTTTTTTCTCTTCTAAGGAATACACCTAAGTACACAGAAGCAACCACAAAAATTGGCTGTCGTATAATGGCCATGGAACAGACCTTGGAAAACACGCCGAGGCGCTCTTAACGCGTGCAAGGAACTTCGGAGCTTGAAACTCAGTCTTGAGGCAAATTTCATGATTTAGATGGACCACATCCGACAACATCAGGGACGAATGGATGTAAATATTTTCTATAGATGTTCGCAGATATAAAGTTTGCCCAAATTCCAAGCCGTATGTCAAAAGTTATGGGGCGCCCTTAAATTTGTTAAGAAAACAAGGTTAAAAAGCCCCGCAAAAAAAACCCTAGGGGGTTTAGCGGCTCAACCCGTTGCTCCGGCTAGAAGTATAAGTGCCAATAGGTCAAGGGGGCTGACAAGGCAGGCTAAGCGATGCAGGAATTGATACAAGGTGGCTTGCGACTACATCAAAAAGGCTTGGAAAGCGGGTTAAAAGCTCAGGCGGCTTGCAAACCGAAACCGAGTAGAACTCGATCTATCATGGCAGGCTTCTCGTGCAACGCAATAGCTAGAACTAGAACCATGACATGACTCTAAACCAGCGACCACTAACTTGAACCTAGGTCACAGACCTCAACAAAGCAAAGAAACTGAAAATAAATTTTGCAAAGGCACAAGGGGTTTGGACAGGGGATAACCTAACACTACGAAGAACACGGTGGTAATAAATTTTTTGGTTTTCTGGACTCTAGGTAAAATAACAAAGAAGGATATGGGAATAGATTATACCTATCAGGCAACCTGTGCTCTGATACCACTTGATGGCAACGGGGTGCCCGATCTTCCGTTAGGCAAAGATAACTCTCGATTTGGTGGAAATTTGACACTCACGATCCGGCTTCTAATCGCCAAGACCCGAACCCTGCAATCGCAGTATCACGTCTCCTCTCGTTATCAACCGTGCGCTGCTCGGTTGACCTCACCACGAAGGCTAATCCCTGCATGCGAATCGAAGAACACAAGCAAGAACAAGAAAGATTGCAACTCAATTGCAGTGAATGATTATACTCTCGAGTTGGGGTCTCACAAACCGAAAAACGGCGAAACTGTTCAAGGACAGAATAATCTAAGCAAAAACCCACTTTTTAAACAATGAACGGCTACTGTATATATAGGTGTTGGGACGTCCTAGGGTTATCCCTAGGCGCACCCCCTTGGCTTAGCCCACGTACAATTACAAGGCCAAGGCCCAAAACAGACTCGGACTGGAAGAGGTACGTGTCTTTGTTTTGATGATTCCGAACAGCTCAGGAGGAATTTTGACGTGGGACCAAACCATCTGAAAGTAGACTCCATAAGCTTTCCAACAAGTATTATGGGCCTGAAAGTCCTTCTGGATCACGGCTAGGTCCGTTTGAAGTTGATGCTGTCAGGAGGTCCGAATCCGAATCCAAAACGTACAGAACTTCATCTCTTGCCTTCTATGGACCAAAAGTGACGTGGTAATGTAGAAGTAGACTTGGATAAGGTCTTGGTTTGGTCCCCAATCAACTTCTTTGATCATCCATGTGTTCCTTGCGCTCGGTCTTTTCCATTCACCCAAGCAAGTATCTCTGGGCAAACGAGAACACACAAAACTCATGGTGCAGTAACGGCTGTTCAAATATATAACACATAAATTTTACGTAGAAAGCATGCACCTTTGGTTGATAAATATATAAGGTTGATAGGGTCATATCCGAGCTAGTGATGTCCTCATCAAAACTTGTCCACCATGACAAACAGATGTGTGAACCCTCCTGGCGTCTTTTTGAATAGCCTGACCATGTCAAGCCCCTAGACTGCAAAGGGCCAAGATATTGGGATTGTTTGCAACTCTTGAGCTGGTAGATGAGTTTGCCAAGCAACAAATTGGCATCCCTCGCATGTCCGAACTATGTCTTTAGCATCGGTAACCGCAGTCGGGTAGAAGAATCCTTGTCTATAAGCCTTTCCAACTAACGTCCTTGATGTAGCATGGTTGCCACAGATGCCCGAGTGGATTGATTGCAGTGTCTGCTTGCCCTCCTCAGATGTGACACTATGCATGAGGACTCCAGATGCACTTCGACGATATAGGTCTTCTCTGACTATGATAAAGCTCTTGCTCCGACGTTTGACTTGCTCGGCTTTGTTGCGATCGTCATGAAGCTCGTCTTCCAATAGGAATCGGATAATTGGAGTCTGCCAGTCTTGAGAGATGGTTACCACTTCCATTGGTTCTGGTCTAGGCTCTGCCCCTGACTATACGAGATCAGGCATTTTCTTTACTGATGGCTCCAATAACTGCTCGACAAAGACTCCAGTCAGGACCACTTCACGCTTAGATCGCATGTTAGCAAGCTCGTCCTCGGCTACGTTGAATTGGTATAAAACGTGCGTGATTTCCAATCCGTCAAACTTGTTCTCCAACTTTCATACTTCTTGACAGTATGTCACCATGTTGTCATCTAGGCACGTCCAGTCTTTCATGACTTCGTTCACCACTAGGTGGAAATCTCCATGAACCACGAACCATCGGATACCGAGCAATATGGTGATACGGAGCCTATGGATGAGTGCATCGTACTCGGTGATGTTGTGGGATGTTGGAAAGTGTATTTGAAGGACATATTTGAGTTTTTCTCTACTAGGTGACGTCAGTACGACAACTGCTCCTGCTCCGCTGATCCATAGAGAACCGTCGAAGTACATTGTCCAGTACTCAAACTTGTCTGTAGGTATAGCTGACTGAACTTTTGTCCACTCGGCTATGAAGTCGGCGAATGCTTGAGGCTTAATTGCTATCCATGGTTGGAAGACTATATAAAACGCCATCAGCTCAAGTGCCCATTTAGCGATTCTACCAGTGGCTTCGCGGTTGTGTAGAACATCTCCAAGTGGAGACAATGTGACAATTGTAACTTGGTGCGATTGAAAATAGTGCACCAGTTTCCGAACAGTGATGAGTAATCCATACAACAGCTTCTGGACTTGGGGATATCGCATCTTGGATTCACCTAGGACTTCGCTGATGATGTAAACTAGTCATTGTACTTTTTGGATATGTCCTGGCTCTTCGCACTCCACAGCTAGAACCGTGCTAACCACCTGACTAGTTGCCGCAAGGTATAGCATGAGCGGTTCTTGGGGCATTGGTGATGCCAAGATGTGTGGTGATGTGAGAAGCTTCATGAAGTCTTCAAAGGCTTGTTGGGTTTCTGGCGTCCATTGGAAATTGTCAACTTTCTTTAGGAGCTTGAAGAAGGGCATGCCCCATTCGCCTAGTTGGGAAACAAATCGGCTGAGTGCCACCCTGCAGCCGGTTAGCTTTTGTACATGTGGAGGCCATGGGCCCTAGGTACCTCATGAGAAGCCTTAAGGCCACTCGGACAGAGGATGGGCCTAACCTTGTAATTAGGGATACAATAGGACTCGGCATACTTTACCTTATACGACAAGGAAAGGATATAGTCTTAGTCAGGCTTGTTGTATCTCTAAAAGAAAATCCCTTGGTCGGAGTCCGACTGGGATTCCTACCTTGTAACCCTGCCCTCACGGTATATAAGAGAGCGGGGAGCCCCCTGAGGGCAAAAGAAGAAGAACAACTCATACAATCTCACCAGAGAAACCACAAAGGCAATACACAAAAGTTGGAAGTAGTGTATTATCTCACCTCGAGGGACTGAACCAGGATAAATCATCTTGTGTTCCTTTGCAATCCATCAAGTTTAGGTCTCATGAGTAGCCTCATATTCTTATTGCCGGTGTAAAACATCGACATTTGGCACACTAGGTAGGGGCTTCGGCGAGATCATCTTCAATAAGCCTAATGGATCCAATCACCAGAGTCGACGGCATCAACTTCTTCCCTGGGCAGAAACAATCAGCTTCGGGAGCCTTGACTTCATCGCCCACAAATTCAGTAACCTTACCCTGTCTAACTCGGATCCAATCCGATTGGCTAGGGACCAAACCGACTCCACGCCTGTCAATCTACGCAACGATGGCAGCATTTTTCGGCGACATGCTGCGGTGAACTCCAACATGCCCGAGTCTAGGGACAACTCATTCTTTCGTTGTTCGACTCAAACTCAGCCTTGAGCCAGCCGGGATTGGGCTAAGAAAGGAGGAGATCATCAATCTCCCATTCGGACTCGGCGACACTGCAGATTTCTTCAATCAACATCTGACACGGCAACCCGATCCCCTGGAGTTCAACTCAGATACGGCTCAGAGCTGCTCGAGATTGTATATAGGGAGGTTGGGGTTGTTATTACCCCCCTCAACTATTCCGACTCTGACTCTCATCGGACAGCACTTCGGGTTGAACTTTTCTCGCACCACATGAATCTTTATGACATCCAAGGGCTCAACTCCTACTCAGGAGGCATGCCGACTACGCGATTTGCAAGAAGAGGAAGCCTGCCGACTACGTGAACAACAAGAGGAAGACGCAAGACGCCTACAGGCTGAGCACGATGTTCGCACGACAATCTATTCAAGGCCAGGCGCACTGTCTCAACGGAGATCTCCAAACCCAAGTCGGCGACACATGACATCTTGTGACCCCTCAACAGAATGTTGTGGCCGTGCAACTTACTAGATGCACTGCAATTTGGGCTGTCACCAGGCCACCCCAACGACAGCAAGGATTAAGCCATGATCACGTGCTGCATGTGCCAGTAGCATCAACAATTAGGTGACACTCTCATACCGTCAATAGGTCGTTTCTCCAATGGCGGTCATCATTGCCTCAACATGACACTGAGCGGCCGGCTCCAGTCAGCCGCACACGGCTATCTACCTCCCAGTCACTGGAGGAGATCATAAGGCCATGGCTAACTACCTCCCAGTCACTCTAGCCGACTCGACAAGGACATAGCTAACAGGACTTCCTAAGAGATCAATTGGCTCCTGGGGAGAACTCCGGGAACGCTTCATCGCCAATTTCTAAGGAAGACGTACGAGAGGCCATCTTTCTAGTACAACCTATATCAGTGCCATCAAAGGAAGAACAAGTCTCTTCGTGATTTCATCAAGAGGTTTTCAGAGAAGAGGAATTCAATCCCGAAGATCAAGGACGAGGTCGTCATCTCCGCCTTCCGTAAGGGAGTCAGAGACACCCCGTTCATTGCCAAGTTTACTCAGAAGCCTCCAACTTCGGTCAAGGCCCTATTTGACATGGCCAACAAATACGCCGACTTGGCCGACGTAGTTGCGCGAGGCCCTGGATGAAAGAAGGAGCCCCAATAGAAGAACAAAAAAGACAACGATGAGCCCGCACAGAACAAGTCCAGCAACCGCAAGCGCAAGTCGAACAGCGTGGTGGCTGCTGTGGAGTGTACTCGGCCGGTGACCCGAGGGATAGACGGTACCAAAAAGTGATGAATGGGCCATGTCCTTTCCACCCAAAGGGCAAGCACGTGGCTAAGGACTGCTTCATGCTCAAGAAGTTTGCTTCCGAGCAGATTTCAACATCTAGCAGCAGTAAAGACAAGGACAAGCCAGATCTGGGCGCAGCCGATGACTACCAAGATCCCCAGGCTAAGCTCAACTACATCTTTGGAGGGCTGACTACATACGAGTCCAAGAGGAAGCAGAAGCTAACAACACGTGAAGTTAATTCAGTCTCTGCAGACGCCCCCTAGTACTTGCGCTGGTCAGAAACGCCAATCACATTTGACTGCGCGGACCACCCTGATTGGGTCACTCATCCAGGGCGCTATCCACTCGTCCTGGACCCAGTCATCATGAGCATCAAATTAAAGAAGGTTCTCATCGACAAATGAAGCGCTCTAAACATCCTGTTCCCTGTCACACCCTAAATTTCGCCACACTAAATTATACCTGAGAAAAGGACCCAAGAAATTAAATTAAAATGGCAAAAGGAATTAATTAAAAGTGTAAAAATGAAAAATAATAAATTATTGTGGCCGGGAATATTTTTCTTATGTTCCTCTTGCCAAAATATATTAACAGGATTTTTATCTGAATTTTCAGAGCACAGGAACTATTTTTAATAAATCAAAAACGATTATCGGAATTAAATTAACCCTGGAAATTCCTTTCTTTTCTTTTTTCTCTTTTTTCTTCCTTTTTCCTCCGCGCCTCCGCTCGCGCGGGCCATGCGCGCCTGCCTCTCGTGGGCCCCATCTGTCGACCACTCCACTCTTGCTTGCTCTCTCTGCGCTGTGGGCCCCGCTCGTCAGCTCCGCCCGCCGTGCTCACTCACCCCTCCCCGCTGACAGGCCAGGCCCACCTGTCAGCTTCGTCCCCAAGCTCCGTCTGAATCGGGCGCCGCTCCCGCCTCCACGCACGCCCGCCTCTGGTTCAAACAAGGGCGGACCAAGTCCTTACCCACTTCCCCACGTTCTCCGGCTCAGTCATCCCCTCTCGCGCGCGAATCGTGCGCACGACCCCGCCGCCACCGCCCACAATCCATTGCCGATTCAGAGCCGTTCGGCCACGATTTCTCTTGGCCGAGCGCATAAAAACACGTTCACCACTCTCTCCTCTACATTTTCCCCACACCCGACGCCTCCTATGTCCTAAAACACCGTCGCCACCAACTTGCCCCACCCGAGCTTCCGCTGCCTTTCACAACTCTGGCATCGCTCGCCGCCATTCAGACACCGCCAAGCGCACGCCACTACATCGTCTCCATCGTGCAGAGCGAGAGTCCATCGACCGCCACTCCGTGAAGCTAAAGCCCGCCGGAATGCTTCCGTCCTCATGTGCACAGTGAGTTCCGGCCCACTGTCACTCTACGGCCGGCCATTCCACCGCATCGCACCTCCTTTCTCCATCCTAACCTATTTCCCGTCTTCCCCATCTTCCAGAACATCTCGGCCGTCGCTTCTAGCTCATCAGCCGCCGTCGAAGCTCTGTTGCTGATGCCGTCTCGAAGCCGCCGCCGCTCCGCCTTGCCGCCGTCATCCCCGCGTCGTCGCTCATCGCCGCAAGCTGCCGGTGAGACCCCTTGCTGTTTCCCCATTCCTCTCCGCTCTCCGCGTGCCTGCCGCCATGCCGAGTGGTCACCGCCGGCAACCATTGGGTCGCGTGCGCGCCGCCACCTCCTGCTTGGGATGGCACGGCTATGGCCCGCCGTCCCCTGGGCCGTCTGATCCACTGGGTGCAGATCGGGGTCACCGTCGGTCGCCCGCGTGGTGCACGTTGCCGCCATGTGTGCACCACGTGGCACACTCGTTTCCGGCACGGTGGACTCGGTCCACCATGCGCCACTCTCCTCCGCAGCACTGACCGGTGGGGCCCACCTGTCAGCGCCGGCTCCTGGGTCTGGTGACGCATTAAATTGGTTAATTGCGCAATAAATCGTTTAGTAATTAGTTTTATATTAGAAAACACAATAAAACTTCAATAATTCATAACTAATTCATACGAACTCTAATTAAGTCCATTCAAATTGCATTAAATCTAGAAAAATGCCAAAAACTCATTAAAAATATTTTCAACTCATGTTTGATTGCCCACATGTACTGTTTTTAATTGTTTTTGCATTGTTTTTTTATAGAATCCGACGCCCGTGACTCTCCCGTGTATTACGAGGTCGTAGCAGAGTACGTCGAGCCGGAGGAAGGCAAGTCACACTGTAATCTTGATCATTTTGTACCCTTTTTTTGCTAAATTGCTTTGTTTACTTAAATAAACTGCATTATTTCAATATTTCATGTGGATGGGTTATAACCTATATAATGATAGGACTGTGCCTTAGTTTTGAAACCTAAAACATTATCACCTGGGTAATAATATGATTAGATTACTATTCTTAGGATGCTTAGCCATGCTTAGCAACATAGCTCACCTGGGAATTAAATATTATCTTTTTATTTGATTCGACCCAATGTCGGAAAAATGGAACTATGGATAGGCTAATGTTAAATTACTAAAATTGGACCTAAATGGTGGGCTGTGGGTGTATGGTTATGCTTGTCGCACCCATGGCAATTAAGGACCGGTTCGCGGGAACCACTTGGGCAATTACTCGTACTTTCCACAAGCCAGTGTGGGCAACGGCTGGGCTTGTAACATTTCTTCTCCCTCTCCTAGGCACCGGAGATGAGGGTGGGCGTGATGGAGTTGGGTCGGCCCGAGGTAGGGTTGATCAGCTTCTGGATTCACCGTGGTGCAAGGAGGGTAGCCTGGCCAATATGGTGTGCCCTGTCGGCAGGTGCAACCTCAGCGTGGTGTGGATGGTTAGGGAGAGGTTGCATGAACGGTCCTGTCACAGCCTCTCATGGGGTATCGTGGTGATGCACCGGCACACGGGAACGTGTGTGGGGCTGCGTCTTGTGGGTAAAATTGTACACCTCTGATCAGAGTTAAATCTATTCGAATAGCCACGCCCACAGTTATGGGCACGTTAGTCAAGACTCACCGTGATTAGTCTCACCTTTAGTCAATAAATCTGGCTTTATGAAACTGGTATGGTTCGGGTGGAAGGTGTGGAGTCCGGTCAACGTGGTGTAACGTTGAGCGGTGGAGGCCGGTCAACGTGGTGTAATGTTAATCGGGGGAGACTGGTGAACGTGGTGTAACGTTCATCAGTGGTGCCTGGTGAACGTGGCGTAGCATTCATCAGTGCGGCCTGGTCAACGTGGTGTAACGTTGATCAGGAGAGACTGGTCAGCGTGGTGTAACGTTGATCAGTGGAGACTGGTTAACGTGGTGTAACGTTAATCAATGGAGTCCGGTTAACGTGGTGTAACATTAATCGGAGGAGTCTGGTGAACGTGGTGTAGCGTTCATCAGTGGAGTCTGCTTAACGTGGTGTAACGTTAACCAGTAAGGGATGGTTGGGCCTGGTTAACGTGGGGTAATGTTAATCGGTGGATAATTAATATTGTCAAATTAATCAACCTTTTACTGTTTGCGAACTACTACTGTTTGCAACTGCTCTTACGCAAATCAATGCCTAGTGTCGATGTTTGACACCGGCAATAGAACTATAGGGCTACTCAGCAAGGGGAAACTCAGTGGATTGCAGAGGAACACAAAGAGCTTTTATACTGGTTTAGGCCCGATGTGAGGTAATACCCTACGTCCAGTTATGGTGTTATTCTCTGAGAGGTTATGTCGATCAATGATCTTCCGGTGCCCTCATGGGGCGCCCTGCCTCCCTTTATATACTAGGGGACAGGGGTACATGATAAGGATCCCAGCCGGATATGGCCAAGGGATTTCCTTCTTAGAGATAGAAATTTATCCGACTAAGACTCTGTTTTCCTTATTGTACAAGGGAAAGTCAGCCGGGTGCTATCTTATCTCTAACTACACAATTGGCCCATCCTCTATCCGAGTGGCCCATATGTAGGTGGTGAGGTACCCGGGGCCCATGGCCCCCACAGTAGCCCCTAAGACCTTCATAGTTGAGTCACAGCTGACGCCAAGTGCTCATCCTCCACGGTGAAGTCTTCCCGAGTGCATTGCTCCCAAGTACTCTTTTGTCCGAGTGCTTCTTCTTCCCGAGTCCTGCTTCATGTCAGCTGGCAGCGAGGCTATGAAGGGTTTCATGTAGATATATGAATAGTGTGCGCTGAATAGGTACACCTATTAGGTGTAGCCCTCGACTTTGTGCTTAATTGTAAAGACAATTAAACATAAAGTCAAAGATCTTTAACGTGGAAGTCTTTCCCGAGTAGATTACTACTGGTATATGAGACTCTTCGGTATCATGTCAACCGGAATATGATTTATAGTCTTGCCGAGTAGGAAACTAATCGTATGTAGGACTCTTCGACTTCATGTCAGTCGGAATGGGTATTTATAGTCTTGCTGAGTAGGATGCTACTTGTATATGGGACTCTTCAGCGTCATGTCAGCTTTAAAAGGGGGGTTTATAGTCTTTTCCGAGTGGCGTCCCACCCAGAGGTTAGCTCCACGTCATGTCAGCGGGAATATGTTTATAGTCTCTCCCGAGCAATGCACTACTCAAAAGTTAGACTCTTCAGCGTCATGTCGGCTGGAATAATGTTGCTCATGGCAATTGTTGGCCAAGCATGTAGGCTAAGTAAACTTTTATGAAAATAAATCCACGGTGTGGTCAGGTGTACTCGAGAAAGATACCTGCATCCCCAATTTTAATGAAGACCAACTTGTGATCCTTGTAAGGATATATTCTCGAGACCTGGTGGATAAAACAGATACCAAACATATATGTTTTAGCAATAAGGCTCTCATGAAGCATATCTGTTTACCTCATCGGCTCCTGTTAGTAGCACCAGCGCTATAATTTCAACTCAGCCTACGGGCGGCCCACATGGAGCATGCTACTGTAGGAACTCATATCTTGGTGGGCCAGCACTGACTGTGTAGGCCCAAGCCCATTTAGTTGGCACAGGCTCTATAAATAACGAGGAGAGAGAAAAGATTCCTTCTCTTCACAAATCAGCCAAATTGTTTCGTCTTCCGTCTCTGCGGCCAAATTTCGCCTTTTGCTTGGCTAGGGTTAGCTGCTGCTGTTGTTCCCTACTCGAACTTGGGCAAGTCCAGTCCGCTTCGTCTGTTCCAAGCCCCCAATTCACTTTTCCCCCAAATCTTTTCGCTCCCAACCATGCCGAAAGCTTCGGATCCTGCGGGTGCGCCAGAGAATGCTTGGCCGAATTCGGATTGCGGCTCGGTGAAACTGAAGCTGCTGGAGAGTCAATTGAAGTTGCCCAGCCAGGAGGTGATCCGCTGGCGGCCGGCTAAGGGTGAGTCGGTCCCAAATCCCCAATCTAGCAAAACAGTAGTTTTTGCCTCTTTTTTCGATCGGGGTTTGTGCCTTTCCTCTTCTGATTTCATCCGCCGCCTCCTTGACTTGTATGGGTTGGAGTTGGTGAATTTGAATCTCAACTCGATTCTTCAAATCTCCATATTTGTCACTCTCTGCGAGTGTTTTTTGGGTGTGGAACCCCATTTTAATTTCTTCAAGCATCTGTTCCACATCAAACCCCAGCCCTCCAAGAATAATATCAATGTGATTGGGGGGGCTGGTCTCCAGTTGAGGAGTGATGGGAAGAAAACATATCTTGATCTCCCCTTGAAATCTTCCTTGAAAGGCTGGCACAAGGAGTGGTTCTATTGCGCAGATTTGGCTCCCTCCTTGCATCCATTCACCGGCTTGCCACCGGTAGTTTTACCAAGTTGGTCTTCAGACCCAACCTCTAAAGAGATGGGCCAAGTACGCCAATTGCTGGCGAAATTAGATAAGCTTAAGGAAGCTGGCCTGACTGGGCCTTGGGTGGCCCGGCGTTTCCTAACTCGGCGTATCCAGCCGCTGAAGCTGAGGAGCGCATTCGGCTAGGATTTCCAAGGCAAACTTGATCCTGACCGAGTAAGCCACGAGTCGGCCAATAAGTTCAAGGTAACCGAGACCCTGTTTGGTTATTTTCTCCCAGGGGGTGATTGAGACGAGGACGATAAACACCGGATTGCTGCTTATAGTTTCCTTAGGTGCCGCCCCAACGTAATCTTTGTCCTTCATCTGTGGAAAATGCCAGTGGGTCTGTATTTGTGATTGCCCAGCATTATGTGATAGATGTTATTCAATCTTCTGTAGGAATGCGTGGAGTTCGATGAGGACTCCCGCCCATTGTTAGCCGTTAAAATGAAGAAGAGGCCGAGGAGCCCTGCTGCCGCCCAACCCGACTCCAAGAGAGCCGGGAAAAAGCCCGTTCTGTATCGGGGCGAAGGGGCCATGACGCCGCGTGTCGTGGTAGGAGGTCTAAAGATAAAGGACACTGCCGCCGCAGCACCCAGGCGATCAAATCCCAGGTTGAGACCAGTACAGCCGAGCTCAACATTGCCAAGCCTGAGAAGAGCACCGCTGAGTACAAGGTCTGAGCAGGCACCGCCAAGCATACGGGTGCCCGAGTTGGCCACGCCACCAATGGGGCCTCCTCCAGTCGCCACGCCGCCGCCGACCACTTCGCCGTCCCGGCCGACAACCGGGCGTAGCGCTCCGCAGGGACCTGGATCGCCCGGCGGGAAACTCAAGTTCTCCAAGAGGTAAGCTGCTCTGGATCTTTTGAGATTCTTGTCTGTTGCAGTAGTATTGTGATGTATGTCTTGCCATGCAGGAAGCGTGCTGATATCGATCTCAAGGAGACCGCTCCGACCACTCCCCTTGAAGAGCCCACCAAAGCCGAGCCGGTGCTCGCGAGCACACCCGCTGAGCCGGTGGCCATCCTAGTCCTGAAGACTGAGGTGGTCCCGACTGTGGGGCCGTTGTTGCCGCCTGACCAAGAGGCAGTTACTGAGGTTGCTGCCCCAGCCCCTGAGTCGCCGCCCACTGCAGAGGCCGTTCTTGGAGCCCCCGAGTTGATCTCCGAAGCCGCGGGGGACGCCAGCATGGGGGCCAGGACCCCATCGCCATCGTGGTCGTCGTCGTCGTCATCGCTGCCGCCGAAGGTCCTGAACCTTCCTCGGATTGAAGCCCCTCCACATAGGTTCCCCCGGACGTTCACCTGGACGGCGCCTGATGGAACCACGAGGAGGTTCAGACTCAACGAGGCCGCGGCGAGAAGGCAACGCGAAAGCTTGCTCCGCGCCGCCATTGCCGGGTCCGAGGGGGTTCGGGTATGATTCTTGCGGTGGAGTCCTAGTGGTCTTCCTGTTCCGACGTCTGACTGCGATCTTGACTTGTTCTCTCCTTGAGCAGAAGCTTGTTGATCGTAACGAGGAGATGACCGGGATCCTGGTCGAAATGGCCCCCCACCTCACGGAATTAGAGTAGCTCCGGGTGTTGAAGGCCGAGATGGAGGAGCGCCACGCGGGGAGGGAAGCTTGGCTGAAGGATGCCGCCACCCAGCTCAGGGACGAAACTTGGGCCCAAACCGGGAAGATTAGAGGTAAGTCTCCCGAATGTATCTTCCCAACTGAACCCTTGATATATTTCTCCAGCTATGTTGTTCCTGACTGCCTAGTTGTGTCTTGGCCGCAAGGTTGAGTTCTTGACTAATCCGTCGTGTAGCCCTCGAAGCAGAATTGAAGACCCGAATAGAGATGGAAGCCCAGCTTAAGGAGGCCGAAGAAGCCAAGGCCGAGCTTGAGAAGGTCAAGGCCGACCTGATACAGGCCAACGCCGAGCTCGAATGAGAGAAGGCCAAGTTAAAAGAGGCCACCATGAAGCTCAGCGAAGAAAAAGCTAGACTGGAGAAAACCATGGCCGAGTGGGAGGCTGACTACATGAGTAAGTCCCCGTCTCGACGATGATCTTAACCAATCTTTTAGTCATTCCATCTGCGGCCGAGCCTAACAAGTTTACTTGTCGGTGGACCCGGACAGACATGAGAGCCAATGTCCAGGCCCAATATCGGTTTTATACAGAGGAGATAAAGGCTATCAAGGAGTCACGGGAGGCCCTCGTCGGGTCCATGAAAGGGCTCCTTAATCTAATGGATCCTCACCCTGTGGGAACCAGCTGCAGCCGAATCCCCCAAGTGGAGGCGCGTCTTGAGGATGCACCGAGTGCCCTGAACAGGTACTCGGATGAGCATGTTATTGCTGGCATGGCCCAAACCTTGGTGATGACCAAATCAATCTACCCGAGGGTAGACATTGAAGCCATCGGGGAGGGTTTTGCCAAGGAGACGACGCCCGAGGAGGCGCTGGAGCTAATATCCCGGGCGAGGCCGACTGCTGAGATAATCACCCAAGACCTAGGTCTATAAGAGTAATATATCATGTAGTCAGTATGTATAAACTTTGTGGAAAACATGTGTAAATATATGTGCAGTGCCGCCAAGCCTTGAATTACTACTCAGTTGTCATTAGTTTTACTTGAATGTGTAGTCTGCACCGAGTAAGTCTGTCGGAACTTAATAAAATCGTTCACTGTAAGAAAGTGCACTTGGGCAAACGTGACAGTCGTAGTAAGGCTTCATAACTGGAGTAAGACAGGCTCGTATATTTTTGACAAAACACATATAATACATGCAGCCCCCGACTTACTACTCGGTTGATACAAGCAGCGTAGTGAATCAGAGAAAACTATACACATGATAAAGTATAAAGCTCAGGTATAGAAAGGACGTAGCTGTTCTATATTCCATGAGTTGCTGATGAGGACACCGTCTTCGGTCTTCAGTCGGTAGGTGCTTGGCTACGTGACCTCGGCTATAATGAACGGCCCTTCCCAAAGTGGGGATAATTTGTGCCTGTCTTTGGTGGTTTGTATTTTTCTCAAGACGAGATCCCTGACCAAAAAGGCGTGGCCACGGACATTGCGATTGTGGTAGCGACGTAGGCCTTGAAGATACCTTGCCGACTGGATTGTTGCGATGTCCCTTGCTTCTTCCAATTGATCTAGCTCGACCAGTCGGGTATTGTTTGAGACGTCTTCTGACTAAGCCCGAGCTCGCAGAGAGCTGAACTGTAACTTTGTTGGTAGCATAGGCCTCAGCACCGTAGACCAGAAAGAAAGGGATTTGCCCTGTTGCCCGACTAACTGTGGTTCTGAAAGACCAGAGAACGGATGGGAGTTCTTGTACCCACCGGCCCGCATATGGTTGTAGTCGGTCGAATATCCTAGCCTTGATGCCTTGTAGGACCATACCGTTGGCTCGCTTGACCTGCCCGTTGCTCCATGGGTGTGCCACAGATGCATAGTAGATTTTGATGCCGAAATCTTCACAGAAGTCTTGGAACACGCCGCCCGTGAACTGAGTACCGTTGTCGGTGATGATGCGGTTAGGGACCCCGAATCGGTATAGTATACTCATGATGAAGTCCTTTGCTCATGCTGCTGTTATAGTTGCAATGGGTTTGGCCTCAATCCACTTGGTGAACTTATCCACTACGACGAATAGATGTGTGAACCCTCCCGACTGCTCCGGCGCCGGTTTCTTCTTGATTAATGGCTCCATGAGTTGCTCGACAAAGATTCCAGTCGGAACCGCTTCTTGCTTGGATCCCATATTTGCCAACTCGTCTGCTGCGTCATTGTATAGGCACAGCACATGTGTTATTTCTAGCCCATCGAACTTGTTTTCCAGCTTGCGGACCTCCTGATAGTATGTCACCATGGTATCATCAAGACAAGTCCAGTCTTTCATGACTTGGTTCACCACGAGTTGAGAATCCCCACGCACAACCAGTCGACGTATGCCGAGTGATATAGCAATACGGAGCCCGTGGATAAGTGCCTCGTACTCGGCGACGTTGTGGGAAGCCGGGAAGTGGATTTGTAGGATGTACTTGAGTTTTTCACCGGTGGGGGATGTTAATATGACTCCAGCCCCGGCGCCGCTGATCCGTAGAGAACCGTCGAAGTACATTGTCCAGTACTCTAGCTTTGCTGTTGATGTAGGCAGTTGAACTTCTGTCCACTCGACCATGAAGTCGGCTAGAGCTTGTGATTTAATTGCTATCCATGGCTGAAAGGTGATATCAAACACCAGCAACTCGAGTGCCCATTTAGTGATTCGGCCGGTGGCCTCGCGATTATGAAGGACATCCCCGAGTGGAAACGATGTAACCACCGTGACTTGATGTGCTTGGAAGTAGTGCACCAGCTTCCGGACCGTGATGAGTAGGCCATATAACAGCTTCTGGACCTATGAATATCTCGTCTTCGAGTCGGCAAGTACCTCGCTGACAAAGTAAACTGGCCGTTGTATTTTCTAGATGTGACCCTGTTCGGGTCGCTCGACCACCAGCACCGTGCTGACTACCTGAGTGGTTGTCGCCAGATATAGCATTAGCGGTTCTTGAGGCATAGGTGACGCCAACACGGGAGGTGATGTGGGAAATTGTTTGAAGTCTTCGAAGGCTTGTTGGGCGTCTGGAGTCCATTGGAAATTGTCCGCCTTTTTGAGTAGCTTGAAGAAGGGCATACCCCGTTCGCCCAATCGGGAAATAAATCGGCTGAGTGCCGCCATGCTGCCTGTCAGCTTCTGGACGTCCTTCTGGTTAGCCAGGGGAGCCATGTTCATTATGGCATTGACTTTCTCCGGGTTTGCCTCGATGCCACGATGCGAGACGATGAAGTCAAGTAACTTGCCGAATGGCACACCAAAGGCGCACTTTTCCGGGTTCAACTTCAACTTGAATCTTCGAAGATTGTGGAAGGTTTCTTCTAGGTCAGCGATGAGGTCTTCTTTGGACTTGGTCTTGATCACCACGTCGTCGACGTAGGCTTCCACGTTGCACCCGATCTGAGTGTGCAGACACCCCTGAATTGCCTGTTGATAGGTTGCTCCAGCATTTTTCAGACCGAACGGCATTGTGATGTAGCAGTACGCTCCAAATGGCATGATTAAAGATGTCTTTAAGTAGTCTTCCTCCCTCAAGCTGATTTGATGGTATCCTGAGTAGCAGTCGAGAAAGCTGAGTAGGTCGCACCCGGCCATGGAATCTACCACTTGATCTATCCTGGGAAGACCAAATGGGTCCTTGGGGCATGCCTTGTTGAGATTGGTGTAGTCGACGCATATGCGCCATTTACCGTTTTTCTTCCAGACCAGAACTGGGTTTGCCAGCCAATCCGGGTGATAGACCTCCTTGATGAACCCGGCTACGAGGAGCTTGGTGATCTCCTCCTAAATAGCATCCTTGTGGTCTTGAGCGAAGCACCGCAGCCATTGCTTGACTGGCTTGGCGTCTGTCTTTACGTTGAGGGCGTGCTCGATCACCTCCCTTGGTACACCCGGCATGTCAGACGGTTTCCATGCGAAGATATCCTTGTTAGCTTGGAGGAAGGTGACGAGTGCGTCTTCCTATTTGGGGTCGAGTCTGGTCCCGACTAGAGCAGTTTTGGAGGGGTCGGAAGGGTCCAGGGGGATCTTCTTCGTGTCAGAGTCCACTGAAATTCCCGATTTCACCGCCTTTTTTGCCAGAACTGGATCTTCCTCGACTTCAGTTGTGACGGCTTGTCGAATTCTGATGCGCCCGACTGCTGCCTCTTGTGATTGAGCCAATTCGTAGCTCTCCTTGTCGCAGGTGAAGGCTTGCTTGATATCGCTGCATAGTGAGAGGACTCCTGCTGGTCCTAGCATCTTGAGCACCATATATGTGTAGTGCGGTATCGCCATGAATTTGGCGAGTGCCGATCATCCGAGTATCGCGTGGTATGCGGTCTTGAAGTCGGCGACCTTGAAGCAGACGTTTTCCGTGCGAAAGTTATCCCGCGTGCCGAAGGTTACTGGCAATGTGATCTGCCCGAGTGGAGTTGACGATAGGCCGAGAATTATCCCGTGGAAGGTATTAATGCCAAAATTTGGTATGGCTCTGTATCAGATTCGGCTAAGGAGAAAGTTGCTATTAACTAACGGAGGTTGATCCAGAAGGAAGTCGAATCCGGGAAGGAGCCGTAAAGACCACAGTATGGTAGTTAATTATCTTGATTATTAATTAGGCAAGGATTAATATTTTATCTTTAGGAAACCTGACCTTGTGTCTGGTCGGGTCCTGTTAATGTTTCCTTTTGTAATTAGGAAATCGTGTACCGTGTCCAATAAGGACTCGTATCAACTCGGGATATAAATACGTATGCCTGGGTGCTTTGTAATCTATCTACATCAATCAGATCAATACAATTTCGGCGCATCGCCACCCCTTTGACGGTTCTTGCTTCTCGAGCCGGGCTGCATCGGTTAAGTTCGACCTCCTGCGAGAGGGTAAGTCTCGTCACCCCGGCCACCGCATCGGCTAGGACTTCCTCAGTTAAGTCCGATATTCTAGTCGGTTCACGGTGGACGGCTTACCACGATATATCTATTTTGTCTATGGCTGCATCAGTTTAGTTTGATCTCATAGATCGATTAGGTATATCACATCACGCGTGCGCAGATCGTATCGGCTTACTGGGAGCGATTTATCATCAGTTTGTGCTGTATCGGTTGGGTCCGACCTACTAAACTGCCAGTTATAAATCGTTCCTGCTAGGTTGATATTTTTTGCGCAAACGTCTTATCAGGATGTATAGCCGATAAGCTATCATATTTTACATCACGATCGCATTAGATCTATCGACCCATCGAGGTCCTGTTATCATCATCAGTCTATGCTGCAATGGTTGGGTCCGATCTACTAGACTGGTGATAATAACTTTACTCTTAATAAGCCGATAGGTTTTATGCGATGTTTTATCGGAGTGTTTAGCCGATAAGTTATCTTTATATCCAGCCGATTTGTCACAAACATGTTTAGAAAATCGCTGCCAAGTCGGGGCGGCATGAACAGCACGCAAGGACCCGGGCGCGGGCACAGGGCCTGGGCACGGGCGCGGGCAGCACCTTTGGGGCGGCGCTAGCAACTACTATCGCAATCGACTGAAGTTTATTCAATCTATTTATTTACGCATTCTGCCTATTTATTTTATCAGTTTACAGCCAATTTTCAAGTATTCCTTCGGCGATCGGCTAGTTTGGTATTTGCTTATCATTATTAGTTACTATTCATGCCATCATCGGCTTCCAGTCGGTGTATAAGTGCTACAGTTTATATCGGCCATCAGCCGATGAGACGAGTCCAGATCGGCTTCCAGCCGATTGGCTCATTGATCTAATATTTTCTATCTCCTTGTCAATTGCAGGGTCAAATTGACTGGCACGCCTACGAACCTCAAGATTTTAGGACCTGCACTGGAGTGAAGCAAATCTCTCAGGCCTTCGCGTGTCTCCAGGCGCCGAACCAGGTCGTCGGCCCCCGGCAATTTTCGGCGTCAACATGTTTTTGGCACGCCCAGTGGGCACGAAGTTTCGACACAAAGTCTCAATCAGAATTTCAACATGGCCAGAAAAGAGATCAAACAAGACAATATGATTCCGGTCACTATGGAAGATCTAACTGAAGAACAAAAATAGCAAGTCGAACAGAATATGGCCAATTTTCAGAAGCTTTGCTTGGAATCTTTTGGCATGACGCGACAAAGGCCGATTCAAAAATCTTAGTTTCCGAAACCAGTTCTGGTTGGAGAATCGAGCCGCACACCATCTGAAAGTCCACCAGTAAAACCCTTTACAGGAGATGGTGAATGAAGCAGTACATCACGCGCTCATCAATCAATCCGGGATCCTGGTGAACACGCTTCATAACCTCATAAAGAAGATAGTGGATGGATCAATTGTTCAAGATCCTACTCGAGGTCCTGTATATCTCCCGCCAAAGACGGAGCCAAATCAGGTTACTTATGGGATAAACAGAGACATACCGAAAAACCTATTTACACAGAACCAGGCTGGGGGGCAACAGGATATTCCTGCTGGATACCATCGGTCTGCTTATTATGGGGGATATCAACGAATTATCCAGGAGGTGGGGCCGATCCAGTTAGTTACCAGAGAGAATATCCTAGACAGAATCGGCAACCAACTCCACCGATACAGAATAACCCAAGGGAAGAAGATTTGTCGGCAAGGGTTGCAGAGATAGTGAGAGAACAGTTTGGGATCAAGCCAAAGGAGCAAACATTTATGTATCGGCATCCATATCCCGAGTGGTTCGACAGAGTCCCATTACCACACCGATACAGAGTCCCGGATTTCTCTAAGTTCTCAGGGCAAGACAACACATCTACAGTAGAGCACATTAGCCGATTCCTGGCGCAGTGCGGAGAGGCATTGGCTGAAGAGGCTCTGAGAGTTAGGTTTTTCCCATTGTCGCTATCTAGATCGGCTTTTACATGGTTCTCTTCATTACCACCGAATTCAGTTCGGGGATGGGCCGATCTAGAAAAACAGTTTCACAAATACTTCTTTGCTGGGATCCATGAGATGAGACTGACAGTTCTAACATCGGTTAGACAGAGACCAGATGAAACAGTACCGGAATATATTCAGCGATTTCGGGACATTAGAAACCGATGTTACAGTCTAAACCTGAGTGATGGACATCTAGCCGATTTGGCTTTCCAGGGTCTCTTGGCGCCGATTAAAGAGAGGTTTTCATCACAGGAGTTCGAATCCCTGGCGCACCTGGTACAGAAGGTATCGGCTCATGAAAGCCGATTTCAAGAGGCGAAAAAAGATAAATATCAGAGAAGGGTTGCTCAGGTACAGGTTTATTCATCAGACTCAGACGAAGAATCCGATGCTGAAGTCGGATTGGCGAAGTGGGCTAGGAACAAAAAATCAGTATCATACCCGTGGGTCAAGGATATCGGCAAAGACGAGCGATATGACTTTGATGTCAATAAAGCCGATAAAATCTTTGACCTGCTGCTACAAGAGAAACAGATACAACTTCCGCCAAACCACGTAATTCCATCGGCCGAAGAACTGAAGAAGAAGAGATATTGCAAGTGGCACAATACGATATCACATCACACCAACGAGTGCAAAGTTTTTCGGCAACAAATTCAATCGGCTGTTGAGCAGGGAAGAATCAAGTTTGAAGACAAGAAGCCGATGAAGATTGATGGACACTCGTTTCCTATGAATATGGTTTATACGGGATCATTGTCAAGGAATCAAGCCGATGAAGGAAGGCATGTGGATCATAGAAAATCAAGGATTACTTCATCGGGCATGATAGAAAAATATTCAAAGTACGTAGAGCAGTGGATTGAGCCAGAGAGGGAAAGATATAATCCACATTGGGATTGTCCGTTCTTCCGATTCTGCTGGGATCAAGGGATGAGATTGCCATCAATTGAAGATTGCCCTGAGTGCGATAATCTGAGGTTTCAGCGAGATTAGCAGGAAAGTTTTTCGCAGGATCGGCCACCTAGGAGACGAGCATCGGTACATAGCTGATTAGGGCCGGTCCACGAAGAATTCTTTGAAGAAAATAAAGAGGAAGTACATGAAGAACAAGTCCAAAATCCTCAGTGGTGTCCTAGTGGAATATTCACAAAGAATCAGAAGAGAAGGGCACAACGGCTATGACACCGAGAGCAACAGGAAGAACAGAGGCAAGATCAGGAAGAAGCCGATCATCGTCACAAGAGGACTAAACGAGTATGGCGTGTGAAGAGGAAGGACAATGAAGTCGATCCATCGGCTCCAGTAAATATGGTTTTCTTTTTGCCTCGAGAATACAAGGCACTCTCATCGGACGAGGACGGCAATGAAGAAGTTTTCGCTCAACTAACGTTGCAACCCGATCAGGCTATATTTGATAAACCTGAGGAATCAGAGCATCAGCACTTAAAGCCATTATATATCAAGGGCTATGTGAATGGGAAGCCGATGACGAAGATGCTAGTTGATGGGGGAGCAGCTGTTAATCTAATGCCTCATGCTACATTTCGAAAGTTGGGGAAAACTACCGAAGATTTGATCAAGACGAATATGGTGTTAAAAGACTTCGGTGGGAATTCATCAGAGGCGAAAGGCGTGTTAAACGTGGAGTTGATAGTGGGAAACAAGACATTACCTACCACGTTTTTCGTTATCGATGGAAAAGGATCATATAGTCTGCTTCTTGGCAGGGATTGGATTCACGCGAACTATTGCGTGCCCTCGACGATGCATCAATGTCTGATACAGTGGCAAGGAGATCAAGTCGAGGTAGTCCTAGCAGATCGGTCAATCAACATTGCAATGACCAATTTGCTGGTCTGGGAAGCCGATTGTGTTGATTGTTTGTCCGGGAAAATGTGGGAAGGAGATTATCTTAAGGTCACCAGCCAAGGGATACAGCCGATTCAGCAAGTCGGCTCCGAGTTGTTACTCTGATGGGCTCCATTGAAGATTTCGAGGGGAAACTGGGACAAGGGTTTATGTCGGCCGATGACTTAGAGGAGATCGACATAGGACCAGGAGATAAGCCAAGGCCGACGTACATAAGCAAAAGGTTATGCCCTGAACTTCGAGAAGAGTTGATAACACTGTTGAAGGAGTATCAGGATTGTTTTGCTTGGGAGTATCATGAGATGCCAGGATTAAGCCGATCAATTGTTGAACATTGGCTACCCATTAAACCAGGATATCGGCCGTTCAAACAAGCTCCAAGGAGATTTAAGGCAGAATTATATGAGCCAATCAAAGCAGAGATTACAAGGTTATATGATGCCAAGTTTATAAGACCGTGCCGATATGCTGAGTGGGTTTCTAATATCGTCCCGGTAGAAAAGAAGAATGGAAAATTGAGAATATGTATCGATTTCCGGGATTTAAATAAAGCTACCCCCAAGGATGAGTACCCAATGCCGATAGCAGATTTGTTGGTGGATGCAGCATCAAGCCACAAGATTATTAGTTTCATGGATGGCAATGCAGGATACAATCAGATTTTTATGGCTGAAGAAGATATACATAAGACTGCGTTTCGATGTCCTGGAGCTATCGCTTATATGAATGGGTAGTAATGACGTTTGGGTTAAAAAGTGCCGGTGTGACCTATCAGAGGGCGATGAATTATATATTTCATGATCTCATCGGCTTGTTAGTGGAAATTTACATTGATGATGTGGTGGTTAAGTCTAAGAGTGAGGAAAGCCATATAGCCGATTTGCGGAAAGTGCTGAAAAGGGCCAAGAAATACGGACTAAGGATGAATCCCAATAAATGCGCTTTTGGTGTATCGGCTGGGCAGTTTTTGGGTTTTATGGTTCATGAGCGAGGAATTGAAGTTAGTCAACAGAGCATCAGAGCCATTAAGACTACAGAGCCACCAAGCAACAAGACAGAGTTACAGTCATTGATCGGCAAGATTAATTTTGTAAGGAGATTTATATCAAATTTGTCAGGAAGAATTGAATCTTTTACTCCGTTATTGAAGTTGAAAGCCGATCAAGAGTTCGTGTGGGGGGCAGATCAGCAGAAGGCATTCGATGGAATTAAGAGTTATTTGAGTTCCCCACCTGTTCTGATTCCGCCGCAGAAAGGAGCGCCATTCAAGTTATACTTATCGGCCGATGAGAAATCCATCGGGTCTGTTTTAATTCAGGAGTTTGAAGGAAAGGAGCGAGTCGTGTTCTATTTAAGCAGAAGACTTTTGGATGCTGAAACTAAATATCCTGCGGTGGAGAAATTATGCCTTTGTCTTTATTTTTCATGCACAAAGTTAAGGCATTATATCCTATCGGCTGAGTGCACGGTGGTTTGCAAGGCCGATGTGGTAAAATACATGTTGTCAGCTCCAGTTTTAAAAGGGCGTGTTGGTAAATGGATCTTTGCCTTGACCGAGTTTGACTTGAGATATCAATCAACTAAAGCGATCAAGGGACAAGCAGTGGCCGATTTCATTGTATAGCACAGAGGGGATTGTGAGAATTATGTGGAGCCGATCCCATGGACTTTGTTTTTTGATGGATCAGTGTGCAAGCATGGATCTGTTATCGGCTTGGTCATTGTATCGCCTCGGGGGGCAAGTTTTGAGTTTGCTTTTACAATTAAACCTTATCGGACTAATAATCAAGTGGAATACGAGGCAGTATTAAAAGGACTTCAACTTTTGAAGGAGATCAGAGCCGATATCATAGAGATTGTTGGTGATTCTTTATTGGTGATCAAGCAGTTGTTTGGGGAATATGAGTGCAGGGGTGATGTTTTGAGATCATATTATGATGAGTGTGCAGATTTATTGAAGGATTTCAAGATGGTATCAATGGATCATATTCCTAGGGAGCAAAATTTAGAAGCCAATGATCTTGCACAGATTGCTTCTGGTTATCGGCTGAATAGACAGGTTGAGGTTGAAATAGCCGATAATGATATTCAGGATAAAGCCGATGATTGGAGACAGGAAATAATTGGTTATCTACAAAATCCGTCACAATCGGTTTCCAGGAAGCTTCGGTATAAAGCTACTAAATATGTGTCGCTTGATGGGGACTTATATTATCAGACTTTTGAAGGAGTTCTGCTGAGATGCCTGAATTTGGAAGAAGCCAAAGTGGTTATGTGCGAAGTGCATGAGGGCGTTTGTGGGACTCATCAATCGGCTCATAAGATGAAGTGGTTGCTGAGAAGAGTAGGATACTTTTGGCTGACAATGCTAGAAGATTGCTTCAGGTACTATAAAGGGTGTCAAGATTGCCAGAAGTTTGGAAATATACAGCGGGCGCCAGCATCAGCTATGAATCCTATCATTAAACCGTGGCCGTTCAGAGGATGGGGAATTGACATGATCGGCCAGGTTTATCCTCCATCGAGTAAGGGACATAAATTCATATTGGCAGCGACAGATTATTTTACAAAGTGGGTAGAAGCGATTCCTCTGAAGAAAGTTATGTCCAAAGAAGCGATCGAGTTTGTAAAGGAGCACATAATTTATCGGTTTGGAATTCCTTAGACGATAACTACTGATCAGGGATCAATTTTCATGTCCGATGAGTTTCAACAGTTTGCTGCCAGTATGGGAATCAAGTTATTAAATTTATCGCCTTATTATGCTCAGGCTAATGGACAGGCGGAGGCTTCTAATAAGAGTCTAATCAAATTGATCAAGCGAAAGATTGATGACCAGCCGCGACGATGGCATACTACATTAGCCGATTCATTATGGGCATATCGGATGGCGTGTCATGGGTCTACCCGGGTGCCACCTTAGCAATTAGTGTATGGACATGAAGCAGTTTTACCTTGGGAGACTAACATCGGCTCTAGGAGAATTTCTTTGCAGAATCAATTGACAGCCGATGATTATTATAACTTGATGACAGATGAACTTGAAGATTTTCGGCGTCAACAGAAGGGCGCAGTGCTCGGCCGTAATTCTGAACGAGGAATCATCATCTCGTCTAAAGTCTTGGCGAATAAGATGTTGAGCGCGCTGCCTCCGTCGATGAGGGTTTTCTTTAGCCTGATATTTCTGACGACCGGGTCCAGGATGAGTGGATAGCGTCCCGGGTGTGAAACCCGATCTGGGTGATCTGCGCGGTTGAAGGTACTGGCCATCTCTGACCAGTGCAGGTACTGGGGGTGTCCGTTGTAGAGACCGTGTTGATGTCGTGTGCTGATAGCTTCTGTTTGCGCTTGGACTCGTAGGCAGATGGCCCTCTGAAAATATGGTTGAGCTCAGCTTGAGGATCTTGAAAATCGTTGGCCGAACCCTAATCTGGCTTGTCTTTGTCCTTGTCGGTGCCAGATGATGAAGCCTGCTCGGAGGCAAATTTCTTAAGCATGTAGCAGTCTTTGGCCGTGTGCTTGCCCTTGGGGTGGAAGGGGCATGGCCCGCTCATGACTTTCTAGTAGTTGTTATTCCGCTGGGGCTGTAACCGAGTACGCTCCATGTTGGCCACCTCATTGTCCGACTTCCGCTTGCGGCTGCCAGACTTGTTTTGAGACGGCTCGTTATCGGCTTTCGCCTTCTGGTCTTTCTGTCAGGACTCCTTCTTCTCATGAAGGGCCTCTACGACCGCTTCAGCCGAGTTAGCGTATTTGTTGGCCATATCGAAAAGAGCCCGGACAGAGGGTGGTGGCTTCCGAGTGAATTTCGTGATGAACGGGGCGTCCTTTACTCCCTTGCGGAAGGCGGCGATGACGGCCTCGTCTCGGATCATTGGGATCTTGTTGCGCTTCTCTGAGAATCTCTTGATAAAATCTCATAGAGACTCGTTCTTCTTCTGGTGTAGTTGATACAGATCATGTTCAGAAGATGGCCTCTCGTAGGTTCCTTGAAAATTAGCGATGAACCGCTCCCTGAGTTCTCCCCAAGAACCGATCGACCGCCTCGGGAGCCCTGTCAGCCATGTCCTCGCCGAGTCGGCTAGGGCGACCGGGAGGTAGTTAGCCATGGCTTTGCTGTCGCCTCCAGCAGCTCGAACTGCCAGGGTATATACGGTGAGCCAGGACTCGGGATTTGTTTTGCCGTCATACTTTTCGATCCCTATGGGCTTAAAACTAGTCGGCCAATCAACTTCCTAGAGCTCCCGTGTGAAAGAAGGAATGCCTTCGTCTTCATGAGGGCTCGGGCTTCGACCACGATGGATAAACCGCTCGTGATGGAGACCGAAGCGCTCGTTTTCATCCTCCAGTCGGTGGCGCTCGTCCTCTTCTCGTTCATGGCACCGGGCATTGATAGTATGGCGGAGGTCATGTTGTAGGCGTACTCGGAGGTCTTGGTTGGGCCGGCGGTCATACTGGTGGCGCTGCCAGTTGTCATTGCCGAGTGATGTTTGCCTGGACTTCTCGTGTGGCTGACTTGAGCCGGCCGCCCGATGCCGTGCTGACGTGGATGAGCCTGCTGCTAGAGATACCGACCGGTTAGTCGGTACCACGGTGTTGCCCGACTACTGTTGTTGTTGCTGGCTGGCTGCAGCCGTGATCATCACCTTGATCTTGGCGATAGTTGGGGTGGCCTGGTGATCAGGCCTGAGCTAGAGCATGTCCAGCAAGGTTGCGGCGGCCAAAACATTCTATTTTGGCGTGATGAAGACGTCGTGATCGCCGATTTTGGTCTGGATAATCCGCTGCTGAGCTGCTTGCCCAGCCTTGCGTAGCCCGTCATTGCGAGCCTCGTGGTCAGCCTCCTCCTATTGTCGCAGTCGGCACGCCTCCTCCTGTTGCTCCTCTTGTAGTCAGCGCACCTCGGATGGTGGTGTTGAAGCCATAAAGATCTCGCAGGACAGAAGAAGACTTGCCAGACTGGAGTCCGAGCTAGTGCTCGAACCGTTATCCTACTTAGAGTCAGACTCCGAGTAGTTTATCGGAGTAAGAACGACCCCAACCTCTCTAGATCCAATCTGAAATGGCGCTTGACTGTGTCCAAACTGAATCGCAGGAGATCGGGTCTACTGCACGGGATGTAGATCTGCAGCGTCGCCGAATCCGTGCGGTAGATTGATGATCTCTCCCCTTCCTGGCCCAACCCGGGCTGGCTCAAGGCCTAGCGCAAGTCGGACGCTGAAGGAGAGAGTTGTCCCAATTCTCGGCGAAGTAAAGGACTGCCGCAATAGATCGTTGAAGGAGATTGCAGCGTCCTGTGGGCCGACTGGCACAACGTCGGCTAGTTCCTCGACCGGCTGGATTGGATCTGCTTCTGCCAAGGTGAGGTTGCCGATCTGGTCGGCAACGAAGTCGAGGCTTCCGAAGGAAATTGTGTCTCCAGGGGAGAAAACTTGTCGCCATCGACTCCGCTTGTTGAATCCATCGAGCTTGTAGATGTGAAACTCGCCGGAGCCCCTACCTGGCGTGCCAACTGTCGATGTTTTACCCAGACTTCAAGAAGCTGGTGGATAAAGCGATCCGCCAGGAAAGTCAGCACAACAAGGTGGACCGCAAGAGGAAGGCTGCTTAGTTCGGGACTCACCAGGGGCAGCACCAAAGGCCACAGATGATGCTGGGCCATCAGGGTGGACCGTCCACCATGATCATCCGTCAACAGCGTCCGTTCCACCCGGGGCACTTTGGAGGCAGCAGTAACAACAGCGGGCAACACAACCGTCAGTCCGCTCCACGCCCACCAATGGCGCTAGTGCAGCAGGGTCAGTCACGGAAAGGCGGAGGGGGCAAGACCTTCGTCTGCTTCAACTGCAATGAACTGAGTCACTTCACCGACAAATGTCTGAAGCCGAGGCAAATGGGATCTAAGCCTGTAGCTCCCCAGCACCCCAATGCCAATCAGCAGGTAATAAAGGGGCGTGTCAATCATGTCTCCACGGAAGAGATGCAGGCTGCACCGGAAGTAGTATTGGGTACGTTTCTTGTGAACTCAATACCTGCAATCGTACTTTTTGATTCTGGTGCAACACATTCTTTCATATCCAAGAAATTTGTGGGGGCACATGGGATAAAAGTAGTAGAACTTAAAATCCCCATGAGGGTTCATACACCTAGGAACCGCATGATAACCGCTCACTATAGCCCTTCAGTGAGCCTAGAAATCCAAGGATCACCTTTTCTAGCCAGTCTTATCCTCTTGGAATCCAAAGACCTAGATGTCATCCTAGAAATGGATTGGTTGACCTGACACAAAGGGGTGATCAGCTGTGCGGACCGCACCATAACAGTGACCAGTTCGGAAGGAAAGGTGGTTATCTTCAAGTCACCTGTGCCGCTGCATCAGGAAGCAAGCTTGAATCAGGTCGCAACAGAGCAACCGTTGGAAGGTGGGACGAAGCCAGAAAGGAAAATAGAGGACATTCCAATAGTAAAGGAATACCCGGATGTGTTCCCGAAAGACCTACCAGGGATGCCACCAGAAAGGGAAATTGAGTTCAGGATTGATATGGCACTTGGAACAGCACCAATATACAAGAGGCCGTATACAATGGCACCAAAGGAGATGGCAGAGGTCAAGAAGCAAGTCAACGATCTGCTACAGAAGAGGTACATCCGACCAAGCACGTCCCCTTGGGGAGCACCAGTCATCTTCGTGGAAAAGAAGGACATAACAAAACAGATGTGTGTGGACTATCGCGCACTAAACGATGTCACCATCAAGAACAACTACCCCTTACCGAGGATTGATGATCTTTTTGACCAATTGGAGGGTGCCACCGTTTTCTCCAAGATAGACTTGCGATCAGGCTATCATCAGCTGAGAATTCGAGAAGAGGATATACTGAAGACAGCCTTCACCATGCGGTATGGGTTGTACCAGTGCACTGTTATGTCCTTCGGACTGACAAATGCACCTGCCTTTTTCATGAATCTGATGAACAAGGTATTCATGGAGTTTCTGGACAAGTTTGTGGTAGTGTTCATCGATGACATCTTGATCTACTCGAAGTCAACAGAAGAGCATGAGCAACACCTTTGTTTGGTTCTCGAGAAGTTGAGAGAGCATCAGCTATACGCCAAGTTTAGCAAGTGCGACTTTTGGCTGAGAGAAGTGCAGTTCCTCGGACACATCATTAGCACCCAGGGAGTTGCTGTGGACCCAACAAACGTGGAATCCGTCACCAATTGGAGACCGCCTAAGACAGTGACACAAGTGTGGAGTTTTCTTGGACTTGCGGGTTACTACCGCCAGTTCATCGAGAACTTCTCGAAGATTGCCAAACCTATGACACAATTACTAAAGAAGGATGTGAAGTTTGTCTGGAGATCCGAGTGCAATCACAGCTTTGAAGAACTCAAAAAGAAGTTGGTTTTGGCACCGGTCCTGATCTTACCGGACCCCAAGAAAGACTTCCAAGTGTACTATGATGCATTCCGCCAAGGGCTAGGGTGCGTGTTGATGCAAGAAGGTAGAGTTGTAGCCTATGCATCACGTTAGTTACGCCCCCATGAGGGCAATTACCTGATACACGACCTAGAATTGGCTGCAGTGGTCCATGTTTTGAAGATTTGGTGGCATTACCTCATTGGTAATCACAGTGAGATTTACACAGACCACAAGAACTTGAAATACATATTCACCCAGCTTGATCTGAACCACGGCCAAAGAAGGTGGCTGGAATTGATTAAGGACTATGATGTGGGAATACACTACCACCCAGGGAAAGCCAATGTCGTGGCAGACACCTTGAGTAGAAAAAGTTACTGCAACACTGCTCGAGCAGATCACCTAGATCAGGTTTCTCACCTGGGACATTATCCACTCGTCCTAGACCCGGTCGTCAGAAACATTAGGCTGAAGAAAACCCTCATTGACAGAGGTAGCGCGCTCAACATCTTATTCGCCAAGACTTCGGACGAGATGAAGATTCCTCGTTCAGAACTACGGCCGAGTACGGCGCCCTTCCACGGGATAATCCCCGGCCTGTCATCAACTCCACTCAGGCAAATAACCTTGCCGGTAACCTTCGGCATGCGGGATAACTTCCGCATGGAAAACGTCTGCTTCGAGGTCGTCGACTTCGAGACCGCGTACCACGCGATACTCAGACGACCGGCACTCGCCAAATTTATGGCGATACCACACTACACATATATGGTGCTAAAGATGCCTAGGCCAACAGGAGTCCTCTCCCTCCACAGTGACATCAAGCAAGCCTTCACCTGCGACAAGGAGAGCTGCGAACTGGCTCGATCGTAAGAGGCGGCAGTCGGGCGCGATAGCATTCGGCAAGCCATCACAACCGAAGTCGAGCAAGATCAATGTGGAGGCCATGGGCCCCGGGTACCTCATTACTAGTACATGGGCCACTCGGATAGAGGATGGGCCGAACCATGTAATTAGAGATAAGATAGCATCCGGCAGGCTTTGCCTTGTATAATAAGGAAACATAGTCTTAGTCGGATAGGACTCTATCTCTAAGGAGGAAATCCCTTGGTTGTATCCGGCTGGGATCCTTATCATGTACCCCTGTCCCCTAGTATATAAAGGGAGGCAGGGCGCCCCTCAGGGCAAGGACAACAAGATCACCGATCATCAAACACCTTAGAGGAATAACACCTCAACTGGACGTAGTGTATTACCTCACTTTGAGGGCCTGAACCAGTATAACTCTTCCGTGTTCCTCTGCAGTCCACCGAATTCACCCTCGCCGAGTAGCCCCATAGTTTTATTCCGGTGCAAAGCATCGACAGTTGGCGCGCCAGGTAGGGGCTCCGGCGAATTCCTCATCAGAAGATTGGATGGATTCAATCAACAAAGTCAACAGCAACAAGTTCTCCCCTGGAGATGCAATTACCTTCGGGAGCTTAGACTTCATTGCCGACCAACTCGGCAATCTCAACTTGGCTAAGGCAGATCCAATCTCGCCAGCCGAGGAACTAGCCAACATTGCGCCAGTCGGCCCGCAGGACACCGCCATCTCCTTCAACGACTTACTGCAGCAGTCCTTCACATCGCTGAGCATCGGGACAACCCTCTCCTTTGGCGTCCGACTTGCGCTAGGCCTTGAGCTAGCCCGGGTTGGGCCGAGAAGGGGAGAGGTCGTCAATCTCCCTCATAGCTCCGGCGACACTGCGCATATATACCCCGCGCAGCAGACCCGATCTCCAGCAATTCAGTTTGGACGCCGTTTCAGATTGGATCTAGAGAGGTCGGAGTCGTCCTTACTCCGATAAACTATTCGGAGTCCGACACCAAGTCGGACAGTGGTTCGAGCCAGTTCAGACTCTAATTCGGCAAGCTTCCCCCTCTCCCACGAAATCTTCATGGCTTCAACACCACCTTCCGAGGTGCGCCGACTACAAGCGGAGCAATAGGAGGAGGCGCGCCGACTACGACAAGAGGAGGCCAACCGCGAGGCCCGCAACAACAAGCTACGCCAGGCTGGGCGAGTCGCTCAGCAACAAATCCTCCAAATCAAGATTGGCGACCACAACGTCTTCGTCACGCCACAACAGAATGTTGTGGCCGCCGCAACTCTGCTGGACACACTCCAGCTCGGGGCTAATCACCAGGCCACCCCGACTATCGCTAAGATCAAGGCGATGATCACAGTTGCTGCCTGTCAGCAGCAACAGCAGTCGGGCGACACAGTTATACCGACCAACCGGTCGGGTTCTCCGGCGGCAGACTCATCTGCGTCAACGCGACGTTGGGCGGCCGGCTCCAGTTGGCAACGCGAAGAGTCCCAGCAAACAACACTCGGCAACACCAACAATGACAATCGGCGGTGTCGCCCGTACGATCGCCGACCCAATCAAGACCTCCGAGTCCGACTTGTTGGGAATATGCCCTAGAGGTAATCATAGAGATGATGTTATTGTGATTGTATCCATGATATATTATGGGTTCATTGAATATCCATTAAAGACAACTTGTATCGATTCGCAATTATGTGAATTGTTCGTGAAACTCTTTTACAGGTATGGTTATTCTAAAGTTGTCCCTGATCGGAGTTTGTGTGAGGACACACATGAATATTAGATCAGCACATGTATTAGTTGATGACTATGTTTCACAAGTCATAGACATGGAGATGTCAAACTAATAATGTGGGCACATGTGTGACATGGAGCTGGATTGACCCAACATGAGAAATTGTAATTATCTCTATTCATATCATGTACGTTATGTCCTTAGACCTGAGATTGCTGTATGTATTCAAGATGTGAAACGACCTATTCAGGGACTATCAAACGCTACTCCGTAACAGGGTAGTTATAAAGGTGGTTTTCGGGTTTGTCGGGAAACATGCTGTAAGACATAAACAATCAAGAAGGAATTTGCTCCTCTCTATGTGAGAGAGATATCACTGGATCACTCTAATGATTAGATCAAGAAATGCATGGCCGTGCTTGGGTTAAGTGTTAACCTAAGAGTTGATCCAAATATCGTGAGGCAAGGGAATAACAAGTATGTGGTTTGTGGTGGTTCGTCTGATATGATCTTTGCGCATGCATAGGAGTTGACACGCCTTGCTAGAGGCCGCTGTCAACTATTGGCCGAGTAGGAGTACTCGGGCCATGTCTATGCGTACATGAACCCATAGGGTCGCACGCTTAAGGGGCTGGAAACCTAATTTGGGTTGGACCCGAATTAGACAAGGTTTAGGGTCACTAATGGGCCTCCAACTCGGGAGTTCATTAGGACGCCTATAAATAAAAGGGGTGGGCGACGGGGCTAGGTGAATCCACGCCATTTGGCAGCCGCCGCCGCTCCCACGCCCTCGCCCTGTTGCACCTCGCGGACCTAGCAGTCCGGAGGCGTGAAGCTTCCTCCCCGTACGTGTGGATACATCGGAGGTGCTGCATCTGGAGCACAAGGACGAACCGCACGAGAGGGACGGACGGACGGACGACCTCACAACTGCACGGCACTGCTGCGACGCGTACGACTACATCGAGTCGCTTCCGCTGCACCTGCACGTCTAGTGGTAATCCCGTGATCTATAACTAGCAGTAGTTCCTGGTTTATGGGGTCGAATTTTTTGTTTTCTGGCTAGCGTAGCATCCGCATAACTTACAGTGGTATCAGAGCCGTTGCTGCCTCGTTATAGATTTGGATGAGTGCATATGTTGATATGCACGGTTGTGAGTCTCCGACCTTTATTCGTGATCTTGCTATGATTGGTATTGTAACGATCTACTCGTACCGGTCGGAATTCCGCCATCCGAGTTAAGTGATACACGTAAATCCAATCATGGCGAGATGGAGATCAATTGGATTGATAGAATCGAACCTAAGTCAAGTGCCGAGCGCATATGATGCGCGGCGGTGGTAGATTGGATCTACTGCCGGGCGCCGGGGTGCGAAAAGAGTGCTGTTCGGTAAAACGGCCATAACTTTTGCATACGACCTCGGATCGAGACGATCTCTAAACGAAAATTGTAGAGAAAAAAATTTTACATCCGTTTCTCCCCAGCTTCGCCAGGTTTGCCGAAATTAGATTTCCAAAAAAAAAGGCCGGGAAGATGGTGTTTTCGGCGGTTTAAGATTAGATGTCGGAATCGGTTAACTCTGTTTTGCAGGAATTCATGACTGGTATAGCCCTTATGTGTATGTGATGCATGTATGTAATTGATTCATGGCTTGCATGTCATGAGTATGACAATATGGCTGGAGCCACATAGATATTGTCAATTTGATGTAATGGCCTGCGTGCCAAACTGTGATGATCCTATCTGCGACTATGTAATTTTACTTAACTGCCTTGCGTTAGTGATAGCTAGTCTTGGTGGATTCATCACTGAAGGATGGCATACATTGATCATGGAGATGGAGATCATCATGATGAACAGATTGATGGAGATGGAGATCCCCAAAGGAACAATGGGCTATACCAAGTCATATCTGTGTTAATGCCGTTCTTACTATGTTCTACTTTCATATGCGATGATGTTTTGTCTACATGCGCGCGGTTGTGAAGTAGAACGATCCCTCAGCAATATTCAAGTTAAATGCTCCCCAAACCTAGCACTGTCATGTGTCTTGGACAATCGGTGGTAGGTCTATGAAATTAGGGTGCCACTGATTTTCCTTGACTAGGCAGGTTCGTATCGGATACTTACTGCAAAAGGGTTTGGTTACTTGAACAAGGTCATCCTAACGGTTAGGGACCTTGGAGCATAAGGAGTTGGGCTTCACAGCATAGAGATGCTGCCCAACAACAAGAGTCATATGAGATATGATTAGCAAAGAGTTGCTTACCGATCTACCATGTCTTCTAGCGGTGATGCTAAAGCTCACTAGTAGACTTGTTAGTTGTGGGTCTTGAATCACAAAGTTTCAATAGAGGGATATTGATTTTAGTGGGAGTAGATTCTATTAAGAGTTTAATATTATTTACTCTGTCTTGGATACATTGTCTTAGTATTTTGCATTACTTTTGTTGTAGACAAATGGCGCCTGCAAACCAGTCATTTACTTTGCGTTCAATTCTTGAGAAAGACAAGTTGAATGGAACAAACTATGCGGATTGGATCTGCAACCTGAGAATTGTTCTCAGGGCTGAGAAAAAGGAAGAAATTCTAGACACCCCATTACCAGATGAGCCAGCTGATAATGCACCTGCTGCTGAGAAAAACGCTTACAAGAGAGCATGTGATGCTGATCTTGAAGTGAGTTGCCTTATGCTTGCTTGTATGGAACCTGATCTGCAGATGCAGTTTGATAACAATCATGCAGCGTATGATATGATCATAGCGCTAAATGATATGTTCTAGACTCAAGCCAGGACTGAAAGGTTCAATGTCTCTAAGGCTTTTGCTGAAACCAAGCTAGCAGAGAGCGCAGCAGTTGGGCCACATGTAATCAAGATGGTTGGTTACACACAGAGGTTGGAGAAGCTAGGCTTCCCAATTGGCCAAGAGTTGGCCACTGATTTTATTCTTGCATCTCTTCCACCCAGCTATGGAAACTTCATCTCGAACTACCATATGCATGGGGCGGAGAGGGGCTTGAATGAATTGTGTGGCATGCTTAAAACAGCAGAGGCTGACATCAAGAAAGGAGCTGGAAGCAGCCATGTGATGGCGGTCCAAAACAGGCCTAACTTCAAGAGGAAGGGCAATTCTTGGAAGAAGAAAAAGGGCAAGGCTAAGGATGAGATCTCTAAGCCAAACCCACCTGCGCCCAAGGCTAGTCCAGATCCTAAAGATGAGTGCTTTCACTGTAAGGGGACAGGTCACTGGAAGAGGAACTGCAAGTTGTACTTGGAATCCGTGAAGGATCGGAAGAGTAAAGGTACTCTTGCAGCTTGTACACTTGTTGTTTATATTACAGACATTTTCCTCGCTGATTCTTATATTAATTCTTGGGTATTTGATACCGGATCGGTTGCTCATATTTGCAATACGATGTAGGGAATGATAAGAAGTAGAAGCGTGGGAAAAGGAGAAGTTGATTTCCGCGTGGGCAATAATGCAAGAGTTGCTGCGTTGAACGTCGGGACGATGCAACTCCACCTACCGTCAGGATTTATTATGGAATTGAATAATTGTTATTTTGTTCCTAGCTTAAGTCGAAACATTGTGTCACCTTCATGTTTGATGAAGGATGGTTATTCTTTTGCGAGTAAAGACAATGGTTGTGTTATCTCTAAGAACGACATGTTTGTGGCTTTTGCATCCATTGTGAATGGGTTATTTATTTTAAATCTTGATGATGCACCTGTCTGTAATATTAATGCTAAAAGGCCTCGGCTTAATGAGTTAAGTCCTACTTATATGTGGCATTGTCGTTTAGGTCATATAAGTGAGAATCGCATGAAGAAGCTCCATTCTGATGGGCTTTTAACCTCGTTTGATTTTGAATCATACGAGACATGTGAGGCTTGCTTGCTGGGAAAGATGACTAAGGCGCCTTTTACAGGTTTTCCTGAGAAGGCGTCTAACTTATTGGAACTTATACATACTGATGTATGTGGACCAATGAGTACGATAGCTAGAGGCGGATTCCAATACTTCATAACGTTTACTGATGACTTTAGTAGATATGGCTATGTCTACTTAATGAAACATAAATCTGAGACATTTGAAAAGTTCAAAGAATTTCAGAATGAAGTAGAGAATCAACGTGGCAAGAAAATTAAGGCCTTGCGATCTGATCGTGGAGGCGAATATTTGAGCCACGAGTTTAGCAATTATCTAAAGAGTTGCGGAATTGTTCCACAGCTTACGCCACCTGGAACGCCTCAGAGAAACGGCGTGTCCGAGCGACGTAATCGGACTTTGTTAGACATGGTTCGGTCAATGATGAACCAGTCGGACCTACCTTTATCATTTTGGGGATACGCTCTAGAAACAGTTGCTTTCACATTAAATAGGGTACCGTCTAAGTCCGTAGTTAAGACACCATATGAGATGTGGACTGGTAAGACTCCCAGTTTGTCTTTTCTGAAAATTTGGGGTTGTGAAGTTTATGTCAAAAGACTTACGTCAGATAAACTAACACCCAAATTGGACAAGTGTTTTTTTGTGGGATACCCGAAGGAAACTTTAGGGTATTATGTCTACAACCAATCAGAGGGCAAAGTGTTTGTTGCTCGAAACGGTGTTTTCTTAGAGAAAGAGTTTCTCAAAAGAGAGAAAAGTGGACGGAAGGTGTATCTTGAAGAAGTTCAAGATGAGCCAATAGGAAAGGACTCTACGAGTGATGCTAATGTAGCAGAACAAGTTGAGATACCCATGGCAACAGAAACACCGCCGCAACCACGAAGGTCAGCAAGAATCCGTGAGTTGCGTGGAGATTTGTTGTTTTTAGACGATGACGAACCTGCGACTTATGCGGAAGCAATGATGGACCCAGATTCCGAGAAATGGCAAAGTGCCATGAGATCCGAGATAGATTCCATGGGAGACAATCAAGTTTGGAACTTGGTTGACCCGCTTGATGGGGTTAGACCCATAGAGTGCAAATGGATCTATAAAAAGAAAAAGGATATGGATGGAAATGTTCACGTCTATAAAGCTCGACTTGTTGCAAAAGGTTTCGACAAGTTCAAGGAATTGACTACGACGAGACATTCTCGCCAGTAGCGATGCTTAAATCTATCCGGATCATTCTAGCAATAGCTACTTATTTCGATTATGAGATATGGCAGATGGATGTTAAAACAACCTTTCTAAATGGAAATTTGGAAGAGGACGTGTATATGATACAGCCCGAAGGTTTTGTTGATCCAAAGAATGCTGGAAAAATATGCAAGCTTAAGAAATCCATTTATGGGTTAAAGCAAGCATCTCGGAGTTGGAACATTTGTTTTGATGAAGTGGTCAAAGATTTGGCTTCCGTCAGAATGAAGAAGAACCTTGTGTTTACAAGAAGGAAAGTGGGAGTGCTGTTGTATTTCTAATCTTATATGTGGATGACATATTATTGATTGGAAATGATATTCCAATGTTGCAATCTGTAAAGACTTCACTGAATAATAGTTTTTCTATGAAGGATTTAGGAGAAGCGACATATATTCTGGGCATAAGGATCTATAGAGATAGATCTAAGAGGGTTATAGGATTAAGCCAAGATACGTACATAGACAAGGTGTTGAAACGGTTCAACATGGAACAGTCTAAGAAAGGGTTCTTGCCTATGTCACATGGCATGCGTTTTAGCGAGAAACAGTGTCCTTCGACAGCTGATGAGTGAAAGCGCATGAGCAAGGTTCCATATGCTTCGGCAGTTGGTTCCATCATGTACTCCATGATATGTACTCGCCCAGACGTCTCATATGCTCTAAGTGTTGCGAGCAGGTACCAAGCCAACCCTGGTGAGAGTCACTGGACACTTGTTAAAAACATTCTTAAGTACTTAAGAAGGACTAAGGATGTGTTCCCAATCTATGGAGGTGAGGAGGAGCTCGTTGTAAATGGTTACACCGATGCCAGCTTCCAAACTGACATGGATGATTCACAGTCTCAATCAGGTTTTGTGTTCACAATAAATGGTGGTGCTATAAGTTGGAAAAGTTCCAAGCAGGAAACAGTGACCGAATTCTACAGCAGAAGCCGAGTACATTGCAGCTTCTGGAGCTGCAAAGGAAGGTGTTTGGATGAGGAGTTCCTCATTGAACTTGGTGTGTTTCCAAATGCGTCTAGCCCATGAATCTACATTGTGACAACAATGGGCAATAGCGCAGGCTAAGGAGCCAAGGAATCACCAAAAGAACAAACATGTACTGCGGAAATTCATCTCATTCGAGAATTCGTTGGACGAGGTGAGATCAAGATGTGCAAGATACACACGGGATTTGAATACTTGCAGATCCTTTGACAAAGGCTCTTCCACAGCCTAAGCATGAGGTGCACGTGAGGTCTATGGGTATTAGATATCTGAGAGATTAACTCTAGTGCAAGTGGAGACTGTTGGGAATATGCCCTAGAGGTAATCATAGAGATGATGATATTGTGATTGTATCCATGATATATTATGAGTTCATTGAATATCCATTAAAGACAACTTGTATCGATTGGCAATTATGTGAATTGTTTTGTGAAACTCTTTTACTTGTATGGTTTATTCTAAAGTTGTCCCTGATCGGAGTTTGTGTGAGGACACACATTGAATATTAGATCAGCACATGTATTAGTTATGACTATGTTTCACAAGTCATAGACATGGAGATGTCAAAACTAACAAATGTGGCACATGTGTGACATGGAGCTGGACTGACCCAACATGAGAAATTGTAATTATCTCTATTCACATTATGTACGTTATGTCCTTAGACCTGAGATTGTTGTATGTATTCAAGATGTGAAACGACCTACTCAGAACTATCAAACGCTACTCCGTAACAGGATAGTTTATAAAGGTGGTTTTTCGGGTTGTCGGGAAAACATGCTGTAGACATAAACAATCAAGAAGGAATTTGCTCCCTCTCTATGTGAGAGAGATATCACTGGATCACTCTAATGATTAGATCAAGAAATGCATGCCGTGCTTGGGTTAAGTGTTTAACCTAAGAGTTGATCCAAAATATCGTGAGGCAAGGGAATAAACAAGTATGTGGTTTGTGGTGGTTCCTCTGATATGATCTTTGCGTATGCGTAGGAGTTGACACGCCTTGCTAGAGGCCACTGTCACTATTGGTCGAGTAGGAGTACTCGGGCCATGTCTATGCGTACGTGAACCCATAGGTCGCACGCTTAAGGGGCTGGGAACCTAATTTGGGTTGACCTGAATTAGACGAGGTTAGGGTCACTAATGGGCCTTCAACTCGGGAGTTTCATAGGACGCCTATAAATACAAGGGTGGGCGACGGGCTAGGTTAATCCAATCCATTTGGCAGCCGCCGCCGCTCCCACGCCAGCGCCCTGTTGCACCTCGCGGACCTAGCAGTCCGGAGGCGTGGACGCTTCCTCCCCGTACGTGTGGATACCTCGGAGGTGCTGCATCTGGAGCACAAGGACGAAAACCGCACGAGAGGGACGGACGACGACGACCTCGCAACTGCACGGCACTGCTATGACGCGTACGACTACATCGAGTCGATTCCGCTGCCTGCGCGTCTAGTGGTAATCCCGTGATCTATAACTAGCAGTAGTTCCTGGTTTATGGGGTCGGAAAATTTTGTTTTCTGGCTAGCATAGCATCCGCATAACCTTACAGTTTAGACCGAGAAATTTATATTCTTAGCTAAAGAGTATAATAATATGACTCGATTATTTCATTATGGTTGCAAAGTTGAAAGCAGAAGTGCAGGGACGACGTACACGCACAAGAGCTAACTTTTCTGCAGGGAAAGCTCCATGACACCTCGGAGCGCCGCTGCCCACCTAGCCGTTCTGCGGCACCATCACCCTCCAACAGCAACCACGGCCACCACCTTACCACAGCACCACGTGCTTCAGAGGCAACCAAAGGTTCTGTGCAAACACCTACCAAGAGTGCTTCTTCGGTTGCTTCCACAGGACGAACATGGGATGTTCAATGCATCAATGCAAGAGTTTTGGACATTTACGAAGGGACTACCTCAGCAACGCGTTCTGTTATTAAGGAGAATGGTGAGTATTCTTCCGCTAGTGATTTGGATGAGGATGCACTTGCATTGCTTGCAGCTAATAATGCAGGAAGTGAAGATGAGAACATATTGGTGCTGAAGATGCCGAGCACTATGAGAGTCTTATTGTGCAGCGTGTGTTGAGTGCACAAATGAGCAAAAGCGGAGCAGAACCAGCGGCATAACTTATTCCAGACGAAGTGCGTCGTCAACAAGCGATCCTGTCGCACCATTATTGATGGGGAAGTTGCAGAAATTGGTAAGCACTGAGATGGTAACTAAGCTCGCGTTGCACTCTAAACCGCACCCGCATCCATACTACATTCAGTGGTTTCAACAACAGCGGCGCAGAGTTAAGGTAACACAATTGGTTTGCTGAATTTTGCGATTGTTCCTATTGTGATTTGTTGATTGTGATGTCGTAACCTATGCATGCTTGCTCTTTCCTATTGGGTAGACCTTGGCAATATGATAAAGACACATTGCATCATGGTAGAACAAATCAATACTCTTTTATGCATAATGGAAAGAAAATTGTGTTACATCCTATGTCTCCTGAAGCTATTTTGAAGGATGAGGTTGCTAGGGTTAATAAAGAGAAAAATCAGGGGCCTGTTCAAAGTGAAAATCAGATTGTAGCAAAAGAACTCGAGCAACATAAGAAGAAAGAATCTAAATCTGAACATGACAAGAAAAATGTGATTAAAATGAAGGTGTTTGTTTGCTTGCTACTAAATCTGATATTGTCAATTTGGATACAAGTAATGTTGTTGCTATGCTTTGGTATGCAAGGAGGCTTATTTTTATTTGAGGATCATACCCTTCTCTTTTTCCTCCTGCGGTTACTAACCTTTGCAGGAGTATGAGGATGTTTTCCCAAAGGAGATTCCCGCCGGGGCTGCCACCGATGCGTGGGATTGAGCATCAAAATCGATCTGATTCCAGGAGCTTCCCCTACCCAACCGTTGCACCATATAGGACCAATCTTTGGAGGAAACAAGGAGATTTCAGCATCAAGTTCAAGAATTACTTGACAAGGGGTACGTACGCGAGTCTCTTAGTCCATGTGTTGTTCCGGTTGATTTTGGTGCCTTAAGAAAGATGGGTCTTGCATATGTGTGGTCGATTGTAGAGCTATTAACAATATTACAATTCGATATCGGTCATCCTATTCCTAGGTTAGATGATATGCTTGATGAATTGAGTGGCTCTTTCATTTTTTTCTAAAGTAGATTTGTGTAGCGGTTACCACCAGATTCGCATGAATTTGGGAGATGAATGGAAAACATCATTTAAAATTAAGTTCGGATTGTATGAGTGGTTAGTGATGCCTTTTGGTTTAACTAACGCGCCTAGCACTTTCATGAGATTTAATGAATGAAGTTTTATGTGCTTTATTAGTCGCTTTGTGATAGTATATTTTGATATCCTGATCTATAGCAAATCTTTAGAGGATCATCTTGATCATTTACGTGCTGTTTTTGATGCTTTGTGCGCTGCACGTTTATTTGGTAACCTTGAGAAGTGCAGTTTTTGCACTGATCGAGTCTCATTTCTTGGCTATGTTGTTACTCCGTAGGGGATTGAGGTTGATCAAGCCAAGGTTGAGGCAATTCAGAGTTGGCCGACTCCTAAAACGGTCACACAAGTACGGAGTTTCTAGGACTCGCGGGATTCTATCGTCGTTTTGTGCGGGATTTCAGTACGATTGCTGCACCATTGAACGAGTTGTCAAAGAAAGGCGTCCAGTTTCAATGGGGGCAACTACAAGAAGACGCTTTCAATATGTTTAAAGACAAATTGACTCATGCACCACTGCTCCAACTTCCTGATTTTGGTAAGACTTTTCAACTTGAATGTGATGCTAGCGGAGTAGGGATTGGAGGCGTGCTGATTCAAGAAAGTAAACCTATTGCATATTTTAGTGGGAAATTATCTGGGCCTATGCTGAATTATTCTACTTATGATAAAGAGTTATATGCTTTAGTTCGATCTTTAGAAATTTGGCAGCACTATTTGTGGCTCAAAGAGTTTGTTATACATTCTGATCATGAATCTTTGAAGCATATTCGTAGTCAAAGTAAATTGAATCGTAGACATGCTAAGTGGGTTGAATTTATTGAGTCTTTTCCTTATGTAATCAAACATACGAAGGGAAGAGAAAATATCATTGCTGATGCTTTGTCTAGGAGGTATACCTTATTAACACAACTTGACTATAAAATCTTTGGATTAAGCACAATTAAGGACCAATATGTGCATGATGCTGATTTTAGAGATGTGTTGTTGCATTGTAAGGATAGAAAGACATGGAATAAATTTGTCCTTAATGATGGGTTTGTGTTTAGAGCTAACAAGCTATGCATTCCAGTTAGCTCCGTTCGTTTGTTGTTGCTACAGGAAGCACATGGAGATGGACTGATGGGGCATTTTGGAGCAAAGAAGACGGAAGACATTCTTGCGACTCATTTCTTTTGGCCAAAGATGAGAAGGGACATCGAGAGGTTTGTTTCTCGCTGCACTACTTGTCAGAAGGCTAAGTCCCGAGTAAATCCACATGGTTTATATATGCCTTTACCCGTACCTAGCGTTCCTTGGGAAAACATTTCCATCGACTTTGTGTTGGGATTGCCTAGGACTAGGAAGGGACGTGATAGCATCTTTGTTGTTGTGGATAGATTTTCTAAAATGGCACACTTCATACCATGTCATAAAACTGATGATGCTACTCATATTGCTGATTTATTCTTTAGAGAGATTGTTTGCTTACATAGTGTGCCCAATACAATTATTTCTGATTGTGATACTAAATTTCTTAGTCATTTTTGGAGAGTTTTATGGGCTAAATTGGGAACTAAGCTTTTATTTTCTACTACTTGTCATCCTCAAACTGATGATCAAATGGAAGTTGTGAATAGAACTTTGTCTACTATGTTACGGGCAGTTTTGAAGAAGAATATTAAAATGTGGGAAGATTGTTTGCCTCATATTAAATTTGCCTTTAATCATTTGTTGCATTCTACTACAAAGATGTGTCCGTTTGAGATTGTTATGGGTTGGTGCCTCGTGCTCCAATTAATTTATTGCCTTTGCCATCTTGAAAAATTGAATTTTGATGCTAAGCAACGTACTGATTGATGTTAAAACTGCATGAGACCACCAAAAAAAATTAGAGCGTATGAATGCTAAGTACAAGATCGCTGGTGATAAAGATAGGAAGCAATTGATTTTTGAACCCAGAGATTTGGTTTGGTTGCATTTGAGAAAGGATAGGTTTCCTGATTTGAGAAAGTCTAAATTGATGCCTAGAGCTGATGGACCTTTTAAAGTGCTAGAGAGAATTAATGAGAATGCATATAAGCTTGATTTGCCTGCAGATTTTGGGTTAGTCCCACATTTTGCATTGCAGATTTGAAGCCATATTTGGACGAAGAAGATGAGCTTGAGTCGAGTACGACTCAAATGCAAGTTGGGGGGATGATGAAGACATCAACACCAACGATACGTCCACCCCTACACCCCCGTCGCCACCGCTTACTCGTGCTCGTGCATGTCAACTAAATTATCAGGTGAGTTTGTTTCTAAGTTTGTCTCCAACTTATGTAGACCATGGAGATCCACGCATGTTGTTGTTGTTCAGGAATGATGGAGGAGATCAACAAGGAAAGGGATTCGCGCAGGCTGGATTCGGACTGTCGGACAGCACCAACTTGTGATGACTGCCACGACTTCATACGAACTCCGATTTGGGTGTTCTAGTACTTCACGGAAATCTTATCAAGTCTACTTTCCAACGGATCTAGATTCATGCTCATATCTGCTCGGAATCATCCGCAATCCTTATTTTAGTGATAAGGTGTCCCTGTTTAAGGTGTTGCGTCACCGTTTTTGGGCCGAAGGCTCGTGTATCAAGTCGGGTCCATTAGGGACGCATCCTAGGGTTAGAGAACGACCCCAACACCCCTGTGGTCATTCTTCCATCCTATAAATACCTTTAGAGCCGCCACAAACAGATGGGGGTTTTTTGTTAGATTAAAGTTAGCGTCGCTACTTTATCGTGTAATCCCGTGATCGGTTAGATCGCTGGTTTGCTCATCTTCGGAACCCCACTGTTTGTTCTCTTTGAGTTAAACCTTCATCTTTTATTCATAAATTGAGTTGCTTGTTCATCTTATTCTTGCTAGTTCTCGATTGCTTACAAGAACAATTACTCTCGTAGTTGGGCTGATCGTGTATCCGTCAAGATTGCGAACAGCCTCTAGAGTTAGTGTAACGATTGCTAAGGCGCAACGTCCCTGGACGGTTGTAGTCGGATCACCAACGTCGCTCCACCAATCGACTTACCCTCTCGTCGAAGATTGGGACACACATGTCTACATCATTCAGCTTCAGCTTCACCATTGTATCCTTGTTGCTTAGAATGGTTTGTTATTGTGTTAGGGGCACATAGAGTCCATCTCTGACCCCCCCCCTCTAGACACGTTCTGTCACAGCCCAAATCTAATTTTAAGTAATTAGTGTTATATCCTACTGTCATTAGAGTGCACATTTAAATTTTTGCATTATCACTTCTTGCAAAATTAAAGTCGGCAGTATCAAACCCTAATCAGCAAAAACAAAACACTACTAAAAAGTGCATCAAGTTGAACAGAAACATATGTGGAAAATAATTTATTCAAATACTAGTTTAGTTATCATGAATCAACATACTTTTTTAAAAATTTATTCATTAGTTTAGACCTCTTAAAAATTCAAACAAGTTTCAGCCTGGATCCTTTTCCTTGACCTATGCATTTGTATAGTCTACGGAATTTCTAAAGATGTTTGGTGCACATAAAATCACGGAAAAATTCCTGTAAGCACTATCCCACCTAATTAATTTTCCACTGTAATTTTACACTATTTTACTACTTCAATAAGTACTTCAACAAAATCCTCAATCAGCAAAGATAGGAAGCTAGCTGAAATAAATTGGTTTAACTCCGAAATTCACCAAATAAAAAATGAAGATTAATTAGGAAGTGCAATTCTACCAACAGATGTTTCAACAAGAACCCTAGCACCAGTAATTGGCTCAATTTATTTCCCAAAGAAATCACATAAAATAATAAGGGCAAAGCCCTAGGGACATAAACTACGCTGCAGAAAAACTGGATCAGTATGCCTAGTTTGCAATTTCGCCAAAGATGAACCAGACCACTTCTAACCCTGAAATTTGGTTAGCAGGTTAAACACCTCTTTCTCTACCTCCAATAATTTTTCCATAATTTACGCTCCTCATTAACCTAGTGAAACAGTAATTTAAAGACTGCATATTGGACAGCTCACAAGACTGCTTCTAGAGGTTTCTCCTCTCTCAAGTCACTGACCAATGGGACCCACAAAACCCTGGCCCACTTGTCAGCCATACTACAGCATGGGACAGTGTGTTTCGCCAAGTTTGCTACCCATACCTCTCTCCTCTGCATAGGTTTTCACTACAAACTGAACCTAGCCAAATGTGTGTAGAAAAATACTCTCTTACATGTGGGACCCACCAAGGACACTGTGGAATGGAGCAGCTCAGCACTTGCATGAGCCAACGTGTCAGCACCCTGTTCTTCCTCTCTCTCACAGTACACAGAGGCATAGAGATGAGCTCAACCACTGGAAACCTCGACCATTTCGCCTCAAATTTCACCAACCGAGTCTTCTTCTCATCCTCTTCACGTTCCCACCGAGGAAACCGACGGAGACCTCAAGGATCACCGCCGGCAAACTCATCTTCTCCTCTGCCGAAGGTGTTCGGTTGAGCCCGAGTTAGATCTAGTGAGCTCCATCCTATCTAAGCCTCGGGAACGTGATCTAAATCTTCTGATCGTTCCATTTTTGCACTTGGCCGCCCCAGGTTTGCTGGTCGGAGCCGCCGTGCCGCCGCGGTCCCTGCTCTCTGCGCTGCCGAACTGCCGCCGCTCAGTTTGTCCCTGTTCCGGCGAACTCCGGTGATCCTAGCCCGAGCCACTGCGCCAACGTCGTCACCTCACCTCTAGAAGCTAGCTGGCCGAAGGAATTGAGTTCTGATGCTGTGAAGCTAGAGATCGGCGTCGTCTTCCCCAAGTCTGGTCTCCTGCCGCCGTCGTCGATTACTCCTCCTGTGGTGAGCCCCGTTTTGATTCATTGCACAGGAGCCGTACTTAGGAAGTCTATAACCTGGTAGACACCGTGTCCTAGCCGCAGGCCGACTGAAGAGAGCTGCCGCCGTCATCCAGAAGTTTTCCGCCGCCGCCGAGCCGTCTCCGACGTTGCTGCCACTGCTCAGACCTTGCCGACTACTTCAGACCCCACGGTGAGGACTCAAACATCTGGTAGAGGCACATCCATGCTTTGGTTTGGCTGGAAACTGACCATAGCCAAGTCGGCCTCGCCAACCCAAACATAGTTGCCGCTAGAGCTCGCCGCCGGCGAGATTCCGGCCGCCGTCGGCCACAATACCACCACCGATGTGTTCGCCTTGTACTCCTCTGTCTTTCTCCTGTAGGCCCCTACCCGAGCCGCGCAGCCGTTCGCCGCCGGCGCCGGCGAACAGAGCCGGTGGCCCAGGCCGCCGCGTCCTGCTCTGCTTTGTCTCTACGGCGCGCTGGCCCCACCTGTAAGAGAAAAAGAGATAAAAGAAAATCCGAGAGAAACAAGTATTTTATTTATTTCATAACTGGAAAATGAGTAAATTTCAAAAATTCATAAGTAATTCATTTTAACTCATTTTTGAGTGAAACAAATTTTTTAAATTCTGTCAAATTATGAAATTTAATACTGCCAAATAAAATGTGACCACTTCTGTACAGAAAGTATTCATAAAATAATGTGAAGCAAAAATAACTTATTTTGGGCTTAAATAATTTGTAAATTTTTAGAAAATTCATCCTAACTGCTAAAATTATGAAACCACTTTTGTTTGACTCAAAAAATTGTAACCTTTACTGTGGATAATTTTTTTTTGATAAAATTACATCCCAAAATAGGCCTAAGTATTTTCTAACCTTTCTTTTTGACAAACTCGAGAAATTCATATCTAAATATTTTTAAATCAAATTTCAGTGAACCAAATTTTTTTGGATTCAGTAAAACATGCACTTTATTTCTGTAAATTAAAAAGTAGCACACACAGTAGAGAAAATGGCCCTAAAATTTACATTACTTTCATATATTCTAAATATTGCATGAATTATGTATAAAATTGATAAATTTTTTCTAATTTCAAATTTTCTCAAACCTAGGATCAGTAAGTCCCTGTTTGGCATGATCGTCATTTCTGTAAAGTTTTATAACACTTTTACATACTAAAATGTATTTCTATAATTACTAATGTAGAGGGACTTCAAAAATCTATAATAAATTGTTTATAGATCCAAATTGAGTAAACTCAACTTTGTTAGAACCAGTAGGTTATTCTCTTTTATATAAAAATGCATGCCTTCTTGAAATCTTAATAGAGAATGTTAGTCAAATATAATAACTCAAGGTTACAATATAAATAATTACAAAACTGCCATTTTCAGCCCTCCTATCTTGTTATTTTTGTATCTCCCAATCCAGAGATGCAAATGACTTGGTTCTTCCTCCTAAAATCTTGTTAGGACATGCCCTACCTACTGTATTTATCTCATAATTAATTGATCATTTTTGCATCGGCATGTTTATTGGATTCTTATTTGCATATTCGCTTTTATCAGTAGATTTAGACAATTCAGAGTAGTGGAGCAAGAACCAGAGGTTGAGTTTGAACCATCGCAGTAGAAAAGCAAGCATCTAAGCATATTGAACCTATATTTTTCATAAATCGATTTGATTACGAAGGAAATATCTATATGCATGTTTCTGTCTTATTAAAATGGAAAAAACGGGTAGAGTTTATATTACCCAATTGTATGTATTTCCATTCCTTGGTTATTAACTCCATATTGTTACCTTGTCACCACTGGTTAAGGACTTTGGGATACTTTTATTTTACCGAATGCTTAGCCATGCTTATTTATAGACTTAGAAAAGTCCGATAGATGGAGCTATCGGTTCAAAACTAGTTTAATGCGAATAGATGGGTTAAAATCGGAAAAGAATAACTTCTGTTTAATAATTAAGAATATGTTTGACTTGGACGGATGATAGGGCGATGACGGGATGGTGTTTCCCCGATGCATATAGCTCCGTCTGGGTCGTTAAGGATCGAACATGTTGACATCTATTCAAGCACCCTACGTACTTTCACACACTGGGAATGGGACGGCTTGACTCAGTAGCACAGGAGGCTGTAGCCATCTACGCCCGTCCATCAGTCGTGAGGAGGGATTTCCTTTGGAGGACCTCGAGCGCGCCTGGTCTTGGCCGGAGGTGCCTCCCGCGACGGGTGAGCCCGCCTTAGTCACCACACACGTATGACAAAGTCGTCGGGGGCCCAGACGTGGTTTAGGTGGTTGGGGCTAAGTGTGCATAAGGTTTTTTGTGACCTCTAGTCCGCACTCAATGTGTAGAGTGTGGGTACCGATGGGTACGGATCAAACTAGAGTGTAGCTGTTTGGCTTCTATCACATCGTGTGGATGTACACCTCTGATCAGAGTAAGAACTATTCGAATAGCCGTGTCCACGGTCATAGGACGACCGCTTGATGTGTTAGTCAGTCTATGTTAGCATCAAACTTGGGAAATATGGTTATGGGTTTGTGTTGTTATATCATGACTTAGGATAGCCATGGATGGATGGGTTTATATAAAAAGCTTTGATGTTAAATATGACTTAGTTTAGTCATGAAAGATAATATGCTTGTGTAGCATAATTGTTTGGGCAATGGTGGCCCATTGTTGATGTTAGAGCATAGGTTTGTACTCATTTTCACTTCCATTTCAGAACTATATGCTTGCTGCCTTAAAATTTTAGATTGCCATACTTTGCAAATGCTTATAGTTTCAAGTGTTATATTTGCTCAACAAACTAGGTTTTATGCAAAATCAGATCAACCTAGCCATCTTCCTTGATGTAGAGACCGGCATTATTCCTTTGTAATAATAATATTGTATAAGTATAGCTGAGTACCATTCGTACTCACGCTGCACATTTTCAGGTGAGGATATCGACGAAGATGATGTGGTCTACTATTATCCCGCCGAGGGTGGCGAGGATAATGTGTAGTTGAAGTTAAGTTCTATCCCCAGTCGATTGCCCTGTGTTGGGAATGGCACCACTGGTCTTATCTTTTATGTTGATATTCTGCTGCTATCTATTGCGCTACTCTGTGATGTATCAGGGTGTGTAAACCCGCCATGTAATATATATAACTCTGCTGCACGTTCATCTATTTTTAGAGTACTTGTGATGTTTATCAATTGCTAAGATGAACATATGGGACTAGAGCTTTCCTAGGCTAGTCACACATTAGTAAGGATTTAGAAATGATGAGATGCATGGATGTTGATTGAACCGTAGACCATGTCCCCAGAAGTGTGTATCGTGTTTGGTCGTCACCTTCGTGTGGTTTGACGGGCACACTTTGCCGTTTTGGACTGGTGAATCAACTCTCCAAATATCTCTTTATTTCTGAATTTGGCGCGTTGGATTTATATTGTGAATGGGTAAAGATTATGATAAGGCTGTGATGAGAATGAATGGTTACCGCATTTATTTGGTTTTTATTCGAGACCCCATCCATCCAGATATTTCGCGTTGTCGTAATAGTTACTCTCCACAATGCATTTCCGGTGTGCCCACACGTTCTGTTTTTCGCCATTTGGAAAATTTCAAAAATTCATATTTGGTTTATCGCCTAAAATAGCTTAATTAAAATTTCATAAATAAAAATAGATTTTATTTGGCGTAAATAAATTAATTATGCCGCAACTTTATTTGATTGCTATTTAATTGGAGTTTATTGGGTTTTGTTGGATTTTATTTTAGTCATTTATGAAGTAGAGCTCAATTTCCTAAATCAATTTTCCAAATTTCCAATCCCAAATATTTTCCCAAATTCGCAGAAATATCCAAGTTTCCCCAATTCCTACAATTTCCTAAAATTTTCCAAAATCCAATTTTCTAATTTTGGAAAATTTCCAGAAAACCCCTACCCTTTTCTTTTTCCCTTTTCCTTTTTCCTCCTTTCTTTCTTTTTCCTCTCTTCTTCCTCCTTCCTTTCTTCTTCCTTTAGGCGGCAGAGAATTGCACCAACCCGACGCCGCCCCTCTCCTCTCTCTGCTGCTGCGCCTAGAACTCAAGGGCCAGTGCTACCTAAGTCTTGGCCCAACACTATGCCTCTTCGCTGCCATCCTAGCCCAACCCGGCCCGCACCACACGCGCCGCCGTGCACAGCCGTGTTGCCTCTGGGCTCTGTTCCCATGCAGCCGCTGGACACCTCTGAGCCACTGCCTATCTCCTTCATAAATACCAGCACCCCGCCAATCTCCCTCCTTCTCCTGAGCCCTAGCTGTCGCCGTCTTGCATCGACACAGATCTCGCCGCCTTCTCCACCACAAACAGACCACCGCCGCTGTCGCTGGGAGCTTGCGCCATCTTCGCCATCATCATCATCGTCACGAGATCCCGTGGCCACTGGCAAGCATCGAGGCCAAGGTTTTCTCCTTTGCCATCGCCGTCTTTTTCCCTCGTTGCCGCCGTTTTCTTTTCTATGGCGCCGCTCAAGTTCACCTCCACTTCGCCGCCAAGACCACCATCCAACCTAGAGTCGCCGACCTCCGCTCGCTGTAGCGCCAGACACCGTCGCCGTCGAACTCGCCACGCCGTCCCTGTTTCCTCGTCTTTCTATGTTGCCATAGTGTCACATCAGGTCGTGGCGTGCTTTGGCCGGGGAGATGTTTTTCTCCGGTGCGACTGACCGGTGCGACCCCATCAGCGGTCACCCCTTCTGTGTATGGGGACTTTCCTACTATGTGGGGGAAAGGCGTCTATGGGGGAAGGTTGTTGAGGCGAGGTTTTTAAAAAGCCTGATTACGGATTCCTTGGCCACACATAACGTGTAGTGTGACAGTATGCATTGACTGTCAAAAGGATGATGTATCTTGTGGGTAACGCTATACAATCTTTGCGAAGTGTTAAATCAATCTATTCGAATAGCCATTTTCGTAGTCATGGACATAACGGATTACTTATCATGGTGGAGTACCTGTATGCTTATAAGCAATGCAACTTTCCCTTTTTTCAGTGTGCACCTTTTTTTCTAATCTACGAAAATAAAAAAAAGTTAATACGAATTGTGAAATCTGTCTTGCAGGAGATGTCTAAGGCAATACGTGTAGCCCTGTCCAAGGGTGACTCGGCACAGTAGCAAAGACTGCCGCGACGCGCTGTTGTGCCACTCCCGATCGAAACCCTCAGGGAACACCATCCTCGTCTCTACGGTCAGCTCCAGATTCCCAGAACGAAGTTCCGACGCCAAACGCCGACGCTGCTCGTAGGTGAGCACTACGTCCGCGTGGGACAGTGGGACTTCCAGCTGCGCTGTAGTCCATTTGTCGACGCAGAAGTCCGGCACGTCGGCCCAGCCGACCACCGTATCGTCGTAGAACACGGTGACTGTGACCTCCTCCCTGCAGGTCCTGGCGATCTGCTGGTTGTCAACACGGAGGGTGAGGCCGAAGTCCGGGCGGATCACCGGGCTGCGTGCCAGGTCGAGGCCGCCGGCGACCTCCGTTAGGCTGACGGAGAAGACGGGATCCTGGTGGAGGTATTTCTCCCAGTAGATGAAAGCCATCAACGGACAGAAGAAGAACACGACGACCAAGAAACAGACCAGCATGTACTTCCGTGATGGCTGCGGCTGGCCGGAGAAGTCCCCCCCATCCATGCTCGGCACACAGGTTCTCTACTTCGCAATATCTCCCAACAAACGTATAGTAATTGATCTGTCGGAGGGAGAGTGCGAACACAAGTAATATATATACTCCGGAGCAAGAAACCAACCCAAATCTGAATTTGGAATCGGTGTTGCCTTGTTGTGTCGGACAGGAACTCTTTCTCGATTGATGTACCGATTGCCGAATCGACTTCACGTACGTACGTTAATTAGTTAGCGATATGGATCGAAGTAGTATATATATATGTATATATATATATATATATATATATATATAGGGTTAGTGTTGCCCTAATAGGGTGTACGTTGCATGTGGCCATGGATCTAAGAGCTGGGGTCTTGTCGTTTCCCCGTTTTGGTGGCACGAGCCGGCAGCAAAACGCCGTTTTCGGATCAGCTGCACTCTTCACCGGCTACATGCTCTTCAGCAAGGGCTGGGGCAACCTTAGGTTCTCCATGGAACCCGAGGCGTACACCAGGCTAGGCCCAGCGCTGCCAATGTCCCGGCGCACAGCCGTGTTGCCTCTGGGCTCTGTTCCCATGCAACCATTGATCACCTCTGAGCCGCTGCCTATCTCCTTCATAAATACCACAACCCCGCCAATCGCCCTCCTCCTCCCAAGCCCTAGCTGTCGCCGCCTTGCATTGGCATAGATCTCGCCGCCTTCTCTACCACAAACAGAGCCGCTGCTACTGTCGTTGGGAACTTGTGCTGCCTTCGTCGTCATCATCATCGTCGTGAGATCCCATGGCCACTGGAGAGCATCGAGGCCGAGGTTTTCTCCTTCGCTATCATTGTCTTTTTCCCTCGCTACCGCCATTTTCTTTGCTCCGGTGCCGCTCAAGTTCACTGCCACTTCACAGCCAAGACCGTCGTCCTACCCAGAGTCGCCGACCTCCGCTCGCCGTAGCGCCAGTCACCGTCGCCGTCGAACTCGCCACGCCGCCCCCGCTTTCCCGCCTCGCTACGCCGCCACGGCGTCGCGTCGCATCGTGGCGTGCTCTAGCCAGGGAGTTGCTTTCCTCTGATGCAACTGACCGGTGGACCCCATCGGCGGTCACCCCTTCTGTGTATGACAGGTGGATCTATGTGGATAATCCACGATCAATCTCAACCATCCGATCATCCAAACTCGTCTGGAGCTATCCGATCTCCTTTAAATCCTAACCAGTGCCTCGTCAGCCCTAATCGCCATGCCGTCAAGCCAGCTCAGGGCCACATCAGCTCTTTCAGTAGACATGTCACCACGTGGCAGCAACCTCGGCCAGTCCACTGCCCTCTCTCTTCCTCGGTCCATAGACCAAGTTCACCATGGACCGTCTCACTGACAAGTGGACCACACCTATCAGCCTTTTAAAAATAATTCTTTTCTAATTAAAAATTTCTGAGAATATTCCTTTTCAGTTTCTTTTTCGATTTTCTCTGAATTCAAACTTCTGGAGACCATAACTTTCTGTCCGAACACTGATTCGGCCCGTTCTTCTTTCTAATTTTTTCTAAAATTGAGCTCTACCTCATGGTTTAGTTTGTTGTTTCCTTTGATGTTGTTTAGCTTGCCTTTTCTATTTGTTTATTTGTTTCTCATTTACGAACGTGTAGATGTTGGTGCCAAGGAGCAGTTCATCGCTGCCGAAGAGGCAATGCAAGAACAGTGCTTGGAGCAAGGCAAGTGCACCCTTTGATCACGTTGATCCCAGTTTACAAATTGTTTTGTTTAAAACCATGCATTATTTGTTTGCAAAATATCGAATTGGGTAGTATGACCTATTTGCTATCATTTCATGCCTTGATTATTATTGATTACCTTTAATACCTTGTCACCTTAGTATTATTTTATGAGTTGAACATTGGCAGGGTAGATTAGAGATGCTTAGCCCTGCTTAAATTGTTTTCAAGTAAAATATTTTTGATTAATGGTGTACTTATCACCGTTTTCGAATGAACTATGTGATTGTGTATTATCTCTCCGGTAGCATGTATTGCACCATGTAGTAATGAACTGGTGGGTAAAACTGATTTCGATTAGGGTGATGGATGGTTCTGTGTGAACCTAGATAGGTGGTACGGCACTGCGTGGGCATTTACTACATGTTGTATGTTCTATAGCTACTAAGTGAGCCAACTACATGCCCTTGGTCTCCTACTTAAAGCTATGTGCTGCTAGAGATGTTGTTAAGTTGTCTTGGTCAGTAAGGACTTCATTTCGTGCGCCATTCAACTGAGCTCCACTGTACAACCACATGTTCTAATGGGAAGGACCTAGCCCAATTGGTCAGTTAAGGATTTCACTTCATGCGCCATCAAACTGAGCCCCAGTATACAACCACATGTTCTAATGGGAAGGACTTGGCCCAGCTGGTCAGTTAAGGACTTCACTTCGTGCACCATTAAATTGGGCCCCACTGTACAACCACATGTCCTAATGGGAAGGACCTAGTCCAATAAGATTCCGAGTCTTGGCACTATCGGCCCAGATGGTTAGAGTAGGTTTCGGTCATCACCATGGGGACTTTCCCACTATGTGGGGGAAAAGCATCCCATGGGGAAGGTTGTTGAGGCGAGGTTTCTAAAAGGCCTTGTTACTAATTCCTTGGCTGCACACAATGTGCAATGTGACAGTATGCATTGGTCGTCAAAAGGATGACGTATCTTGTGGATAAGGCAGTACAACCGCTGCAGAGTGTTAAATCAATCTATTCGAATAGGCACATTCGTGGTCATGGACATGCTTGGGGATTTCACAAGAGAGGTAGTTTTATGAAAACTTTTACTTTTGGGAAGGATCTATGTGCTAAGTGAATTAATATGATAACTGTGTGATTCTATGTGGTCGTAATATCCCTTTATGCTTGGGATGTGATATTTGTTTTTAAACTATTTTAAATCCAACTGTTGTGTTATGCAAAATAACCATTGTCTCTCTTTGTCAGTCTATGCATATGCATATTTTCGTACACTTACTGAGTATTCCATGTACTCACCTTACAATTACTCCCTTGTGAACTTTCTCAATAGAGATGTAGGATTCTTTTTGGAGAATTCAAACTTCAGAAAACAAATCGTTTGTCTCTACCTCTCTTGTGTTCTTACCGTTATTACTCTTTATATTGCTCGCTCTACTTGTGTGATTATTTGATCTAGTTGGTGACCTTATATATTGCTTGGATAGCTTGTTTGTTACCTTTTAGTTTAGGCAGCTTTCGTGCATGTGGCTAGTTTGCTCTCATGGTTATTTTGTTTCTAGTCATCCGGAACCTCCAGTGTTTTGAAGTTCCGGTTACTAATCCGTTGCGAAGAATTTTGAGGAAATGCCTATTCACCCCTCCTCTAGAAGACATCAAGTTCCTCTCAATTGGTATTGGAGCCAAGTCTCTCATTTTAGGCTTCACCACCTTAAGAGTAAGGATGTTGATGAGTGATGAGATGTTCCTAGAACTTCTTTTTCTTGATGGTTCAAATTACTTATCTTGGTGTAGTACTCGCTTATAAGCAATGCACCTTTTTCCCTTTTTCATTGTGCACCTTTTTTCTAATCTATGAAAATAAAAAAAAGTTATTACGAATCGTGAAATCTGTCTTGCAGGAGATGTCCAGGGCAAAGACTCACAGATAGAAAACAAACTGAGATCCAGGCATGACTTACATGACTTAAGACATAGCACACAAGTAGCAAAATTTTCACAGATAGATTTTATTAAAATAGTGTTTAATGTTACGTTGAAAGCGGGGCATTACATTTCAATACTTTAAATTCTTAGCCTCTAATTTTCCTAGGCCCTAATGTGAAAAGGGACTGAAGTGAGCAGGTGAGTACTCAATTTTGTGAGATTTTCCATCTTCTTTTACAATTTTAGCATATACATATATACACACACACACATATACATTGATTGTTCTCGATATTGGCCTTGTGGCCTGTCCCCCCTATCCCTAAATCCTAGCTTCGCCCCTGTTCACCACGTAGACTCCATTCGTCTCTATCCGTGTTCTTCTGCCTAAGACTGGTCTAAACTACGGGTTAAGTCTTACCTATTAGACATGTGGTAGTAAGGTTTATATTTTGTAACAGAGGCCTGAAGCCAATATTTTAAGTAGTTTTCTTTGTTTTAATCAAGCTATCATATTGTATTCATAGTCGTTCGACCTGTAACCTCTGTAATAATTGATTGTAGCTTCATTGAAGTAAAGACCGGAATGAATTCCATTACCAAAAAAACTGGCGTGGACTTCTAATCGGTTGTAACGCAATATACAGTTGTGATTCAACGGCTAGATATTTCTGGTTAACGTGGAAGCTCATAGAAAGTGCTCAATTATTATAGAGATATAGATACAAGTTATGATTTTGGTTTCATACTATTATGAATATATAATAAAGTACACTTTTTCTAGTATTAGGCTAGAAAGAACATCGTGTGCTTCACTACAAGGAAATAAATACATATGGGTGGATTGGTTATATAGTGATCTAGGGTTAAAAAGTGACTGATAGATAAGAAAAACATCAGGTCACATGAAAAATTAAATAGTGATCCAGTTTCTAGAACCTTGAGAACCTAGGCCCTCTTTTTTGAATACGCCAAGCTCAGAATCATATAAACTCCTCAGAACAAGTGTGGTTAATAATTTACTACTTCCACAATTAAAATTTAATTGTTCAACTAAAAAATCTAAGCACAAATTGGCGATGAGGAAGATTGTCTTGCAGGAGACGTGCAGGAAAATACGTGTAGCCCTGTCCGAGGGTGACTAGGCACTAGTAGCAAAGACTGTCGCGACGCGCTGTTGTGCCACTCCCGATCAAAACCCTCAGGGAACACCATCCTCGTCTCTACCGTCAGCTCCAGATTCCCAGAACGAAGTTCCGACGACAAACGCCGGCGCTGCTCGTAGGTGAGCACTACATCCGCGTGGGACTTCCAGCTCCGCTGTAGTCCACTTGTCGACGCAGAAGTCCGGCACGTCGGCCCAGCCGACCACCGTATCGTCGTAGAATACGGTGACCGTGACCTCCTCCCTGCAGTTCCTGGCGATCTGCTGGTTGTCAACACGGAGGGTGAGGCCGAAGTCCGGGCGGATCACCGGGCTGCGTGCCAGGTCTTCGAGGCCGCCGGCGACCTCCGTTAGGCTGAAGGAGAAGACGGGATCCTGGTGGATTAATATCCAGAAGTTGTAAGCAAACAACGAACCGAAGAACAACACGATCACCACCATGCCAACGACTCCTGATGTCTCATCGCCGGCGCCGGTTTCTTGTTCTGCTGCCGTAGGCATCACGGCGCACACAGGCACACCTCTCCCAAACACGTACGTAGTACTGATTAAGACTCGAGATTAGAGAGCCAACAAAAATTAATAACAGCAGGACACCCGGAGCGAGAGCGACCGAGCAAATTAACCAAGCTTGAATCGGTGTTGTGCCGGCCGTAACGTACGTGTCGGACAGGAACTCTTTCTCGACTTGCCATCTACTCAAGCCAAGCCGGCCGGGTCGATCGATCGTCTTTGTTATTGCGATGGATCCACGAGCTGCACTCTCGTCGTTTCCCCGTTCTGATGTTGCCCTGGGAGGGCTTTCTTCGTCTTCCCCTATATGGTTGGCGCCGCCGTGTTCGGAGCAGCTGCATTCTTCATCGCAGGCCCGTATATATGGGCAGGAGCATGGTGCTCGATCGCACACGCCCCAAAAATTAGGTCCCCCAAGTTCTTTGTTTTAATCCAATCCACTGCGTCCTAATATGTTTGAGGATATTCTCATCTCATTTTTTTTAAAGTTCCACACTTCCTTCTTCAGTAAACAAGCTAGAACGGGTGTTTATTTCTTCGAGTGTTCGATGATAATTATACTCATCCCAAATACACGTTGCTCATGGTAACAATGTGAACATATGTTCCAGGCACTAAAGATTTTATTTTTATACTTCATAAATAAAATATAATCATTGCATCAGGACCCGATTTAGTCTATATACGTAGTTCATAATGCACCCTATTTTTTATTGAATGACATTTTCTAAATAGAAGGGCTCATTATAGTTTTAGCACGGGATCTCCAATTTGTTGGTACGGCCGTGCTTCATCGGTTACCAGCTCTTCGGTAATCCTGGTCTAGGGTTGGGCAAAATCAACTTCTCCATAGAACCTGTCGCTTACATCATGCTAGGCACCGCAGAGTCATCATCGTCGTCACCGCCCATGCTCAACATGACACTGCACATCAAGAGCAGCTTCAAGAACGATTTGTCACTACCACAGGAGGGACCATCAGTGCTGGGTCCCCAACTGGTACTAGATTTCCGGCACTGATGAGGCAGTCCATCAGTACCGGATTTGATACCTAGCACTAATAAAGTTACGCTGTCAAAAAAATAGCTAGCTCGATGCATCGGCTCATCAAGCTCCACCCCTTTCCCGCCCCCAAAGATCTAACACATCCACAGATCATCACAAGAACAAGTCACATCCGCAGAATCAACACATATCAAGGCACATCCATAGATCATCCAAGCAAGCACAGCTAAAACTATGCGATCTTACGAACAAAAGTAGGAGGACGTGGGTACCGTACCATCGATCCAGGCGCTCCACGGCGCATGTCGTCAAGCAAGCCCACAGCATTCCCGGCGCCGTTGCGGAATTCGGCTGTTGGCGGTGCACCGCACCCACGCCCGCGCTCGCGCCCAACGGCCGCACCCGGCCCCTTGCCCGGGACCTCGCGCCACGCCCGCGACCGCTCCCGTGCCCGCCTCTGTGCCCCCCCGCGCCCGCGCTCCCACGCGCCGCGCCCGGGACCTCACCTGGCGCCCGCGTTAGCGCCCGGGCCCTCGCGCCCGGGAACTCGCCCGCCCCCGGGAACTCACCCGGGCACGCGGCCGGCGTCCGAGAAGTAGAGGAAAATCAGAGAGCACAAACGCAAGAAGTATTTTGTCAGGCGACGAACGCCTCTGTTTTCTATTGAACTTGCAACCCGCAACTCATTCGCTCGATTACAACACAATTTATAGGCGCGGGCACTGACCAACGGCCTCCTGCGACCTTCGCGCGCACATGTACACGATCCCCTCGTGACTTGGCCTCCTCTCATCGTGAGCCACTCGCTCCTCCGTGAGAACCGGACGTCGTCCGAGCTTGCCGCTAGACATGGTCAGCACGCCCCTGCAGCTATCCTGCCCACTCGCACACGCACGCATGCGTCTCGACCAGGAACGCGCCACGGTCGGGATTATTCCTAACAAACTCCCCCTAATCACGACATGGCGCATTCCGCGATCATAGCAGCGTCGGCTCGTCGTCGGCGTCGGCGAGCAGCGCCTTCTCCTTCCTCGGCTTCCGGCAGTCCTTGGCGATGTGGCCACGAACGCCACAGTTGAAGCACCTTCCTCGGTTGCGGCGCTCCGAACGCCCGCTGGTTCCCGAGCACATGCTACTGCCGCAATCGTCGTCGATGTGGCTGCCACTTCCCTTGTCGCCGCCGCCTTCGCGCCGCGCATTTCCGCCGCGCTTCGCTTCCCCGCCGTGCTCCTTGCCGTTGCGCCGGCGAGCTTCCCACTGCTCCTCAGTGAGCAGCAGACGCCCAGCACCCCCCGTCTCCTCATCGACGTCGCGAGACTCTTCTGCCACGCGCAGACGTCCGACGAGCTCCTCCACGGACATGGTGTTGAGGTCCATAAGCATCTCGATCGCCACCACGACCTGCTTCATCTTCTTCGGGACCACACGTAGGATCTTCTTCACCACGCGACTATCCTCCATCGCCTCACCAAGCTCGCGCTGGTTGGCGACAAGCCTGCTGATGCGCATCGCGAAGTCATCGACGGACTCACCGTCGTGGAACGCGACGTTCTCGAACTCCTTCAAGAGACGTTGCATGTTCGCAGACTTCACGCGATCATCGCCGACCCTCATCGTCCTCACCGCTTCCCACGCTTCTTTTGCCGACTTCTTCACGACGAGCCCAGCCTTCATCTCTGACGGCACCGCGTGCAAGATGGCGGCCAGCGCCCGCCGATCCTTGGCACGCTCGTCGCTGATGGCCTACACAGCATCCCAGAGCTCCAACGCCTCTAGTCTTACCTGCATGACCAATGACCACTCATGATAGTTGGTCTTGGTCAGCAGCGGCAGCTCAACTGCGCCGGTGTTGGGGACGACGCGCTCCGTCGTGACGCCGGGCTTCTGCGGGGTCCTAAACATCGTCATTCCTTGCTCTTGGCTGCTGTCACCGCCGCTACCATTGCCACTGCCACGGCGCCTCGGCGGCGTGTACACTCCTTCACTCGACATGGCTCTGATACCAATTGTTGGCGGTGCACCGCACCCGCGCCCACGCTCGCGCCCAACGGCCGCGCCCGGGCCCCTGCCCGGGACCTCACGCCGCGCCCGCGCCCGCCTCTGCGCCCCCCGCGCCCACGCTCCCACGCGCCGCGCCCGGGATTTCACCCGGCGCCCGCGTTAGCGCCCGGGCCCTCGCGCCCGGGAACTCGCCTGCCCCCGGACACTCGCCCGGGCCCTCGCGCCTGGGAACTTGCCCGTGCCCGGGAACTCCCCCGGGCACGCGGCCGGCGTCCGAGAAGTAGAGGAAAATCAGAGAGCACGAATGCAAGAAGTATTTTGTCAGGCGACGAACGCCTCTGTTTTCTATTGAACTTGCAACCCGCAACTCATTCGCTCGATTACAACACAATTTATAGGCGCGGACACTGACCAACGGCCTCCTGCGACCTTCGCGCGCACGCGTACACGATCCCCTCGTGACTCGGCCTCCTCTCATCATGAGCCACTCGCTCCTCCGTGAGAACCGGACGTCGTCCGAGCTTGCCGCTAGACATGGTCAGCACGCCCCTGCAGCTATCCTGCCCACTCGCACACGCACGCATGCGTCTTGACTGGGAACGCACCACGGTCGGGATTATTCCTAACATCGGCGACGTGGGCGGGGACGGCCAAGGAGAGCAGCCACGTGCCCAGCCACGCCTCCGCCTAGGACACGAGCGCCACCACCTCCCGATGCACCACCACCACCTCTGAGCGCGGAAGAGGCGGAGGCGGCCCCCGGCACCGACGACGCACGCACGGCAGCGCTCGTCCACGTCTCGCCCCTGAGCGGGGGAGCCACCACGCAGCAAGGGAGCCGGACCGTGGACGGCGAGGGAGGGTAGGGAAGGAGATGGGGGGTGGGAAGGGGATGGGGAGGGCGCCGCCGCCGCTTGCCAGGAGAGGGCTCCGCCGCCGTTCTCCGGGGAGGGGAAGTGAGAGTGAGAGAGACGAGAGATAGAGGGGATCGAGAGAGTTCCTCTGAGGATCGATAAAATATCTCGAGACATCGGTTCGACTCCACTTTTGTCCCAATTAACTTAAAAAGCTAGCACTGATACCTACAGTGGCACCAGAGAGGAAGCGTTGTAGGAGATTGGTGTGAACCAATTTCCACGGAACCACGATACCGGTACCGGTCCCAGGAAACCTTGCTGGTACCCGTAACCAACGGAGATGTAGCACAGCAACTAATTAAATATATGTATATATATTATACCTTTATAAGTTGTGACTTCAGGCAAGCCTTGGGCAGCAACTCTCAAACAGAACAGCAGCGGAGTGATAGCGCAGCGAGAACCCAAACTACAAGCAATGGCTTGAAATTAGGAAAGAAACCCTAATTTTCACTTCCACTTCACTCCCCCTAAAGAAGGGGAGAAAAGAAACAAATTGAGCTCTTACGTACTCAGCAAGTCACGGAAAACGTGAGTTATGTAGGCTATCAAAGATAGGCTAGGGTTTATTTTACAAACATTTTTACTTGAAAACGTTTTTCCAAAACCCTAAGTGTGAGTTGTCTCTTTGTGACTGGAAGGAGCCTCTTGCCTCGATCCTGTTCGCGAATTGCTTTTCAATAACTCAAGCGGACGAACCAGATTTTTATTTGCTTAGAACTATTCCTATACTGCCTGTCGGATCGCAAAGGCAACTCAGTGGATTTGCCCTAAAGCAGCTTTCCACTGTATTCTCATCTATTACTTTATTTTCACTTTCGTCCTCTCCAAGACGTAATCTCATTTTTCCTCTTTTATTTTCCTTTCACTTTCGTCCTATTCAGGACATCATCTCATCTCATAATTCATCTCAATGGCTCCACAAGTCATCCATAGACTTATCTCAAATCACACACTATTTCCACTCGGGAAGCCTATTCCATGATGTCATACGACATCCTGGGTCACACAGTCCCGTTTTAGACCACTTAAGTCATTTATCAGCCACTGTGGCTGATTCTGGTAATGATTCCCATACCGCAAATCTCTTTTACAAAGCACTGGCAAACAAATCTATGCTAGAGGAATCACCTCATATTCGTCTGTAACTGTGGGCACGGTTGTTCGAACAGTTTATAAACCTTTGTAAAGGATGCACGCTTTACTCACACGACGCGAGCTTACTTCCCACACTCGTCACTAGGGAAGGTTCACGACAAGGCCTTTCCAAATCTAACCCATGATAGTACATTGCCCTATGAATGGGTTCTCAAACCAAGTACCAAGAACTCATTTCCAGTACTCAGGGACGGGGGTATATTGTCCTCTAGGCACCCAGTCGCTCCCACATTTATTTTTAGCAACCGAACGACCCTAGGAACACTAGTTACTCAGCCAGGGGCATCCTATTCCACCGATGGGGTCACATTGTGAGACGCTCAGATGAAATTCCCAAGGAAACGGTCCTTATATGCGAATACGAAGTGCCACCACACAGGCGATCACTTTGCACCGCGGATTTTCATAAACAGTTTTCGTTCGCAATTCCGCTAACATTACATGTTGGGTTCTAAAACATTTTGGAACCCTATTTTCCCAATTTGACAAACAACAGTGATGTGGGTGGAACCATCGGAGTCCATGCTTAGAGAGCACAGTAACCGATGTACCATGAGGTGGAGTGACAAGGAATAGGGTATCAACATCCTACTGGATTTATGCAACTACTGGGGAGGTCCGTCAGTTTGTCACGCAAACCGAGGCTGATCAATTTATCGTGCACACTATCAATGTAATTTTGAAAACAAAATATTCTAAATTTAGGAGAAATATGGTCAAGAAGTGACTTGCCTCAGCCTTCTTCTTCAAACTTCGTGAAAATTTGACATCCGAAGGAATTTTTGAAGAGTCGACTACGCGTGAAACAAAATAAAAACACACAAAACCCTAGAAACGAACTACTATTATTAATAACTAATAGTGCCATGAGGTAGATCTCAATTTTAGAAAAATTTAGAGACTTGAATGGGGTCAATCGGAGTTACGGGTTAAAAGATATGGATTTTTGAAGTTTCAGGGATTTTCTGGAATATAGAAAAAGATTAATTGGTTTTTTGGAAAAAGAATTACTTTGGGAGCAGTGGCTGACAGGTGGGGCCCTTAGTCAGTGACTGGGAGAGAGAAATTGAGGGGTTGACCCACTTCTCAGTGTCTCAAAGAGAGAGAGGGAGAGTAGGGCCCACTTGTCATTGGGAAGAGAGAGAAGGGGTAGTGGCCCACATGGCAGTGGGGGAGAGAGAGAGGGGGGTCTGACTAGGAGGTCCCATATGTCAGGGGGTCCACATGTAAGCCTCATTATTAGAGTTTAACAAGCTGGGCCCATATGTTATAGGTAGGGAGAGGGAGTGACAGGAGGGCCCACATGGAAGTGAGAGAAAAGGCAAGGGCCACATTCCATGAGGGAGATTAAATGGGCCCACATGCCATAGATACAAGGGTTATTACAATGGGGTTAAGTGAATGGGGTCTACCTGTTAGTGGCACACTGGTCAAGGGATTTTTTTAAATAAAGAAGGTCCCACTTGCAAGTGACATATAAAGATTAATTAAGGTATTTAAATGTATTGGGCCCATCTGTCATAGGAACATATTTTTAAGTGGAAATTAATCCAGTTTTTAATTTAGGCGGGCCCATAGGTCAGAGGGAAAGGAGTGAGATTAGAGGCAAATCTTGTGGGCCCACTGGTCAGAGGGAGGTAGAGGGGAGTAGGCCGGCCATGGCGATGGAAAATCGATGGAGGACGACAGCCAGGGAGGATTCGGCGGGCGGCAGCTTGCCGGAGGAAGGGAAAGGCGAGAATGGAACGAGGGGGATGCGGCCAAAGAGATGGATGGTTTGGATTGGCAGGGGGAGGTCACGTGGCGACCGGCGACGTGGACTAGGGGCGACGGAGAGAGGGGATGGAGTATGGCGGCGGCGGGACGTAGGCGACGGCAGTGAGGTGGGAAGCGGCAGCACCGGTGGTAGGCTCGGAGTTTAGGAAGGAAGATGGAAGGAGGCGAGCGGCTCGGGTGGGAGGAAGGTGGATGCGATGGTGGTCGATGGAAGCAAGCGTCAGCGGTAGCCAAAGAAGACAGGAGCTCGCCAGTGGCATTTCTCTCGGTGGCGCCGGGGATTGGGTGACTCCGGTCTGGCACGGGGTTTCAAAAGAGGGAGGGCGGCATGGGAAGGAGGGTTTACCGAGATGGGGAAGACACAGTGACGGTCCAGGAGCTCGACAGCGATGCGGTTGGGAGCGGCACCTGATTTGGGGCTTTTGGCTTGGACGTCGTTCGGCCGGTGTTGAGGGCACGGACGGGCTTGCACGGTGGCGGGGAGCTTGGTGGCAGATGCGCCTTGGTCGTTTGAGCTTGGGTCAGTGGTATTTGGGGCAGGTCAGAGTGATAGCAATGGCGGCAGCGGAGAGGGAGGCTTGAGCTCAGCTCGAGCGAGGGCACATCGGGGCGGCAGATTTATAGGCGGGATGAGGCGCTACGCGACGGCTCACAGAGGCGGTGGAGCACACGGGGCAAGGTGCAGCTGGCTGGATGGGACACGGTGATGCCGAGCTCCTGTGGCCGGCGTCATCACTGGTGTCAAGGGAAAAAAAGGGAACAGAGGGGAATGGGCCCGGCAAGTTGATGCGACAGGATGGTGAGGCGAGGTTGACCTTGGAGGTGCATGGGAAGGGAGATATTTTGCTCGGCGGTGGCACGTGTTCCTTGTGGCCATTTCACCGAGCAGTCTCCGCTTGTGGATGGGGGAGTCGATGAGGAAGACGACGATGCCTGACCGTTGGGGCCCTCGTGTCGGTGTCCATAGTGCTTGGCCGGGGAACTGACGGAGGAGGCCTGAGGACGAGCTTAGGCGCGTGGTTGGTCGGTGTCTGCGTGGCTCGGATGGGGAAGAGGCTGGCGAGTGGGGCCCAGGGCCGAGGTGCGAGTGTGACGCATGGGTAGCTGTGCACCAGGCTGGTGGGTCCCAGTTGTCAGCGTGTGCGCGGTGAGGAAACAGGCCATGGGCCGGCTGAGGGGAAAGGGAGATGGGGTGGCCCAAGTGAATAGTGATGCTTGACCCTTTTTTGAGGATTTGTTTTTAAGGATATTTGGAAGATTTTGATTAGGGATGTAATCCAAAAAATTTATATTTCGGCCCACAAATTCCGGAGAATTTGTATGGAAGTACTCTTTGTCTAGGAGTCGAATATATGCTATATATTTATTTGGATAATTTTGATTAATGATTTTGAAGGTAGTGAGAGAATTCAAAGAGGCTTCAGACTTCAATTTAATTTAAAATTTGGGATTGGGACTCGGATATTTTAGGAGAATTTCGAGAGGTGTTTCTGAGATTTAGATGTGAGTATATATATGTGTGTATATAGTATATATATATGAGAGTGTTTGCTTTTGAATAATATTTGGGAAAAGGAAGAGAGGATACTCAAGAGGGGGTTTGAATTAAAATTTTGATTTAAATTTGGAATTTGTTTCTCAAGGATATTTTGGGGAATTTTTACAATGGATTGGAATTTGAGGACCTCAAGGGAATTTTAGAATTTGAATTTAATTCTTGGGATTTGAGGGTTTTAGAAATATATAAATTTGGAAAATTTTGGGAAGGGAGTTCTTGTTGGAACTTAAATTTTGGATGGGCAAAATAAGGAGTTTTTATTGAAAGGCCTCAAAGGCGACTTTTGAAGGGTTTTTATTGGAGGGCTTCGAATTGCAAAATTTGAATCCAAGTATAGAGAATTTTGCGAGTAGCAAAATAAGTCTACTTTAATCAAAGGGTTCAGAGGAGATTCGAATTTGAATTCTTTCGAGAAAAATTTTGAGAGAGAGAGTCAAATTATAAAATTCAAGTCTCGACAATCGGAGAGAATTTTGGATTCGAGGTTTCAGGGTCTCAAGGAGGTTTAGCTGAGATCCACAGCACTTAATCCTTAATCACACTCAAAAAGCAAAAATTTTGAAATTAGGGTTTTACTAAAATAGTTTTTTTTAATGGCCCTAAAACCGGGGCATTACAATACCCCCACACATTAGTGCCGGTTCATTAAAATAACTGGTACTAATATCAGTATCACTGATGTGGTGCCATCAGTGCCGGTTCTTGTCTACAGAGGATGTGGGTGGAGTTGGTAGGCAGGAAACCCCTATCAGTATCCGGTTTTGTCCAACCAGCATTGACAGGGCGGTACAAATGGGTTGTTCGGTGGTAGTGTGTGCTGCAATGGCGCGACCGTGCAGGCAGCCTATGCTGGCCTGACCATCGCCAAAGGGGAAAGGGCCCTGTTTTGCATAGAGGCAAGGGCGGCGGAGTTGTGAGCATGGCCGTGTCATCGGGGTGGCTAACTTGCGGCTGCCGCCGCGAGCTCCAGGAGTGGATCGAGAGGGATCGTCTGGGGGGTGCGGCGTGGAGCTGGAGGTCAACCTGAGCTTCCACAACAACTTTACTCAAGCTGAACACGCACGATGTTGGACGCCCGGGAGACCTCTCCGTGCAAAACCTTCACCCATTCTTCCTTGTAGCTTAGCCACATCCATGCCTAATACCGTGTATGTATATATCCTCTTAAGTCCTCTCATGTCATGGGTAATCATGTTCCGGTCTAAAACCATGGTACTTAATTTTGCTTTAACTAGCAAAATGTCCGTACTTTGTTACGTAATTAAAAAGAGAATCTTATGGCATGTTCTTATAATGAAAGTCAATTATTTTGCTAGTTTAATAACTATGTGATTTGCATAATCATTTTTGCTAGTTAAGTACTGTGGCTTGACTCATGGGCCTTGACCATATCCATTCACACACGTCAGATCATCTATGACCTCACGTGCTATGCTTTGCATCGGCAACTCTCATCCTCCTTGCTTTATTCGTTGTGTATTTAAAGTTGGATTGGCCACCAAGTGCATAGATTTTTGTCCGACAAGGAAGTGAACGAAACTAAAATAGAAGTATGGGTGAGGATGGATATGGTTTATGCTAACGAGCTCAGTCTAACTCACCAGTAGATTTGCCTAGCTATTTGAAAACGGAGTCATGAAATGCCAGCTTATGTTGCAATTGACCAAGAAATCCTCTACCAAATGAGTACGTTTATTTTTTAACAGAGACCAAGAGCCAAGCCAAATTGACTTTCAAGTGAGATCAAGAGCCAGTCGAAACTCAGAATTGATACTGTAACAGATCCATAACTGAACAAACACATTTATTTTTCAAGTGATTCGTGTCGTCATCGAATACGCGTTTTGAATTTCATTCCAATTTAATAATCCGTAGCGGCCAATACATCTGAGACGTGTATACATCCAAGACGTGTAGTGTGGGCTAGGCTTTGATATCCTATTTATGGGCTTTTGGGCCTCCACAAGCCTCGTCCTCTCCCTATAGCCCACTCACAGAGGAGACCTGAATTTTTTTATTTTTATATTTATTTAATAAAATATTTACAAAAGTATATTTTTATTTGAAAAATTTACAAAAATATACTCCCAACGCCCTCTGGGAGGGTGTTTTTCATGAAATCGCCCTTTGGAGAGGGTGTTTTTCATGAAATCGCCCTTCCAAAGGGCGATTTAATGACGTGGATAACGGCCATTAGCCGGGCGGCCGATGGCCGTCAATCATTTTGCAGGCGGCCCCCTTGCCGCCCTCCTAGAGGGCGGTTTTTAGCCGGCCCACTATAAAACCCCCTCTCACGCTCCAAAAATGTCATAAAATTCACATAAATCATAGAAAAAAAAGAAGAAAGAGCTGAGAGTGAAGGCGAACGAAAGCGCCAAAGCCCTGCTGGTTTACGGATTCGTCTGCAGGTAATATTTGATGTCTCTTTGCAATTTCTATTTCTATTCATCAAATGATGTAGTATGTGTAGTATTATACTAGTTTTTTCACAGATAAATAAATGTTAGGTTTGGTTCACAGGGTGTAGATCTATTGTAGTTGAGCATAACGGCTAAGGACATTGATAGAGTGCATGAGAGAAGTTATGCTTTTTTTACTAGATGAGTAGCACTAATTCGAGAAACGCTAGGGAGATGGAAATGTGGACGATGACATTTCATTTTTTTGTAGTCATGTGTAGTATACCCTAGGTATGTAGTTGTATAAGATATTTTTGGCCCAGTGAGTTATAACTTACGTTTATTTGGTTATAATGTAGGTTGCTATGGATGCATCCGGTATGTCCAGTCATCTACGACCTCCGATTGACGAGCCTCCGCCGATGTGTTGGTGTAGAGATAATTGCAAAGTTGCAATAAGTGAGAAGGATTACATATACCGGCAGAGGTATTGGATGTGTGCTAATTATGCCTACTCCCCGAAGAAGGCGAAACCACAAGGGAAGAAGGGGAAGGCAAAGAAGCCAGTGGAGGTAATATGAATTATTTTGTAGTACGAAATATTTAAACCTTTGAGTTAACAAATTTGTATATGTCAAGGCACCGAAGCCTCCTCCGCCTCTGTGCGATTTTATGCAGTGGATAGATATGGAGGTCCGTCCACAGGATGCCAAGTTTCTTCGCAGTTTAAAAGATTGGAACTGGGAGCGCACCCAACATCGTTGGGTGGCGCAAGAAAAGTGGGAGGCTGAGCAGAAGAGGAAGGAGGAGAAGGAGCGACAGGAGAAGGAAGCCCGTGAGGCAGAGAGGGAGAGGAAGCGGGAGAGGACACTGCGTGCAAAGGAAGCTGGGCCGGAGGCGGCAAGGAAGAGGAAGTACCCACGCTGCATACAGTAGTTGTATCTCTAGTTGGATATCTGTTTAAAATTCCCTAAAGCATGTAATAATGAGAACTAGAAACGTTTGATGTGCCGTTTGTACTCATTGGATGGATAATTTCATTAGGTTCGTATGGTAATTAACGTGTGTTCAGTTGTCACCTCTCGGAATGTACTTTCGCCATGAAGTTGAAACTCAAAAATTCATGTTTTTGATTAGGTTCATCACAAACGTAGATCGTGAGGAGTACATCGTTTGATCGATGAGCGTAAACGAAGTAAAGGGGTTTCTTCAGTAAACGTAGAATTAATAAAACATGATATACAACAGGCAAATTATTACAGATAGAACGTACTAGGGCCCTGACCGTAACCTCTAGCTCTCTTCGTCTTCCTACCCAGCGCTCGCACCTGGCCCTAGGAGTACGTTAGCCGGTCTGGTGGTATGGCACAGCCAGCACGGGTCGTCTGCACGGGTGTGGCAACTGGTGGGTCCTGTGTCTGTGGTGGCAGAGCTCCTTCGAGCTGCGAGGCAGCTGGTATCTCCTGGATCTCCTCACCCTCGTCCTCCAAGTTGTCCCCCTCGAAAGGACCCGGTGCCCAACCGCTGCCGTGTGCGCCCTGCGTGGAGGAGCCAGCGCCAGCAAACATCGCTGGCATTGTGGAACCCTGTACACCAAATTATTGATTATTGCAAACCGAAATTTTGCAAGGCAAAAGTAAACTTTGATATAACCTGAAGGACCTCCTGTGGTGGCACCAGGAGCACTTGTCATGCCCAGCTGCGCATGTGGTATACTCCATGCGTCGATGTGCTAGCTCCAGAGGGATGTAGGTACGGTGTAGCGAAAGCTGCAGGGAAGCATATTGATGTACAACGGTGCATGTCGTAGAAGGAAACATGTTATGAACCGATGGTTAGTAGAATTTACCTCTGAAGGGGCCAGATGGCTGACTGGAACCCTGCGGGCGCACTCCTGCTCCTGTTCCTGCTGGTCGTGGCTGTTGCTGCTGTACAACTACGGGAGATACCGCGTTGGCCACATGACAAGTGAGTGCACGAATCACTGTGTGCATCGCCTGACGAATCTTCCCGAAGGTCGTCCTCTACTCGTCCGCAGTCAGCATGATCCCACTGTCCAACCGTCCGAACGCCACGTTTACATCAGCCTAAACCTGTCGCGCTGCGTCGGCCTATTTCAAATATGACTTGAATATGTGTTAGAACCATAGACACCTACAAAGGGAATAGCAAAGTGCAAAGATAATATGACTTACCACGTGAAAGTAGTCCTGGTCATGGTGTCTAGGATACGTGTTCGTCGTAGTGGTGACGTGTGGCTGTGGATCATTTGGGGTGAATGTTACGCGTGTGCGGGTACGGGGCTAGTACCAGCTGAGGTATGCTAGGTATGTCTCCTCAATGTGCGCACGTATCTCGTCGATGACCTCCTCCGTCGCCAACAACCAGTCCTCCACGTACTTCTGCAGTCGGGAATACCACTGAGCGCTGGCTGCCTGTCCCCTATGATTATATCTATTTGCAGAGAGTGCATTAGACTACATTAAAGAGTTGTAGTACTAAACAAAGATCGCAGTTGTACTAACCGGTGCACATCGCGTGGCACAACGATCTCCACGGGCACAGGGAAGTGCTGATGTAGGCCGAACTGTCGCATCACGCGCTGCGGACAATGGGGCTCGATGAAGATGTCAAACACCAACGGTACTGTCGTCATCCAGCATGCCTGGTCGCGCGTGCAAAGAGTAGAGAGTCCGAGCGGTGCACGGGCCGCGATGGCCTGCGGACTATACGGCTCCCAAACGACGTCGCTGGGCAGCAGGTGGTCGAACTCCATAACGAATTCGAAGTAGGCCCTCCTAACCTTCTTGTGGGCATAACAACACTGTAAAATAGGAAAAGATTACACGTCAGTATTTGCGCATAAGTGATAAACATAGAATTTCACATTATGTACCTCACGGTGACACCATACCGTCCCCATAGTCGGACGGTCCTCGGGCCACTGCCCGTACAAGCCTCCAAGGCCGCCCTTGTAGGAAGAGAGCTGAATCAGAGGACAGCTTATCACGAACTGCTTGGCTACCCATAGCTGCAGAAGGAGAGGGCAACCGGCGATAATCGTACCTAGGTCGGTTTTTGTGCACACGTCACAAAGATCATGGTATATCGCCGCTAGCACAGCAAATCCCCAGCTCCACTGCGGTATGTAGCCGTCCTCGCTGTCAGCGATCGCACGAGCGTAGTGGATCAATCCCTTGTCCACCGCATGCCTCGTTGTGCTGGTGAACATCACCCAGTCGAACAGCTACAACAGGTATGCCTCCATGCTCCGCCGCACCAAGTATTCATCGGCGTCATCGTCTAGCTTAGCAGGCTGTAAAGGAAGATTATAGTCAGCAGCACTGTTGCTTTATAGGTTGGATGATTGTGAATCAAAGGAATCCGTGACTTATGGTGAACTGTAGCAACCACGCCTGCGAGGGGCCGCTCGTGGTGTAAGGCGATAGCATACCCGGCATACCAAGTCCAGGTCGACGGTGCACGGCCTCGAACCGAGCAGTGATGTCCTGCCCCCAACCGTGCGCTCCGTCAACCGGACCGACTGCGTCCCCTGCGAGGGGAAGGCCCAGCAGGTAGGACACGTCCTGGAGTGTGGGAGTCATCTCGCTGCATGGTAGGTGGAACGTGTGGGTCTCCGGTCTCCAGCGATCCACCAGTGCTACCAGAAGTGACCGGTCAGCGTCCCATCGCTTGGCGGGATCTCTCTCGTCCAGTGTGGGCTCAACTAGCCTGCACAGCGGAAGAAGTCCAGCCTCACACAACCTACAAAATATAGCACTGTATTCGATATTGGGGAACATAGATATGTACAAATGATGTGAATGAATATTTGTACAGCTCTTACCTCTCACGGAACTGGGGGTCTATCCGCAGGAGGTGACGTGAAGGCCGTGGACGGAAGGTGGCTAGCTGGGCACCTTTGATGGCTGATAGGTAAGATCGGTAGGACTGGTTGAGACCCCGGTCGAGTAGCTCCGGTGCATGGTACGCCATACCTGCATGCAAATAGAGAGTTAGCATAAATTATTGTTAAGTTTTATAGCATTGTTACATGACAATAAAAAACAATAGTACAGTACATATCCTTCTATAACAAAGAACAAGTATAGACTTACACTACACCGCAGCACCACCAAATGCTCGAGAACGCCTAGGACGGGGTCGTCTTGAAGTTGTGCCTTCACCTGTAGGATGACTGCCATCAGCGCCTAAACCCGATGGTCTAGCTTTCGCCGCACTTGGACCGGTTGCATCCTTTGTATATTTCTTATATGTATGACCTGTTTGGTCACACTTTGAACAACGTTTATGCCTTCCACCAGCTTCTAACTCATCCATGTCATTACGGATGCGTTTTGTCTTGTGGCGACCTACTTTATCCCTCAATTTTGTTGGGTCAGGAATATATATTGCTTGAGGATGCTCCATAGTAAATGTCCCCGCAATACCGAAACCATATATCTCTCCACTCTAGGCATTATAGATTGCTTCTTTTCTGAAATAAGGTGAGACAAAATAACGTGCTTCTATCCCACACTCACCGCTCGCGGCAATAACATGCGAACATGGCTTGTGGAGCAGAGTAGACTTTCGGCACGAGCACTTGTAGGTCCCGTCTTCCTTCAGCACACACTCCTGCACAATTCTTTTACGGTAGATTCCGTGCATTCCCTTGTCGACACACAATATTTCAAATCTGTGTTCTTGTGTGCCTTGAGGTAGAGCACGATGTCTTTGGGCCTTTTTACTTTTATCTTGCAGGTACTTAGTCAGTAGTGTGCCAAAGAAAAGATTATTATCCGTCATTGAGGGGCTGGCTGCTCTGAACCGATCTCTGAAGTACTTGCATGTGCCATGCAAGACAAATTCAACTATTCCAACAAGTGAGAGCCCTCGAACACCATGCATCACCCAGTTATATACCTCTGCCAAATTTGTGGTCATTATGCCAAATCGAGAACCATCCTTATCATACAACAATGCCCATTTCTCCTTTGGCTCATTCTCAATCCACTCTAAAAATTTTCTAATTGAGGATGCAGACCTTCTTCTCATATGAGGTCCATCACTTAATAGAGGTCCAAGAGCTTGTGGAGCCTCATCCCCTCCAATGGTAGCCCTCCTGGACTGCTCATCTGTTTGTTTAGAGGTCAGCTCATCCAACCTCCTCCAAAGCTCATTGAATTTCTTCTCTTGATTCTGGGCGCAAAGTCTCTTGAAAAGATCCATAAGGTGCTTATTCTTAAACTGTCTGTAGAAATTAGCACCCATATGACGCATACACCATCTACTTTGGACATCAGACCACCTTGGTGGGTATCCCTTCTCAACACATCCATATCTCAATTCCTCAATTGCACGCAGCAAGCCGGCGTGACGGTCATGTATGAGGCATACGTCTGGTCTCATCCGTATAACTACAGACTTAACCCTTTCTAGGAACCAATACCAGCTATCAGTGTTCTCACTATCAACAAAAGCAAAAACCACCGGTAGAACTTGGTCGTTCCCATCAACTCCAATTGCTGTTAATATCTGCCTTCTGTACTTTCCAGTCAGAAATGTCCCATCGATGCAGAGGATGAGACGACAATGGACAAATGCCTGAATATAAGCACCTAATGCAAAGAATACTCATTGCAACACACTTTTATTACCATGGTCAATTGATGGAAAGGCTTTTAGGTCGTAGCATGTCTCCGGATTCCTCTGAAGAATACAGCCTAACAGATGAGGCAAATTATCATAAGATGTTTCAAATGTGCCAAACCTCATCTCTACAACCTTCTGTTTTGCCCTCCAAGCCTTAGCATAGTAAATTGTGTATTTGAATTTCTCTTCAATATGTTTAACAATTGACCTTGGTTCATACCCCAGATTGTTGACAATGTGAGAGTACATCTCCGTTGCAACAAATGCAGATGTCATGTTTCTATGATATTTTTCAACACCTGGTAAGTAACATGAATGCTCGGAGATAGCAAGCCTAGAGAAGTCCTCGTTGCTCCATTCTGCAGGCATCACGTTGTCCTCATCAGACGAATCATCATGCTCTGCATGCTCATTTTCAGAATCTTCCCTATCCATTTCTTGGACAATGGTGTCGATTAGTTCTCCCTCATCTGCCACACCCGTTGGCTGTCTATCTTCTTCATTCCCTCCTTTATTTTCTTCCATTGTTTCGCTATTACCTCTCACCGTACTTGGACCCTCATCATCTTGCACGGACATTGCACCAGCAGTGTTATCTTTCTCATACACTGACATAAGTATGCCTAGTGGCCAACAACGTTAGAATGCATTCTCCACATACCATCTCCAAGTGGCAGTGCAATCCACCGGCATTAGTTCCCAAAAAAAAGTCTTCAACTGCACGACTGACTACTACATACAAGGTTATTGCACTGAGCTGGGGGTCCAGTCGAAACCCTCGCATCAGCCAGTTGTACACTGACCCAAAACTTCTCTCAGCTAGCCTATCAATGCCCTTAGCCGTTGAACTAAACTCCGACAGATCTACACCGTCTGGACCATATCTAACATTCTCTTGCCCATGAAATAACTGAAATATCACCTTATTTGATATATCTATTGATAAAAAAAATACAGTTAAACTAGGTACCAACATTCTCCTCACATTTAAAACCGTGTATTCCAGATTTTATAACAAACATCTCTATAAAAATTAAGTCATCTAATAGATTAACTAAAAACCTACAGATCTAGGAGTAACAAGTTATTTTTATATAGTACTATACACGTAACTAGTACAATACTACATCAATTCTTGCATACAAATAGAAATTGCAAAGGGACAATGGATTTTACCTGCAGACGAATCAACAAACTAGCAGAGCTTCGCTGCTTTCGTTCAGCCTCGCTCTCAGCTCTCTCTTCTTTTTTTTTCTGTGATTTGAGTGAAATTTATGACATTTTTGGAGTCTGGGAGGGGGCACGGGCCGGCCATTTTGTAGGCGGCTCCTCGGCCACCCAAAAACCGCCCTCCCAGAGGGCGGCAAGGGGGCCGCCTGTAAAATGCCCGGCCCCCCGGCCCGCTTTTTGCAGGTGGCCCCCTTGCCGCCCTCTGGGAGGGCGGTTTTTGGGTGGCCGGGGGGCCGCCTGCTAAATGGCTGATGGTCGTCGGCCGCCCGGCCAACGGCCGTCAGCCACGTCATCAAATCGCCCTCTGGAAGGGTGATTTCATGAAAAACACCCTCCTAGAGGGCGTTGGGAGTATATTTTTGTAAATTTTTCAAATAAAAATATACTTTTGTAAATATTTTATTAAATAAATATAAAAATAACAAAATTTCGAGGAGACCTAGGGTTAAGAGGCCACCACTATATAATGAACCCCACACCTCATCTCCCTCCTTCCCTCCCAACTCCACCAGCCGCCGCCATGACCACATCGCGGAGGATGCTAGGTGCCGAGGTGAGAACGTGAAAAGGACGGAGGAAGCCGTGTGCTTCTTCCCATTGCCGCCGCATTCCTTCTCTTCCTCTTATCCCTTTTGGGCCCTGTGATTTGAGATCAATTGTCCTTACCATCTGATGTTCTTGATGTTTCACAATTGCCAATTTATCTATGAGGCCCTGGATTTGGTTTTCTCTCATCCCTTCTATTGGTCTGATTTCGAAGTGTTTTTCCTTTACTGTTTGGTCCTGACCACGCTAGCTAATCATCCTGTGATAGAGATTGGATTCAGGCAACAAATTAGAGTCTCTGATGCACTCAATCCTGTAGCTCTTCAGTGCTGTACGTTGCCGAGATCAGCTTGGAATAATTTATCATGCATGCGTCGTCTCTAAGTGCGGCGTGTGCATCCTGTTGTCCGTCGACTGGGAGGATGCGGGGGCGCAGATGAGCGTGAGGCCCTCGTCGACGGGTCAATGAGCACCTCCCCCTTGGATTTGCTGGTGGAGTGACGTCAGAGACGTCATGACGAATGGAAATTTTGGGTGATGACGTCAGCATGACATGGTGATGACGTCAGTGATGGACGAAAATTTTGATCCACCCGCTATTACTTTTTATAATAGAAGAGATTGTGCCAATATATTTTTTCATTAATTACAATCAATTTTCTAATCGTGCTACTATATACTTAAGTGAAATACAACCAGTGTATTAGTTCTAATCAGCTAGCTCATTTAGCAAGAGAGAATAAGCAGAGATCGATATAGCTAGGGATAGTCAGATTGGCAGATAGTGAGGCCACAATGGCATGACGCCTCAGTTTCTTACGCCCCTTTGACGGAAATTGGTGATCACTTGCCATTGGCCATCACCGAGTCCAACCACACCGCGTCCAACCACACCGCCGACCACCAAGCCCCTGCTTGTGAATAAGTTCTCTCCATTTCTGTCACACCTGATCTGGCATCGCCGTACAACAGCACTAAATTGGACGTGCCACTGAAAAACAACGTGAACTGCTCTCCGCGGAACCGCGATACCGATAACAGTCTCAAAACGCAGCATTGCAAATTCTTAAATTAATAAATAGACTTGTATCTTAGCTTACGTTGTAGCTTTCGAGTGAGCCAGAGACATCAATGATAGCACAGAGGCAGCGGCTGCAGCGGAACAACGGACTAAGTCCCAACACCATAGGCAGCGGTTGGGAACCAGGCGAAACTCTAATCTTCACTTCAGTGCAGCTCTAGCTCCCGACGAAGAAACTATATATATAGAGCAAGAGTGAGTACTTACGTACTTAGCAAGCCAGGAGAACTTTAGCAAGCCAGGAGAACTTAGGTGGTTGTTGCAGACTTCAAAGAATGGTTGATATTTTGCAATCAGTTTTATTTAGAGTTCTTTTAAATCAGCTAAGTGTGCTTCTCAACAATCAGCGTGAGGTGTAGTCTTGTCCGATAGGAGTGAAAGGTGTGAAATTTATTCTCTAGTTTTCATAATCTCAAGAGTTGGCTTCAAGCCGGGTCATAGAGGCAAAACCATTCTTCAGACTTTCCAAGTTTTGCTGTTCACGACAGCCAAGCCATTTTCATCGTACATCCCGCGTCCTCAACAGCACTTCCTTCCCACAATTCCCAAACCACACACATATTTTACAGACAGGGTAAAACAAAACTACGCTAAGTAATCACCTCACATCCACCTATGACCGTGGGCACAGCTGTTCAAACATCTGTAGAGGGGGTAAACTTCACCCACACGACGCGACTTACTTTAGTCACCACCTCGCACTTTACGGGCACGATAGGTGATGTAGAGTTTTTTGCGACAAGGTATTTCTAGAGTCATCCCAGGTTAAACTATGTCAACTGGAGAGGTCCGTGACTAACAACAGGGTAGGTCCTAGACCATATTGTGCCAGGAACCCAGGAGGCCTTCCCCCACGCCCTCCTAGCGATCCACAATCCAATGACATGCAAGATATCCCTAGACGGTTAGTTTGTTGGCGCTAATCCTAACACGTCGAGAACTGTTGGGAGAGATTTGGGAGAACACGGGGAGCCCAAGTAACAACTGTATATTGGAGAGAAATTCACTTGTGTGCCGTTACAATGAGCAGGCCACGCATTATATAGTATAATGTGTGGCCTAGGGCTACCGGAAATTACATGCCCATCCCCTACTGGGGGTAAGCTAGGAGACACTATGACAGGTGGGCCCGGAATAGGGGGCGCCTCCTTGTAACACCCCAGGGCGGGGGGCCCGGTCCTCCGACCGTACCGACAGCCTCCTAGAGATCCCGGGATCACAGCAGCCCCGGGATTCCCAGGCTTCCCTCGACTGTTGTTCCCATAGCGCGGAGACCCAGAGCTGGGCGGCTGGTAAGTGAGGCCTTAATTGCTGATGACTTGGCTGGCAGTAATTGAGGGGCTCCGGAGAATCCCTCCATCCGGAGGCATGGCTCCGTCCACAGGGGGCCTTCATGGGGGCCCTGGTGCCCTGAGGAGCCGCCTGAGTGGGAGGTCCCCTTCGGAGGATTCCGTAGCCTAGTGGAGGGGTCCCCCCAACAGTAGCCCCTCGGGGGCTCAAGGCTTGGGATAGGGTCGAGCCTCCGCCTTCCTTCCAGTCAAAGCACATAGGAATTCCCCTCGGTAGCCCCGCTCTGACTCCTGACTTGACAGCAGGCCCCGCCACGTCACGTGGTCAGGCTGGCATGGGACGCGCATCACGCGGGGACTAGTAGGGCAGGCGAATGGGCGCGGCGCGCACGTGTTTGTGTATAAAGCCGTGGCCGGGCGACGTCATCCGCTGCCTGTCTCCTGCTCCCATTTGCCGCCAGCGCCGCTCTTTGAGCTTCTTATTCTGCTTTGTGCACTCTCCCGCCACTGGCAGCTAATCCCCGACAGTGAGCTCAGGCAACCATGAGTGATGCCGAGGAGGTGATGGCGGCCAGCCAGCCAATTAGCGTCGGTGAGGACGCACGGTGAGACCGTGACGGCATGGAGCACGATGCCACTGGTCAGGCGTCGTGGCGGCCCGTGGCCACTAGCTCCAGCTGGGCCATGGCCGCTGCGTCCCTGAGTGACGACAGCGCTAGCGACCGCGCCGACGATGAGGACGATGATAGTGATTTTGAGGGAGGTAGCGGGCTGCTCCTTGTGAGCCGGGCGTACTCGGAGTAGACGAGTCACTTGGGGCACTCTCAGATCTTGCCGCGCCACATCGCCACGCTTGTGGCGGCGGGAAAGCTTGCCCGCACGGGCGACACGCGGCGCCCTCCGCATGACGAGGAGGTCCCGTGCCCGGAGGATGACGAGGCAATGGTCTTCGAGGCGTTCTTTACTGCAGGCTTCGGCTCTCCTTCCATCCCGCTCGTGGCCGGGGTGCTCGATCTCTTCCACGTCAAGCTCCCCATACTGACAGCCAATGCCATGGTGCACTTGGCCATTTATGAATGGCTTATGCGACTGGATGGGCGCCAAGTCTCTGCACGACACTTCACGGCCCTCCTACTTCATGAGCTGCTAGCCCAAGAAGGTGGTTGAAGACAGAGTGACCTGGGTGCTCAATTTTGCTAGCATCAACTTCCAGCTCCACCTCGGGACGGAGGAGTACTTCCTAGAGCGGGTGGCGAGCGAGCGGTGGGCCTTGGTTTGGCCGTCCTACTGGTTCTACCTGTGTGTCGAGGCAGACTCGGGACTTCGCTCCACCAACCAGGACATCTTGTACCACTGGTCCTCGGAGGTGGACGTGTCGGAGCCCGAGATCTTGGAGCTGAACTCCATCTCTCGGCACCTTTTGCTGCACCTCACGGAGGAGTTCTACTTGCTCTGTGTGACCTCGCTTAAGGCCAGGTGGAAGCACTCCCTCTCGTCCAGGACCCGGGACAAGATGGGGGACTATCTCAGCCCGGTGGACTCGTCAGGTCCGCTTCTGCTCCGCTCGCGATATACATCTTCCCTTCTTCTCCGCCTTATGCTTACAGTGTGGCATTGCAGACCAGCTGTAGCCTATCTCGGCTGCGATCCTGGAGGCCGAGCGGATCCTCGGGCGGCTGCTACCAAAGGAGAAGGCCGCTCGGCTAGCTCGGACTGGGGCCTGTGTGGGGTCACTCCGAGGCTTGTACCATATTTCGCAATTCGCCATGTCAACACTAACTCTTGGAGTGGTGGGGTCTCAAATAAAATCCAAATAATTACAGTAACCACCATCTCCTCAAAGCTGACTTGACATCACGAATGACGAATCAGTACAAACTCAAAGTGCCGGGCCCGAAACAGGTGAGATACCTAATGAAATAGCCTTGGCCAGTCCCCCCCCAAAGTATGCTCGTCAACCACTCGATGGTGGTGACCATAGGATGCATACCACATAGGACTCGATCCCACTGGCTATTAAGTAAATATCTCAAAAGTTTCGAGTCCATACTCATAAAAAACTAGCCCCAGGAGTTGATGCTAGCTCTGTACTTTCATCTTAGCAGTTGACATCATAATATAAGGTAGTAGTCTAGCTAATTAAGTAACTTAGCGATACATCCATAATTTACATAGGCTGACAAGCCAAATAGATAGTGGTTCGCGGAAGATTGTTCTACCCAAAATACCCCACAGGCAACCGACTAGGGTAAGCCCTAGTGAGAACCATCCTGAAACTCAGCAACATCCCCATCAAGCAACTCATCTTCCTCTAACTCCTTACCTGCATCAAAGCCTAAAGGCAACAAACAACATACAAGTGCAAGAATCAATACATCATTACAATGTATTGGCAATGCCAAGCCTAATATACATGAAGGTTAATATCAAGGAAAGGCTCATAGGGCTACTCATTTGCGTAAAAGCAAGATCTGATTTCATAAACATTTTTCAAGGCATAGTTCACAAGCATGTAATTAGAACCCATAATATATATAAATATAGGTTAGTTCCATTCCAAACATACAAGAGGTACTTACCACCCTCCATGGTAGTAAGCCCAAGGAGTTCACAAAATCCTTCCCTCAAATTTTCCCATTTGTACTCACATAATGTTTAACACACTTTTATAAATCTATACTCAACATAAGTCACTAGGCCATCCATGACCGTGAGCACGGCTAGTCGATTAGTTCCAACTCTGCAGAGTGAGTACACTTTACCCACACGATGTGTAATAGTGATCATGCCTGACATGCCACGCGATACCGTAGTACCCGTTTCACTACTCACAACACAACCTTTACATTGTTCACTATTTAGCCCTGCACCAGTGACGGTAAGTGAAGATCCACTCTAGGAGCAATCCTAGAGACGCTAGGTGGTGGGCCCACGCCTTAACCTAGTGCCGTGGCGGTAAACCATCTATCTCCCCACGAGGCACTATTCCGTTGTATTGGATAGACTTAGATGCATATACTGTTACAGGTTAATAGGTAGTTCCTATGAGTTACTACAACATCATAACTCATACTACTCGAGCCTACCAAATGCAAGGCTAAATATTGAGCAATTTAGTAAGCTATGGCTAACCCATATCAGCACATGTGGTCGTACTGTATTCCATAGTAAGAGACATTGAGTTCAGTCCTTAACTGACTCAGGCAAGCACTCCCCCTATCGGTACGCAACTATCAAATATGCGTACCACTTACTGCCCAAGTTTAAAAATCATTTTCATCATGCTAGTGCATCATTTTATCACCACATACGTTATATATATATATATATATATATATATATATATATATATATATATATATATATATATATATATATATATATATATATAAAACTAACGTAGACAAGTCCATGTGAGTGCAAAAAGGCACTCCATAGCCATCCTATGGCTACAACAGTGAGGAATTCAAGTTTTAGGGGTTTCATAAGGCATCTAATTAGCATTAGCTACCAATCACCCATTTTCCAATCATATTTATAAATAAGCATGCAAATTTAGTAAAAGAAACAATTTTCCTCCAAAACATAGGAGCAATATGTTCAAAGGGAGAGAGGAGGAAGCTTGCCTTGCTCAGTAGTAAATCCTATATCAATGTCAAGCTCAGCCTCTTCGTCAAACATGACTTCCCTCTCTAAACAAATAACGTATAATCGAATAAATACAAATATACGAGAAAATTCAAAATGCTCTATTATGCATGCATGTTTTACAGTGGGTTAGTACTGTTATAGGAGGATTTTTGCGGAGGGAATTTCTATTTTACTTGCTTTTATTTGGGGAATATAATTTTTAGAGGTTTTATACTAGAAATGTGGTATTTTATTATTACTAAAATTTTAAAAGTATTCCAGAGGCTTATATTCTAGATTTTAACCTTCTAGAAAAATAGTTCACAATTTTATGAATCTACTGCAATTTTTCCCATCCCATTGGTAGTTGAAATGAATTTTCTATGAATTTTTAAAGTTAAATCCATTTCTTAATGCAACAAAAAAGATTTTAATCATTTTCTCAATTTTTCTCGGATTTAAATTAAGGGGGTCCACACGTCAGTGAAATGACATTTGCGCCGAGGCCCCTGAGGTTTTCAAAAATCAACCTGCGGTCCCAAAACACATGGGAGAACGGTTTTTATTAAGAGTCCTCGCTGATTTTAGTTATTACATTTAGATCCATGGCCCACTTGTTAGTGACTGGTGTTTTTTCTAAAAAGACCTCAGGAGTTTTAAATCTTTCCTGACAGTAGTCCTCACATGCTAACCACAGTGAGGCCCACTCGTCAGCGGCTTGGGATAGAGTTCACGACGGCACGAGCGGCCGACGAATTTCGCAGCGACGGCAACGATGAACGGCGGTAGATCTCGCCGAGCTACCAAAAGAAAAAAGGTAGAGGGGTTTCTGGCGCAACTATTGGTGGCTTTCTATGCTTCAATGGTAACTGGAATCGTTGCCGGTGGTAGTTTATGTGGCGGCGAGCTTCGGCATGCACACGTATGTCGAACTACCGCCCGGATTTATGCCAAAGAATGCATGCATGTGCTCTCTCAAGTTTCCAGGAAGCTTACCGAGCTTGGGAAGTGGCCTGGACGACGTCGTCAGCGCTTGGGTTGGTCCGGCGGTGGTAACAGGCAGCGGCGACTGGGTGAGAGCTGGATCTGCAAGGGGAAATGACATACATGCTTGCGCATTGGGTCAGAGGGGTCCTAGGGAGAGTACACGTGCAAGGAATTGAAATATTTCTCACCAGAGAGGGCGGATTTGAAATGAGGTCCGGTTGCCGGAGTTGGGGAAGAAGATGGCGTTCTAGTGTCCCAGGGTGTCTTGGCTCTGCAGGCTAGGGCTGCTGGATCCTTGGAAGATGGCGAAGCTACCCATGAAGCAGCGTGGCTGGGTTTGTCAAGTTTAGCCAGAACAGGGTGGAGCTGTGTCGGCGCCATGCCAGGGCCAATGGCGTGCAGCAACGACACCACCGGATGCACCTGCATGACATGGGGATGGAAAGGCATGGATGGGTTAGGCATGGAAGAGAGGTCGTGTTCCTGTAGTTGGACTGCGGCGAAGCTCACTATAGGAAGAGCGCGGTGGTTAGGATCTCACCGGCGTTGGAGGAGACACCTTTGTTCCCAGAGCTCCCGAGGTGGGATTCCTCAGCTATTCCACGGAACAGGACTAGTGCGAGGGGAAGGAATGGTGGGCGAGAGGGTTGGCTAAATGGTGGAGGTCTCTGCTTGGTGAGGTGGAGAGAAGCTCGGCCGGCGGGCTGGCGGGTGTCCTCGCACGTGGTGCATGTGTTCTACAGGATGGGACCATGCTGGAGAGTCTCTGTGGCTGACAGGTGGGACCCACAGTGGCTGGGCCCACTTGGTAGTGAAAGGCAAGAGAGAAACCTGTCTAGAGGCTAAGTATAAATGAGGTAGTTGAGGGTTACTTTGATCTAGCCATTTGACTTAGTTACAAGGAGAATCAAATTATGGGAAAATTACTGTGGTTAGTGTGTGATATTTTCCAACACTGTGCCAAATCTCAGGGTCATGTGACTTGTAGATTTTTCTTGGTGAAATTGCAAATTTTGGTACAAAATCAGCCTCCTCTGCACACCAGCCTAAGCCAGTGAGTTTCGGCTCGTAATTTTATGTATAAATTTTGTGAGCAAGGCATTGAAAATTTTACTGAAAATATTCCATGTCTTGGTCTGTATTCTGGATAATTTTTGTAGGAAGGAGAGCTGTGAATAAATTCTATCAAAATTGACAAATCTCCTGTCTGCAGTGAAGGTTTTCTATCATTTTGTTGATTTTAAAATATTTGTTTGAGCTACTCACTGAAATGATAAAATTCAACAAAAATTACTTCAGGTAGATTATGGTGTGTAGTTCTTATGGAAATTTCCTCAGATTTTTATCTCACCAAAAGTTCCCTTTAAAATTTTCAATAGCTCAAGTTGTACCTGCAATTTCTATTAGATCACACAAGGATAAAAGAAATAAAATTTGGAGGTGAAAATGCATTATATAAAATTATATGCAACAAGGCATGAGAGCTTTTCATTTATCTCCACAATGATTCACAAGTTATTTAGGGCACATGTTTGGGTATGTTACAGCCTGGGAGCGCCGAAACCGGATTGCCAAGAAATTTGATCTAGCGCAGCCTTCCCTCCCTGAGCCAGAGCATTCCGAGGCCAACAAAGGTGGGGGGGGGGGGGGGGGGGGGAAAGGAAAGGCAAGCGTGTTGCGGAGGACGTATGCGGTTGCAAAGAGGTCCAAGGGACCCTCGAAGGCTATGCCTCCAATAGCTATGGTCCCCCTTCAGGCTCACCGCCCCGCGTCGGCCGTGTCAAAGGCCTCGGCCAACAACCCATCCTCGAAGTCTGTTGTGAGGGTGATGAGGACATCACTAGTTTGGATATGACCCTACCTACCTTATGTATTCATCAACTAAAGGTGCATGCTTTCTACTTAAGACTTACGTGTTATATATTTGAACAACCGTTACTGCACCATGAGTTTTGTGTGTTCTCGTTTGCAGAGATACTTGCTTGGGTGAAGGGAAAGAGACCAAGCGCAAGAAATGCATGGATGATCAAAGAAGTTGATTGGGGACCAAACCAAGACCTTACCCAAGTCTACTCCTACATCACCATGTCACTTTTTGGTCCATAGAAGGCAAAAGATGAAGTTCTGCACGTTTTGGATTCGGATTCAGACGTCCTGACAGCATCAACTTCAAATGGACCTAGCTGCTGATCCAGAAGGACTTTCGGGGCCCATGAGTACTTGTTGGAAAGCTTATGGAGTCTACTTTCAGATGGTTTTGGTCCCACGTCAAAATTCCCTCCGAGCTGTCCAGAATCATCAAAATAAGACACATACCTCTTTCAGTTCGAGTCTGTTTTGGGCCTTGGGCCTTGTAATTGTGTTGTGGGCTAAGCCCAAGGGGTGTGCGCCCTACGTCCCAACTCCTATATATACAGTAGCCATCATTATTTAAAGGTGGGTTTTGCTTAGATTATTCTGTCATTGAACAGTTTCGCCGTTTATCGGTTTGTGAGACCCCAACTCGAGAGTATAATCATTCATCTGCAATTGAGTTGCAATCTTTCTTGTTCTTGCTTGTGTTCTTCGATTCGCATGCAGGGATTAGCCTTCATGGCGAGGTCAACCGAGTAGCACACGGTTGATAATGAGAGGAGACGTGGTACTGCAATTGCAGGGTTCGGGTCTTGGTGATCAGAAGCCGGATCGTGAGTGTCAAATTTCCACCAAATCGAGAGTTATCTTTACCTAACGGAAGATCGGGCACCCCGTTGCCATCAAGTGGTGTCGGAGCGAAGGTTGCCCGTTAGGTATCATTCTGTTCCGTCCTGTTTAATTTTTGTTTCTATACCTAGAGTCCAGAAAAAGCCACAAAAACAAAATTGGTAGTCGTAGGTTTTTCCTTTCCTACAACCACGTTTAGCCTTTTGCATAATGCTGTTTTAGAGTCCATAGTGTTGAGTTGGTGTCCTAGGTCGAGTTCGGTTGCTGGCTTAGATTGTGTTTGAGTCCAGTTCGTGATCCATCCACCGCACCCCTACAAACCCTAGCCACCACCACCACTGTCTCTATTTTCCCATATACTAGCTATCTTGTGCAAGTGTTTGTCTTTGTGTTCTGTTTTAGTGTCAGATATCACGTCCATTGATCACCCTACATCTCCATCCACCTCTCCAGTAGCCACCGCCACCATATCATCCCATTTTCACCACCTGTTTTTGTTTCAGCCTCCACCAAAACACTGATACGGAGGACCTTCCTTGAAACAGCTATAACTTTCACATACGGAGTCGGAATTAGGCAAATAAATAGTCTACGGACATCTACGAAAAATTTCCCATCCGCTATCCCCCCACTTCGTCAGGTTCGCTGAAATCCATTTTGCAAAATTCAGGCCGGAAGATTGGGTTTTCGCACTCCGAAGTTCTAGCACGCGTTTTAAAGCACGCTCGTGTATTTCCACAGGCCATGCCTTATATCAGTTTGAGTGGCCACCTCCTGGGGTTGTTGTTCCTGTGCTCTTAGTTAAGAAAAAAATATCTAAAAAATAAAAGAAAAATAAAAAAAGGGTGGAAAAAAAGGAAAGAAAAAAAGAGAAAAGAAGAGGAGCACATAGGACACATCAAGGAGCCATCTGTGTGCTGTTTTGTGCTGTGTTTTTGCTTTGTCCTTATTTCCTTGCTGCTGTCCTTTCACATTTGTTGTCTCCCTTGTTTATCACATCTGGCTTAGAACATGTTTAGGCCAGCAACTAGGACAAGTGTTTGGGACATTTTTTCAGCATTACTATCTGTTATTGAATTGTGTGGCACTAACAATTTTTTGGCCTCCCAAGCTCCACATATATACTTCTGGTCAGCACGGTCTCGACCCTTGCAATCGCTGGATCACGCCCTCAAGGTATCACGAACCAGCCACCGGTTGCACTATCCTTTGCTCGCTAGTCTCAGAACCTTGTAAGAGCTTAGTAAGGTGCTTCCATTTGCGAGTGTCCACTATCTTTGCATAGTAGTAGTTGATAGGGATAATTCCTTTGTGTTTTCTCTGTCTTCTTGCTAACAACGCTAGAGAGCGACGAAATGGCGGAGTGCGTTCTTTGCGGCGAGATGCAAGGCTACATAGACCAGATGATGAAGGGGCTAAATGAAACCATTCTGGAGGGGGTCAACACTGCTCTTGCCAAGCAGAACATAAACCACATGCTTGAGAGTCTGGACAGACGAGTAGCCACGCTAGCTGGGAGGATTGATGAATTGGAGACCCATCGGCCACCCTCCAGAGATGATGCCACGATATATGATGACGATGGAGAGGATGACCGGCGAGAAACACAAGAGGCACGACTACGTCAACGCCTTCGCCGCAATCGTCAAGGTATGGGAGGAAACCACCAAGGGCGAGGTAACGATGACCCTTTTATTAAAGTTAAATTTACCTTGCCTTCATTCTTGGGAAAATATGACCCTGAAGCTTATTTGGATTGGGAGATGACCGTAGAGCAGAAATTTAATTCCCATTTAGTTCCTGAAAATCATAGAGTCAGGCAAGCAACTAGTGAGTTCAAAGACTTTGCTATTATCTGGTGGAATGAACTAGTTAAGACTGGCTTAGAACCTGACACATGGGAAAGGTTGAAGCGAGCTATGCGGAGTAGGTTTATTCCTCCATCCTTCAAGCATGATTTGAGAAATAAGTTGCAATGCTTAGACCAAAGAGAAAAATCTGTAGAAGATTACTTTCAAGAGCTACAAATAGGAATGTTGCGTTGTGAGGTAGAGGAGGATGAGGAGGATAAGATGGCTCGTTTTTATGGAGGGTTGAGACGTGAAATTCAGGACATTATTCAATATAAGGAATACAATTCTCTTAACTGATTGTTCCATCTAGCTATATTAGCTGAACAGGAATTGCAGGGAAGGCAACCATTGAGAAGGAACAATTGGGGAAGCACGTCTACATTGAGGCCACCTTTGGGGACTAGAAAAAGTACCTCCACCACCACTGTTCGGACTTCTACACCCTCCACCAATCAGGCACGATCAGAGGCATCGGTGCCCATATCCCATGCTACCAAGGTGAGTAAATCTATTCGTTCGCAGGCACCCGCAAAAAGTGCATCTTCGGTTGCTTCCACGGGACGAACAAGAGATATCTAGTGCTTCAAGTGCAAAGGGATGGGCCATGTGCAACGTGATTGCCCAAATCAGAGAGTCCTCATTGCTACAGATGATGGTGAGTACACTAGTGCTAGTGATGTTGATGATGAATTAGCACATGGCACTAACAATGCAGGTGATGAAGACAAGAGCGATGAGGAACTAGAGCACATAGGTGCAGATTCAAGCAAGTACTTGAACATTGTAGCACAACAGGTGCCAAGTGCTCAAATGGAGAAGGCGGAGCAAAATCAGCGCCACAATTTGTTCCAATCAAGGTTCGTGGTTCATAATAGAGCATGTCGTGTTGTCATTGATAGCGGAAGCTGTAGCAACCTTGCTAGTTCAGATTTGGTTAACAAGCTAGGTTTGCCTACACAACTACATCGACGGCCTTACTACATCCAATGGTTCAACTCTGTGGTAAGTTGAAGGTAAGTAAAGTGGTGAGAGTACAATTTTCTGTTGGAAATTACCATGATAGTGCAAATTTTGATGTCGTGCCTATGCAAGCATGTTCTTTGCTTTTGGGTAGGCCTTGGGAATATGATAGAGATGTGTTGCACCATGGTAGCACTAACACTTACACCTTCACACACAATGGTAAGAAGATAGAGTTGCTACCAATGACTCCTGCAGAAATTCTGAAAGATGATTTGGTTCCTATTTCTTGTCATACAGAAGAGTTGTGCAATGCTTCACTTATATCCATGCCACAACTGGTGAATGACCATGTTAGTAATGTTGTTGAACCATCATGTGCTGATTTTAGACATGTTGTTCACATTGCTAGCGAGAATGAAGAGCTTAGATTGCTATCTTCTTTAAATACTTGGGGCTATATTCAATTTGATGATCTTTGTCTACTCAATTGTTTAGAGAAGAAATTATTTGCTAGATCTGATTTGCCATGTCCTTTTCATGTGATTTTTTATGTTATTGGCAATTATGATAATAAAGGAGAATATAATGTGCATAGAGTATACATTTGTTCGAATTTTAATATACCTCCTTTTCATAATGACATGTCTTGTCTAGAGGACCGCATGAGTATAAATAATTCTCTATCTAGTTCCTCTAACTGTTTAAATGAGTTGCAGGTTGGTTTGCAAGAAGGGGAGTGTTGTGAGCTGCACAACACTATAAAGTGTTCTCCGTGTTTAAAAATTTCAGAATCCAACCATATGCACAATGCTACTTCACTCTATGTTGTGAAAGATAAAGTTATGTTCATCAGGCTTAATGACAAGGTGAAACCGTGAACGGTTTCCAATCAAGAAGGGGAGGATGATGAGGACATCACTAGCTTGGATATGACCCTACCTACCTTATGTATTCATCAACCAAATGTGTATGCTTTCTACTTAAGACTTACGTGTTATATATTTGAACAGCCGTTACTGCACCATGAGTTTGTGTGTTCTCGTTTGCAGAGATACTTGCTTGGGTGAAGGGAAAGAGACCAAGCGCAAGGAATACATGGATGATCAAAGAAGTTGATTGGGGACCAAACCAAGACCTTACCCAAGTCTACTCCTACATCACCATGTCACTTTTTGGTCCATAGAAGGCAAAAGATGAAGTTCTGCATGTTTTGGATTCGGATTCAGGCCTCCTGACAGCATCAACTTCAAACGGATCTAGCCGCTGATCCAGAAGGACTTTCGGGGCCCATGAGTACTTGTTGGAAAGCTTATGGAGTCTACTTTCAGATGGTTTTGGTCCCATATCAAAATTCCTTCTGAGCTGTCCAAAATCATCAAAACAAGACACATACCTCTTCCAGTCCAAGTCTGTTTTGGGCCTTGGGCCTTGTAATTGTGTTGTGGGCTAAGCCCAAGGGGTGTGCGCCCTACGTCCCAACTCCTATATATACAGTAGCCATCATTATTGAAAGGTGGGTTTTGCTTAGATTATTCTGTCCTTGAACAGTTTCGCCGTTTATCGGTTTGTGAGACCCCAACTCGAGAGTATAATCATTCATCTGCAATTGAGTTGCAATCTTTCTTGTTCTTGCTTGTGTTCTTCGATTCGCATGCAGGGGTTAGCCTTCGTGGCAAGGTCAACCGGGCAGCACACGGTTGATAACGAGAGGAGACGTGGTACTGCGATTGTAGGGTTCGGGTCTTGGTGATCAGAAGCCGGATCGTGAGTGTCAAATTTCCACCAAATCGAGAGTTATCTTTACCTAATGGAAGATCAGGCACCCCGTTGCCATCGGAGGGTCTCTTCCAGCTCCTCCAAGGAGAAGGAGGTTGTCGTCTTGTCTGCGGAGGGGAGCGGGGAGACTACGTGGGACATATGCCTGCCTGGTGGGCATGCCGCATTATTTGATTCTTCTTCTCCTCCCCTTTTTTTTGACTTGTCTATTTTCGTAGGGCAAGATCCTCCGGCCTCCCCATTAGATGGCGAGACGGTTCGCCTGCCACTGCCTGATCCAACCAAGCTAGGGGCCACCGTGTCACCTCCGCCACGGGTTTCTCCTTGGCCGAACGAGGCGCCCCCGTTCACCGCCTCGGGGCCGCAACTCAGCCGCCCTGCCCTAGAGACCTGGGATGCGGGTGGGGCCAGCTCTAGCCCCGGGGTCCACCCAGGCCTCCCAGTCGACCCACATGGGCCTCTTGCTTCGGTGGGGGGGGCGTCTAGTCCGTGCTAGGGACTTGCCCGGGTTACGGCTCGAGGAGGTGCCAACTGATTGGGCTCCATTGGTCAGGGATCAGGCACATGTGCTGGCAGCAGACCTGAACTCAGCGGAGCTCTCCGAGCTACACCGCTCACTGGCGTGGCAGCTGATGGTAGCCACTTCTGCCACCATCGAGTGCGGTAGGCCGGATGCGGCCACCTTGCACTCCGAGCAGCTTCATTGGGATGGGGAGGTTGCCCAGGCCCTAGGGGCGGTGGCTCTGGTGGTCACCGCCCAACACACCACGAAGGGGGAGTTCCACGGGGCCCGGGAGAGAGAGAAGCAAGCTAAGAATGACCTCGACTGGTCTGAGGCATCTAGGGAACGAGCGGAGAGGGCACTCCAGGAAGCGCAGGCGGAGGTGGCCCGCTTATCTGGGGAGGCCGATAGGTTGCGCAGGAGCATCACCCGGCTCGAGGCCTCGTCGGCAACCCTTGGCGCTTGTGCCGCGGCAGCTGCCCAGGCCCTCCAAGCGGCCCTTGCTGGTCTGGGCATTAAGGCTCCATCGCTTCCTGGTGACGGGGCCTCGGCGGCGGAGTGCCTTACGTGGGTCGAGAAGGCGGGGGCCTTCGCCGGCAAGGCTGTGGTGGCTTATGGCTCATGGTCCTCCTGGGCCACCACGTGGATGTTGTCCTTCCTCCTCCGTGACTAAGGTTGAGAGCATATTGGCCCCGCCATCCGCTCAGGGGCTTCATCAGTGGCTCCTCTGCTGCAAGGGGCTTCGATGATGGCCGCTTTGTCCCACCGGGACGCTGACAACTTCGCACAGGCGATCTGGCCTACAGCGGGCCATGAGATCGCCGTAGCGGAGCTGAAGGCCTTTGATAAGGGCAAGAAGAAGAGCGCCCCGAAGGTGTAAAGGGAGAGCCCATTCTCTCCTTCGTTTTTCCTCATTCTTGTTTTTTGTTTCACTATGTGTTGTACGTGGGTTAGGACCCCACCTCTTTCGCCTTCGTGTTGGGACCTGGGACTTGTCCTTCCCTGCTTCGGCTATACTTGGCATGCTACTTTGAATGCATTTTTCCAACTTCAACAAGTTGTCTTCCTTTCCTGTTGTATCTCTTTTGAGGTGGGCGCTTTCGCGTGTTCCTTATCCACTGTCTATCTTCGCCAGGTTTTCCATGCAACCCCTTTTGCACCCGCCCTGTCGACCCGGGACGCTGTCGCCCTGCCACCGGCTCTGGATCGGTGCCTTGTGGGGGCCTCTATCATGCCGCCTCCGTGCCTGGACTTCAGCCCGTTCGAGTCTGAGACAGGGGCTTCCACCATTCGCCTTTCGTGGGTGGATGGGTGTGATCTATCGGCTTTGGGCCCTGGCCGCCATCCTTCGCATGGACTGCAAAGCTTGCGGGGCTCCATCCACGAGTGTGATTGGTGGGGGGCCCATTGCGAAGGTCTGCCTCCCATTCCCTAGATGCGAAGCATTTCGCCAGAAGCGGGGAGGCTAGCCGCCGCCTCCAGCACGGCTCTCCCCAGGAGCCAGGGACGGTGTAGGGGGATGCCCTTTTGGTTAGGTCTAGACAATAATCCTTTGTAGCTCTTGACTTGTAATGTTATCTTAGCCAGTATGGCAACTGTGTGCCGTTCTGTAACTCTTGTATTGTAAAGATAATAAAATTGATTGGGAAGCCTTGCTGCCTCATTATTGCCATTGCTATTGTCATCATGTTCTTATTTCGCATGCCGGCGTATGTGAATCCGACATGCCGTTAGTGACGGGGCTCCGTGCCTTGCACCTTCGCACGCCAGCATAGATACATAGGCCCGACATCAGTTCGAGCGGGGGAGGCTGGTGTCTCCTCTTTTTTTTATGTGTATACCTGTTATGTTGGCAGCGGAGGCGTGTGGCCTCAACACGGCATCTCGCGGAGGGCTTGTGTTGCACGCCTACGACGCTTGTTAGCGGAGATGTGTGGCCTCGACGCGGTATGTATGTGCCTGCTACACTTGGCGGCGGAGGTGTGTGGCCTCGACGTGGCATTTTGCGGAGGGCTTATGTTGCTCACCTACGACGCTTGTTAGTGGAGATGCGTGGCCTCGACGCGGGGTTCCAGGGGATATATATATATATATATATATACCTGCTACGCTTGGCGGTGGAGGCACGTGGCCTCGACGCGGCGTCTCACGGAGGGCTTATGTTGCACACCTACAATGCTTGTCAACGGAGATGCACAGCCTCAACGCGTGGTTCCGCGGAGGCCTCGTTTTGACTTATTGTGCTTCAGATACATCGAGATACATGTGCGGAAAGTAAAGCAGCGCTCTGTTTTCATTAACAATAACTAATGGCCCGGCCATCGGGCCTAGTACACTATAGGTAGCAAAAGCTGACTTCGTGGCAACAGTTACACAGGGGGCTTACATATAGTATTTCTTGAGGGCCTCCGCGTTCCACTGGTGCGGTAGCGGGGCACCGTCTAGCTCAGCCAGGCGGTAAGCTTCGTGTGTGCTAGTCTAGGTTACCATAAAGGGGCCTTCCCATTTGTTCTACAACTTCCTGGGGTTGAGTGCCGCTGCAGCACCATGTCACTGGGTGCGAAGCTATGCGGGGCCAGCTTAGTGTTGAACCACATCTTTGTGGCTATGATGTAGTGGTCCAGGTTCTAGGCCGCTTGCCCCCTGGCTTCGTTGATTAGGTCAATGGAGACGCTGCGCTCATCCGCCCCTTCTAGGAGGACTGTACTCAGGGATCTTCCTTTGATCTCCGTGGGTGTCATGGCTTCGTCGCCGAAGAGCAGTTTGAATGGCGTAAAGCCAGTGGCCCTTGTAACGGATGTTCTGTGCCCTCACAGGACAGCCAAGAGCTTGTCGGCCCATGTGCCTTTGGGGGCATCGACGAGCCTCTTGTTGAGCGCTGAGAGGATGTTGCCGTTCGCACGCTCGACCACTTCGTTGCTTTGGGGGGTGTCGAACCGAAGTGAAGCACAGCTCCGTGCCCTTCACATCGCAAAAGTCCTTGAAGGTCATCGAGTCAAACTAGCGGCCATTGTCCATCATCAGCTGCTTGGATACCCCGAACCAGCACATGATGTTGCACCTCACGAAGCGCTGTATGCTCCGCACGGTGATGGTAGCTAGTGCCTCTGCTTCAACCCACTTTGAGAAGTATTCAATGGTGTCGATGTTCTATTTTGGCAATTATTATATGGGGCTATTCGTAAGACCTAAACTTAATGGATTGCAAAGTAACACGAAACAATTTATCCTGGTTCGGACCCTCAATGTGAGGTAATACCATACTTTTAGCTATGGTGTATTGCCTTTGAGGTTTCTCTGGTGAGATTCTGTGGTGTTGTTCTTCCTACCCCGAGGGGCTCCCTACTCCTCCTTATATACTGGAGAGGTGAGATTACAAGATAAGAATGCCAGTCAGACTCCGACCAAAGGATCTCCTTCTAGGAATACAACGTACTCGACTAGGATTATATCCCTTTGCTTATCGTACAAGGTAATATGCACCAAGTCCTATTGTATCCCTAACTATAGGATTAGGCCCATCCTCTGTCCGAGTGGCCACAAAGCTTCTCATGATGTACCCGGGGCCCATGGCCTCCACAGCAGCCCTTGAGGCATTCATAGTTGAGTCATAGCTGACGCCAAGTGCTCATCCTCCTTGGTGAAGATTTCCCAAGTGCCTTGCTCCTAAGTACTCATTGTTCGTGTGCTTCTTCTCCAAGTCCTGCTTCATATCGGCTGGCAACGAGGCTATGAAGGGCTTCATAGAAAAATATGAATAGTGTGCCCCGAATAGGAGCACCTATTAGGTGTAGCCCCTGACATTTTGCTTAATTGTGAAACAATTAAACATAAAGTCAAAAATCTTTAACCTTTAAGTTTTTCCCGAGTGGTATATTTCTCATGAATTTGACTCTTCAGCATCATATTAGCCGGAAATATTTTTGCTTAATGGCATTTTGGCTAAGCATGTAAATCGAGTACCACTTTTTGGATTTTAACCCAATATGTGGTTAGGTGTACTTGAGAGATACCTGCATCCTCAATTTTAATGTAGACGAGCTATTGATCCTTATAAGGATATATCCTCAATACCTATTAAATAATTTAGATATCTGAACACATATGTCCAGCAATCAGGCTCAACATGGAGCATATCTGATCATTTTAATCGGTCTCTGTTAATAGCATCTGCACTGTGATTTAAACACAGTCAGCGGTCGGCCCAATAGGACATGCCATTTAGAAACTCATATCTTACGACCCATTACCGAGCTAGCCGGCCCAAGCCCACTAACTCAGTGCAGGCCTTATAAAGCGGCGAGAGAGAGAAAAGATTCCCTTTCTCCCCAATTCACCAAATCGTTTCAGCTCCCAAATCGCACCCAAAGCTCGCACTCTCTGCTCCGCCTAGGGTTTCCTATAGCTTGAGCTCCCCTCCTGAAATCCGTGAGAAACTCCTTCCCAATGTTGATTCCCGTCAACAAGAAGCTTCCTCGCCAAGGTCCTCACCCCTAGTGATGTCGAAGGCGCCATTCGACATCCCAACCATGCTATCTAGGGCCTGGCCATCGTCGAATTGCTGTGCAACGAAGCTGGCGCTTCTGGAGAAGAAGAAGAAGAAGCTCCAGCCCAAGGAGGTCATCAACTGGCATCTCGCCACTGGTGAGTCAATCCCCGCTCCAAGCCCAAACAAGACCGTGGTCTTTGCCTCATTTTTCGATCACAGTCTTTCCCTTCCTTCTTCTGATTTCCTCCGCCATCTTCTCAATTTTTATTGGATTGATCTTGTCAACCTCAACCCCAACTCAATCCTTCAAATATCTCTCTTTGTGACTCTCTGTGAAGCCTTCCTAGGGATCAATCCCCATTTTAGCCTCTTTTGATACCTGTTCAACATCAAGCCTCAGCCCTTTAAATCAAAGATCTAGACAATAGGGGGAGCAGGCCTTCAACTCCACAACGAGATGAAGAGAGCCTATCTCCATGTTCCCTTGAAGACTTCTCTCAAAAGGTGCCATCGGGAGTGATTCTATTGCTCCAATATTGAGCCCTCCCTGCCCCCTTTTACTGGAAATCCACCTTCTGTCCTTCCTGGAGAGATGGACCTCCATGCCATCTCAAGATGAAATGAGTTAGGTTTACATGCTATTGGAGAATATTGATATGCTAAAGGGCACAGGGCTGACTGGTCCTTGGGTAGCCAGAACATTCCTGAATCATCGATCTCAGCCCTTGAAGGCCAGAAGCCACCTCGGCTACGACTACCAAGGGAAAAATGATCCGACCCGAGAGTGCCCCGACTTCGTTGACAAGAATATCATCACCGACACTTTGCTCGGCTTTTTCATCAACGGAGTCAAGGAGACTGAGGATACCGAGCGAGCCCCTACACCGTACTGCAAGGGCAGGCCCCGGCCACAGGTAATACCTGGTGCAATAGCTGTCTTGATATCCATGAGCGATCCATGATATGAATGTTAGTCAGCCGTGCAATGTGCAATATCTGGATGTTTGTAGGAATGCGCAGATGTTGACTCCAACCCCCAAGGCCAGTCGGCTAGTGGAGCTAGAAAGCACCCGGCTAGCCCCTCGTCAGCCCAACCCAGCCCCAAGAGGGTAGGAAGAGACCAGCAACAGACCAGGCCAAGAAAAAAGACATGCCGAGTAAGGCATCCAGCAGTCTGATAATCAAGGATTCTAGCAGCGCCGCCCCCAGGCCTCCTAGCCCCAGGACCACACCGCCGAGCACCACCATCCCCCAGTCGGCTGCACCGAGAACAGCACTGACTTGGCCGAGTTCTCCTCCGCCAACTGCTGCGCCCACAAACCCGACAGTCAGCAGCTCTTCGTCGCCAAGCAGGCTATCCAGCCCATCGTTGACTACCTCCGCCCCTAGCACATAGGGGTGGAGGTTTAAAATTTCTAAGAGGTACAAAAATCTTCAGTCTTCAAAAAATCTTGAGTGAACTTATAGTATCTTGACTGTTGAGTAATTCTGCAGGAAGCCAAGTGACGCTGACACCAAGGGGCCAGTGCCACCAACCCCCATAGCAGCTCTTGTCCTGATTGAGCCCGAGGCAGTTACGCCGCAAGCCGAGCCAAAACTTGTCCCAGCCACTAAGGCTAAGATGACCCACTCGGCCGGGCCACAAGCCTCGCCCAGTCGGGACACCATAACAGAAGCCACAATCCCTGAGCTCGCCCAGGACCCCACGCCACCGATCGACCTGAGGCCTAGGACTACTTTGCCTCCACTTTCCCAGTCTTCTGACGATGATGATCTCCCCAGGCTCGAAGCTCCTCCACCTAACTTCCCCCAGACTTTTTGTTGGGTCACGCCAGAGAGGGAAGCCGGGAGCTTTGAACATGACGAGCAAGTTGCCCAGAGGGAGAGAGTCAACCTGATGCATGCCGCCATTGCTGCGTCAAGGGGTATCTAGGTACATAATCCATTTGACTATGTTCACTGATTTGTGGTTCTTTAGAACTTTCCGCCCTTGTTATCTGTCCTGCCTGATTTCGACGCTTCTTGTGCAGAAAGTGGTTGATCGGTGGAAGAAAATGGGCTGAGTTCTATCCAAGCTTGCCCCTCTTCTCACTCAACTCCGCCAGCTCCAAAACGCCAAGGATGACCTGGAGAAATCCAACAAGGAGAGGGAGGAGTGGCTGAAGGACTCCGTGAACAAGCTCAGGGATGAGAACTGGGCACAAATAGGGGCTATTAGAAGTAAGTTTCCCTCTTGCCCGAGTGACTCTAGACAAATCTTTCTGTGTTGCTAATCATTGACTCTGTTTTGCTGTAGCCCTTGAGACAAATCTGAATAATCAATCCCTGGAGATTGAACACCTAAAGAAGGAGCTGAAGGAGCTTGAGAAGGCGAAGACCAAGGTGGACACCGAGTATGAGAGTAAGTCACATATCTGCTTGTGTACTCGGTCCGACTAGATATCTCGATTTACTGATGTCTCTTTCTCTATGTGAACAGCCTTCAAAGCCAACTCGCAGATCCAATTTGGTGCCTTCACGGAGGAAATTAAGGTAATAAAGGAATCACGGGAAATCATTGTTGACTCCGTGAAAACTTTATTAGACATCATGCAGCTAACCCTGGCTGGGCCCAGCTCCAGCTCCATTGCTCAAGTGGCATAGTGCCTCGAGGAAGCCCCTAAAATCTTGAAGAAGTACTCGGACAAGGGCGTCACCATGGGAATTGCCCAGGCATTGGCCATGACAAAGTCTCTCTATCCTCGGGTAGACATTGAGGCAATTGGGGAGAGCTTTGCTAAGGGCACTACCCAAGAGGAAGGCTTGGATTGATTAGCCAGGTTAGGGCCACTGCCACAGCCATCGCAGAGGATCGGCCATTGTAAACAAAGACTTTTATGTAGTCGGTGTCCACTGGAAACAATATGTAAACATTGTAGATGCTTTTTGTTGTTTGTCGTTAAATCTGACCAAGTGTTTATTCCATCTGAGCCATCATTAGTTTTACCCGACTAGATAGTTTATGCCGAGTGGTTTGAGATCAACTCAAAGAAAATCGTTCACCTCATGGATTGTCGATGTTTTATACCAGCAATGAGAATATGGGGCTACTCGTGAGACCTAAACTTGATGGATTGCAAAGGAACATGAAACAATTTATACTAGTTTAGGCCCTTGAGATGAGGTAATACCCTATGTCCAGTCGTGGTGTATTGCCTTTGAGGTTTCTCTGGTGAGATTATTCTTCTACCCTCAAGGGGCGCCCTGCCTCCCCTTATATACCGGGGGACAGGGTTATAGGGTAGGAATCCCAGTCGGACTCTGACCAAGGGATTTCCTTCTAGGAATACAACATGCCCAACTAGGACTATATCCTTTCCTTGTCGTGCAAGGTAATGTATGCTGAGTCCTATTGTATCCCTAATTACAAGGTTAGGCCCATCCTCTGTCCAAGTGGCCCTAATGCTTCTCATGAGGTACCCGGGGCCCATGGCCTCCACAGCAGCCCCTAAGACCTTCATAGTTGAGTCACAGCTGATGCTGAGTGCTCATCCTCCTTGTTCAAGATTTCCCGAGTGCCTAGCCCCCGAGTACTCGTTGTTCGAGTGCTTCTTCTCCAAGTCCTGCTTCATATCAGCTGGCAATGAGGCTATGAAGGGCTTTATGGAAAAATATGAATAGTGTGCGCTGAATAGGCGCACCTATTAGGTGTAGCCCCCGACTTTGTGCTTAATTGTGAAACAATTAAACACAAAGTCAAAGATCTTTAACCTTTCAGTCTTTCTCGAGTAGTATACTACACAGAAATTAGACTCTTCAGCATCATGTCAGCTGGAAGAATTTTTGCTTAGGGCAATTTTTGGCTAAGCATGTAAGCCGGGTACCACTTCTGGATTTTAACCCAATTCCTGGTAAATAATTCAGATACCTGACCACATGTGTCCAGCAATTAGGCTTTCATGAAACATATCTGATTATTTAATCGGTTTCTGTTAACAGCATCTACACTGTGATTTTAACACAGCTAACATTCGGCTCAATAGAGCATGCCATTTATAAACTCTTGTCTTGTGGCCCAGTACTGAATTAGTCAACCCAAGTCCACTTATCAGGACAGGCTCTATAAAGCGAGGGGAGAGAAAAGATTCCCCCTTTTCCCCAATCTGCCAATCGTTTCATCTTTGAGCTTCCGCGCCCAAATTTCCTGCTCCGCGTCACTAGGGTTCACCATAGCCAGCGCCCCCCACTCGAGACTCGCCCGATTCTGCTCTGCTGCATCCATTCCAAGCCTCCACTAGTCTTTCATCTAAATCTTCTCACCCCCAGCAATGCCGAAAGCCCAATTTGAGATTCCAGAGATGACCGCCGGAGTCTGGCTAATGTTGGACTACAGCCCGGTGAAGCTGAAGCTATTGGAGAAGCGATTGATACTGTAGCGACAAGATGTCATCCATTGGCGCACCGCAAAAGGGGAATCCATGTCGGCGCCCAAATCCGGTGAGACCGTCGTCTTCACCTCGTTCTTCGATCGTGGTCTTGCGCTCCCTTCTTCAGATTTCCTTCGCCAACTTCTATTTTTTTTATCAAATAGATTTGGTGAATTTGAATCCCAACTCTATCTTGCACATCTCCATCTTCGCCACTCTGTGTGAAGCCTTTCTAGGGGTCATGCCCCATTTCAATCTCTTCCAATACCTTTTTCATATCAAGCCCCAGCCATCCAAGAAGAAGATCCTAACCATTGGGGTAGCCGGTCTCCAACTTAGGAATGAGATGAAGAAAACCTATCTCAATGTTCCTTTGAAAATCTCCCTCAAGGGCTGGCACAGAGAATGGTTCTACTGTTCTAATCTCGAACCTTCTCTGCCCCCTTTTACTAGTTCTCCACCAACAATTCTGCCCAGCTGGTCTTCAGTGCCAAATTATGAAGAAATGGGACAAGTATACAAATTCATGGAGAAATCAACCTCCTGAAGAGCTCGGGGCTTACTAGTCCCTGGGTGGTAAGGTGTTTCCTCAACCGCCACAGCAGACCTTTGAAGGCCAAGAGCCATTTTGGTTGGGATTACCAGGGCAAGGATGATCCCAGCCACGAATACCCTGACATAGCCGACAAGAACAAGGTTACTAATACCCTGCTTGGCTTCTTTGTCAATGGGGTAGTGGAGATTGAGGACGTTGAACGTGCCCCCATGCCCTATAGCCGGAGCAGGCCTCAGCCACAAGTAATCTTGAAAGATTGATATTGGATTATTATCCTTCTGTGATGAATATTTGCAAATATCTGTCTTGGATTGTTCTGCAATGCATGATATATGTTGTCGAAATACTTGCAGGACTGTGTGGAGTTTGATATTGACTCCCAAAATCAGCTGGCCACCAAAACGAAGAAACGGCCAGCCAGCCCTTCTGCTGCCCAACCCAGCTCCAAGAGGGCTGGGAAGAAGCCAATTGAAGACCTGGCCAAGAAGAAGAAAAGCAGGCTGAGTGTAGCACCAGGGAGCCTAAGGATCAAGGATCCCATCAGTTTAGCTCCCAGGCCGTCAAGCCCAAGACTAGTGTCTCCAAGTGCAAGGCCAGCACCACCGAGCCCAAGCCCAGCACCGCTGAGTGCCTCGACACCCTAGTCGGCTATGTCAAGAACAGAGCCGACTGGGGCCAAATCACCACCAACAACTGCCACGCCGATTGGCCCAACAGCCAACCGCTCTCCACAGCCGAGCAGGCTATCAAGCCCCTCGCCGACATCTTCTGGAGCTCCACTGTGGAAGTTCAAGACTTTCAAAAGGTAAGAAATCTTCAATCTTCTAAGAATCTTGAATGATATGGTAAATGTATTGATATTCGGCATATTGTGCAGGAAGCGAGTTGACATAGATCCCAAGGAGACTACACCAGTAGCTCCTACCACCAAGCCCATCCCAGTCGAGTGTTAACACCAAAATTTGGTACGGTTCATTACCATATTCGGTTAAGGAAAGAAGCCATGTCAGCCAATGGAAACTCATCTGGAAGAGACCAAGCTTGGAAGGAATCGTGAAGACCACGATATGGCAGTAGAGTACCTTATCTATTAATTAGGTAGTTTTTATACTTTTTAGATAAACCTGATCTCGTGTCCGATCAGGATTTGTTAGTTTTCCTTTTTTAGATAGGAAAGTTCTGTTTCGTGTCCGATCAGGACTGTGTCAACTCGGGGTATATATACGTATGCCCGGGTAGCTTGTAAATCATCTCTCGATCAATCAAATTCGGCGCATCGCCACCCTTTACCAACGGGTTCTTGCTTCTCAAGCCGGGCTGCATCGGTTAGGTCCGAACTCTTGCGAGAGGGTAAGTCTCGTTACCCCGACTACCTATCGGCTAGGACTTCCTCGGTTAGGTCCGATATTCTAGTCGGTTCATGGTAGTCGGCTTACCACGGTGTATCTGCTCTATCTACGGCTGCATCGGTTCGGTTCGATCTCTTAGGCCGATCAGGTATATCACATCACGCGTGCATAGTTTTCATCGGTTTACTGGGAATAGTTTATCGTCAGTTTGTGCTGCATCGGTTGGGTCCGACCTACTAAACTGAGCGATAAGTTGTTCCTGCTAGGCCGATGGTTCTTGTGCAAGCGTCTTATCGGAATGTATAGCCGGTAAGTTATCATATACATCACAGTTGCATTAGATCTATCGGCTCATTGAGGTTCTTTTATCATCATTAATCTGTGCTGCATCAATTAAGTTTGAACTACTAGATTGATAGTGATAGATTTACTCTTGCTGAGTCGATAGGTTTTATGCGATGTTCTATCGGAGTGCTTAGCCAATAGGTTACCTTTTAAAGCCGACTGCATGGTCTATTGATTATTATTCTGCTATTTATTTTATCATCGGCTTCCAGCCGATGGCTATGTGTCTTTTGGACAGTCGGCTATCTTATGGTTCGTTTACATTACCATCGGCTTCTAGCCGATGTATCAATACATTGACATGCTATACTATCATCGGCCTTCCAGCTGATGCACTCGTTCTTATCGGCAGTCGGGCAGTCGGCTGGTTTGTTCTCTGCTCATATTATCATCAAGCGCAGGCTGACTTGTTTGTCTATATCGTCATCGGTTTCTTAGCCAATATACAAGTGCTGGCGGTAGTCGGACACGAACGAGTACCCGGACGTGGACCCGGGCACGGGCAACAGGCAAGGACCCGTGCACGGGAAGCAGGCGAGGACCCGAGCACAGGCAACGGACGAGTACCCGGGTGCGGACACGGACGAGTACCTGGGCACGGGCACGGGCATGAACAAGGGCCCGAGTACGGCCGACGTACAGATGCTATCGGCCATCGGATTGGAGTCTGTATCAGTCTATATCAGCCGATTGGTTTTTTGATCTAATTTGTTTTATCTCCTTATCAATTACTGGGTCAAATTGACTGGCACGCCTACGAACCTCAAATATTTAGGACCTACACTGGAGCTAAGCAGATCTCCCAGGCCTTCGCGTGTCTCTAGGCGCCGAACCAGATCGTTAGCAAGCGTTTTTGGCACACCCGGCGGTTTTCGGCGTCAACACCGAGCCAGTGCCAGTAATTTCACCTGTCGAGCTAGAGGCTGCCTCAGCTGCTGAAGCTGAAGCAATCCTGACATCAGAGTTACCAGTGCCGGCTAACCAGGGAGCGAATGCTGAAGCTGCTGCTCCAGCCCTCAAGCAGATCACCGAAGATCCTGCAGCTGCCGAACTTAGGGCCAAGACCGCATCGCCAGCAATATCGTTGTCTTCTGATGAAGGAGATCTTCCCAGGCTTAAAGCCCCTCTGCGCAACTTCCCATGGACATTTTATTGGGTCACCCCTGAAGGAATTTCAGAGAGCTACGAGCATGACGAGCAAGCAGCATCGAGGGAGCACAAAATCTTATACATTTTGCAATTGTTGCATCCAAGGGAGTCCAGGTATGTAGCAAATCTCGCCATTTTAGGTTCTTGACAGTTTCCGTTGATCTGGTATTCTGCCATTTGACCCTGATTTTCCCTAGTTTATTCTAAGTAGAAGATCATCGATTGCTCAGAGAAGATGAATAAGGTCCTGACCAAGCTCGCCCCCTAGCTCCAACATCTGCGCCAGCTCCAGGTAGCCAAGGACGACCTGGAGCGGACTAGCCAAGAGAGGGCAACGTGGCTGAGGGGGTCAGTAGATAAGCTTAGGGATGAAAACTGATCCCAGGCTGAAAAGATCAGAAGTAAGTCTTCTATGTTATCCTCCCGAGTGAATCCCAAGTAGTATTTCTCTAGCGTTATTGATTCCCGACTACCTTGTTGAGTTTTGACTGCAATCTTGAGTTCTTGACTGTTTTAATTTGCAACCCTCAAAGCCGAGCTAAAAGCCTAGGCAAAGGAGAGGGAAAAACAAGATGAAAAGTTGAAGGAAGTGGAGAAGGCCAAAGCCAAGGTGGAGGCCGACTATGCTAGTAAGTCTCCCACTTGACAATGATCTTGGCTCGACTACTTGTTGCTTAGACTGTGTGTCTTGGCTAACAAATATTCTTGTTGATGCATTGAATAGCTTCGAAAGCCAACGCTTAGGTTCAGTTTGGCGCCTTCGCGGAGGAAATCAAGACAATCAAGGAGTCACGGAAAATCCTTGTTGGATCTGTGAAAGGGCTCCTAGACATTATGCAACCTCACTATCCTGGGACCAGCTCTAGTACAGTCACCCAAGTGCAAGAACACCTAAACAAAGCCCCGAGTATCTTGAAGAAGTACTCGGATGAGCGTGTAGCTGTCGGCGTTGCCCAAGCTCTTGCCATGACCAAATCGATCTACCCTAGGGTAGATATCGAGGCCGTTGGTGAGGGTTTTGCCGAGGGGATGACTCCCAAAGAGGCACTGGAGCTAATCAGCCAGGTGAGGCCAACCACAGAGGCAATAGCTAGGGACCTGGGTATGTAAAAACAGAACGATTATGTAGTCGGTGAATATTGAGGAGCATATATAACTTTGTAAAGGCTTGTATAAATATCTTGTAATGTGCTGTCGAGTACTTGCTTATTCTGAGTCGTCATTAGCTTTACCCGACTATGTAGTCTGCACCGAGCAGATCGGGAGGAACTTAAGAAAAACGTTCACCTCTGAGAGCTATACTCAGACAAACTTAGCATAATCGTTGTAGAACTTCATGACTTAGATTAAACAAGCTCGGATGTTATTAATAAGGCACATAATACATGCAGCCCCCGACTCACTACTCGGTTGGGACAAACGACGTAGTGAGTCAGAGAAAAATCTTTATTCATATGTATAAAGGAAATACAAGACTTAGGTATAGCAAGGAAGTAGCTGTTCTATATTCCATGAGTTGCTGCCTAGGGCACCGTCTTGAGTCTTTAGACGGTAGGTGCCCAGACGTGTTACCTCAGTGATAATGAATAGCCCTTCCCATAAAGGGGATAGTTTATGCCTATCTTTTGTGGTTTGTATTTTTCTCAGGACGAGATCTCCCACCAAAAAGGAATGGCCATGAACATTTCGACTGTGATAACGACGTAAGCCTTGAAGATACCTTGCCGACTAGATAGTTGTGATGCCCCTCGCTTCCTCCAACTGATCGAGTTTAATCAATCGGTCTTCGTTTGATATGTCTTCTTAGTAGGCCCGAAATCACGGGGAGCCAAACTCTAACTTGGTTGGTAACACAACCTCAGCACCATAGACTAGGAAGAAAGGGGATTGCCCTGTTGCCCGACTAATCATGGTTCTTAAAGACCAAAGAACGGATGGGAGTTCTTGTACCCACTGCCCTGCATATGGTTGTAGTCGGTCAAATATCCTAGCCTTGATACCTTGTAAGACCATGCCATTAGCACGCTCGACCTGCCCATTACTTCGTGGGTGTGCCACAGAAGCATAATAGATCTTGATGCCGAAGTCGTCACAGAAATCTTGAAATACGTCGCCAGTGAACTGAGTACCATTGTCCGTTATGATGCGGTTAGGAAACCCAAATCAGTATAATGTACACATGATGAAGTCTGTTGCTCGTGCCGCTATTATTGTAGCAACGGGTTTTGCTTTAATCCACTTTGTGAATTTATCCACTACGACGAACAAGTGTGTGAACCCTCCTGGCTCTTTTTTGAACGTCCCAACCATGTCGAGCCCCCAAACTGCAAAGGGCCAAGAGATTGGAATTGTTTAAAGTTCTTGAGCTGGAAGATATGTTTGTCTTGGATAGAATTGACAACCCTCGCATGTGCGAACTATGTCTTTAGCATCTGTTACTGCAGTCGGCCAGAAGAATCCCTGCCTGTAAGCCTTTTCGACTAACATCCTGGATGCAGCATGGTTGCCACAAATGCTCGAGTGGATCGATTGCAGAATCTGCTTGCCCTCCTCAGGTGTGATGCAGCGCATGAGGATTCCGGATGCACTTCTTCGGTACAGGTCTTCTCCGACTACTAGGAAACACTTGCTTCAACGTTCGATCCATTCGGCTTCGGTCTTCTGGGAGTTCATCGTCCAGGAGGAATTTAAGTACTGGAGTCCACCAATCTTGAGAGATGACTAGCACTTCATCTGTTGTCGGGGTAGATTCAGTCCCCGGCTGTTTCAGCACTGGTTTCTTCTTGACTGATGACTCTAGTAGTTGCTCAGCAAAGATCCCAATTGGGACCACTTCTCGCTTATTAGCCAATTCGTCTGCAGCATCGTTGTATTGTCGTAATACATGAGTTATCTTGTCACGCCCAGAAATTCACTAGAATTTCCAAAGCTAATTTGTGCAATAAATCCTCGTCCAGGAATCAGCCGAGGTACACAAATCGACAATTTGATAAACATAACCAAAATGAAATAACGATAAATACTTACAGAAGAGGCACTTAGTCCTCACATAGAAGAAATAGCAGCGGAACGGCAACTAGCGAAGCGGCAGCACTAAGTCACAGGCAGCTCAACTGGGGTATAAGCCAAACACCAAACTTCTCCTCGCTAAGCTTCACTCTAAAGATTGCAATAATACAAGACTAAGTACCACCCACCGTACTCAACAAGCCACACTAGGGAATGCAATATAACGCAACAGGAATTCCAAAGGAAAGGCATAATATGGCTTATTTGCGTAAACAGCATTTAAAAGCATTAAAAAAATGTATAGTTTAATTAATATCAACATTAAATCCAACTCTGAACAGCACTCCAACACAGTTCAGGCCCAAACCATAACTCACTAAACTGGAGATATCAAATTCCACCACTTATCATCATTATTAAATAGTGTGAGACTAATCACAGAAAACATTGCTCGGCTCGCCGTTAACCATGAGCAGGCTATTCGAATAGTTTTACTCTAGCCAGAGGTGTACCAATTTACCCACAAGACATAACTCCACAACACATCACTGTGCCCCTTAATACCACCACGGTACCTCGGAAAGGAATTGTGACAGGATTATCCATGTAACTCGCACAATAGGAGAGCCTCCCGCCGAACCTCCAGTCTCCGGTAGGAGTGATCAAGTACCTTCTCGCAAGACGGCTTGACGCCCGAAGCATGGTCTTATTGTCACTGCCATGTGTGGACATATACCAGCCACAAACACACCCTGGTGCCTCCTATTGAACTCGGCACACTTCAAACTCCTGCTATCCCATTCTAGCTTGTGGTTAGCATGAGTGTTGCTTTGCAACAAGTAATCCGCGAACCGGTCCTTAATTGTCATGAGCACCGCTAGCAACACTCACAACCCTGGTGCTCACAACCCACCATCAGTCAAGTTTTAGTTGGCACAATTAATTAACCAACCATGACCAACTGTCGTGAAAATATAGCCATTAATTATCGATGAATGAATCATTAGTTTCCCACATAAAATGACGCTACAATTTCTAGGCATGGCTAAGCAGATCCTAAATAATCTAGCCAGATAGATAATTAAACATCTAGCTAGTCAACATTATTACCCGGGGTATCAAGGTATAGATAACAATAACAAATGGCCATAAATGTCAAGGAATATGGGCTATTAAATAATTACCCGTAATAATGTCATTCCAAAGCATTTCATGCAATAACTTTAAAATAAAATAGTTTTTGCAAATGGGATCAACATGCTCAAGGAGATTGTCGTGTGAGTTGCCTTGCAAAAGGAAACGTTTTCAATCGCACTTCCGAATTCTTCCACAGACTCCGCAATCTTCCGAAACAGCGAAATATGCGTAACTACACGTAAAATGATAATAAATCCTAAGAAACTCCAAATAAGCATTACATAAAAATGCATAAACAAGTAAATTATAATTTTAGATGAATTTAGGGAGAAGAATGGGTCGAATTGAGTTCAAACGGAAAAGATTTGGCTTCAGGAAGATTGAACTCAGGGAAACTCCGAAAAGAATTAGAAAAGGAATATTTTCAAAATATTCCCTAGATTTTCAATTAAAAGAATTATTTTGGAAAAGAAACTGACACGTGGGGTCCACTAGTAAATGACTTGGTTCACGGTGGAATTGATCCACAGATCGAGGGATAGGTGGCTTTGGTGGACTGGCCGAGATGGCAGCACACCTGGTGACACGTGGACACAAAGGTGTTAGGTGGCATTCGAAGTGGAGAATGACTAGGCAGTTAGATCTGAGGTCGTAGGGTTGAGGGTTATCAAAATCCAATGTAGGCACCCCGGAAGTGCATTATGAAGAGTAACTATTACGGCAACGCGAACTATCTAGATGGATGGGGTCTCAAATAAAACCCGAATAAATGCGGTAACCATCCATCCTCATCGCAGACTTACCATAATCTTTACCCACTCACAATACAAATCCAAAATGCCGAGAAGTGTACAAAAGAGATAATCATAAGGATAGCTTGCCAGTCCTCCTCGTCATACGCCCATCAAACCACTCGATGGTGGTGACCAAACAGGATACGTACCCCAGAGGACTCGAACCACAATAGCTATCCCCCAACCATCTCAATTATACACAACTCATACTCATGTTCAGCTAGTCCCTAGGAAAGCGACTAGCCTCATACTTTCATCGCAAGCAATTGATAAACCACAAGTACTCTAAATATGGATAAACGAGCAGCAGAGTTACAAATATTACATAGAGGGTTCACACCCTATTTCATCACAAAGTGACACAAAAGATTTGCAGCGGAATATAAACACAAAAGATAAGAACCAGTGGTGCCAAACCCAAACACAGGGCAATCGACTGGGGATAGAGCATAACTTTGACTACGCATTATCCTCGCCACCCTCGGCGGGATAATAGTAGATCACACCATCTTCGTCGATATCCTCACCTGAAAGATGCAGCGTGAGTACACAAGTACTCAGCTAGACTTATACAATATTAAGTACAAAGGAGTAATGCTAGTCTCTACATCAAGGAGTATGGCTAGGTTGATCTGCTTTTGCATAAAGCAAATTTTATTGAGAAAGTAATACATTTGAAACATAAGCATTTGTGAAATAGTTCAATCTGAAAATTTAGGACAGCAAGTATATAGTTCTAAAAATGGAATATAAATGAGCATAATCCCATGCTCTAACATCAACAATGGGCCACCATTGCCCAAACAATTATGCTACACAAGCATATCATCTTTCATGACTAAACCAAGTCATATTTAATAATAAAACCTTTCATATAAAACCATTCATCATTTAACACCAAAGATCCTTTATATGAACCCATCCATCCATGACTATCCTAAGTCATGGTAACCACATAATCCCATAACTACATATCCCAAGTTTGATGCTAACACAATTGAGGAACACATCAAGCGTCGTCCGTAACCGTGGACACGGCTATTCGAATAGTTCTTACTCTGATCAGAGGTGTACATCTTTACCCACACGATGTGATAGAAGCCAAACGGCTACACTCTAGTTTGATTTGTACCGGCCAAGTACCCACACTCTACACATTGAGTGCGGACTAGAGGTCACAACAAAACCTTTTGCACGCTTAGCCCCAACCACCTAAACCACATCTGGGCCCCCAACGACTTAGTCGTCTGTGTGTGGTGACTAAGGCGGGCTCACCCATCGTGGGAGGCACCTCCGGCCAAGTCTAGGCGCGCTCGAGGTCCTCCAACGGAAATCCCTCCTCACGACTGACGGACGGGCGTAGATGGCTACAGCCTCCCGTGCTACTAAGTTAAGCCATCCCATTCCCGGCGTGTGGAAGTACGTAGGGTGCTTGAATAGACGTCAACCTGCTTGGTCCTTAATGACCCAGATGGAGCTACGTGCATCGGGGAAACATCATCCCTTCATCGCCCTATCATCCGTCCAAGTCAAACATATTCTCAATTATTAATCAGAAATTATTCTTGTCAGATTTTAACCCATCTATTCGCATTAAACTAGTTTTGAACCGATAGCTCCATCTATCGGATTTTGCTAAGTCTAGAATAAGCATGGCTAAGCATTCGGTAACATATAAGTATCCCAAAGTCCTTAACCAGGGGTGACAAGGTATAAACATGGCATCAATAATCAAGGAACGGAAATGCATACAATTGGATAATATTAACTCTACCCATTTTCCCCAATTTAAATGGACCAACACATGCATATAGATATTTCTTTCGCAAGTAAAACAATTTATGAAAATATAGGTTCAATATGCTTAGATGCTTGCATAGTTGCTTTCATAGATGCTTGCCTTGCTGCAGTGATGGGTCACTCTCAAGTCCTGGGTTAGTCTCCACGTACTCCGTATCCTCAGAATCTATCGATAAGAAGCAATATGCAAATAAGAAGCAATTAAACATGTCTATGCAACATGATCAATTAATTATGAGATAATTACAGAAGGTAGGGCATGTCCTAATAAGATTTTAGGAAAAAGAACCAAGTCATTTGCATCTCTGGTTTGTGAGATACAAAAATAACAAGCCATATACGCTGAAAATGGCAGATTTGGAATTATTTGTGTATCACCCTAGTGTATTAGGGGTAACTTGCATTTCCCATTATGGTTCTATTTGTGTGATCATTTTTAGATGAAAGTGTATAACCTACTGGTTCTAACAAAATTGAGTTCACTGAAATTGGATTTAAAATGATTTAGATATAGATTTTACAAGTTTAACAAAAAGGAAAGGTTAGTAAATTACTTAGGCCTATTTTGGGAGGTATTTTTATCAAATACCAATTATCCACAGTAAGTTTACCATTTTCTGAGTTTAACAAAAGTGGTTTCACATTTTTAGCAATTGGGATGAATTTTCTAGAAATTTATAAACTTCTAAGGTATAAAGATGTATATAATAGATATTTCCATTTTTAGAGAAAAATACAACACAAAAGGTTTCACTTTTTATTTTACAAAATGAAAGAACACATTTTTATGAATCCACAGAAATTTGGTTCACCTCAAAAGGAGTTATAATGGATTTTATAGAAATATTTCAAGTTTTTAAGCACAAAATGAGTTATTATTGCTTCTTATTATTTTATAGATATTTCCTGTACAGAAGTGGTAATATTTTATTTGACAGTATTAAAGTTCACAAATTTACAGAATGAGAAAAATTGGTTTCACTCAAAAATGAGGTAAAATGACCAAGATATGAATTTACAAAGTGGAGCTATTTTTCTGTTGGAAAAATATTTCAGTTTAACATTTTTCTTCTTTTTCTTTTTCTCTCTTTCTCTCTTACAGGTGGGGCCAATGTGGCATAGAGACAAAGCAGAGCATGGCGAATGAGACAATGGAACCGACGGTCCGGACACGGAGAGGATGGTCCGGCGAGGCAAAGAGCAGAGCCGGCGACAACGGATTACTGTCCGAACACAGGGAGGATGGTCCGGTGGGGTGAAACAGAGGAGGTTTAGTCGTCGAGCTTCTCCACGGTGGTGGCGGCGATGGCGGCGTCGGCTGCAGTCAGGGCCAAAAGAGAAAAGACAGAGGAGTTCATGGCGAAGCTGTAGGTGGTCTTCTCATCGCTGGCGATGGCTGGAATCGACGGCGAAGGCTGCGCAGGCTGCGGAGTACTTCGGGTTGGCTAGGCCGACTCGGCTACGGGCGGCTTCTGGCCAAAAAAAAGCATGTGTATGCGTCTGAGGAGTACTGGAAAGCTCACCGAGGGTCACGCCGGTTCTGGCGAAGCTGGAATAGCAGCGGCGACGGTGAAAACCTTCTGGACGACGGTGCTGGCTTACTCCGGTGGATCTGCTGTCGGGGTGAGGTGTCTAGCAGGTTAGGGATCTCTTAAAGATAGTCTCAGTGCAAGGAATCGACGGATGACTCACCGTATCGATGGGAATGGCAGCGGCGGAGCGATGACCGGAGTTGGGGAAGAACGTGTTGATATCGAGCTTCGAGATACCACAGCTCGATTCCTTCGGTTGGCGGTCTTCTGGAGACAAGGCGATTCTGGAGGCGCAAGGTGTGGAGGCCATGGGCCCCGGGTACCTCATTACCAGTACATGGGCCACTCGGATAGAGGATGGGCCAGACCATGTAATTAGAGATAAGATAGCACCCGGCAGGCTGTACCTTGTGTAATAAGGAAACATAGTCTTAGTCGGATAGGTTTCTATCTCTAAGAAGGAAATCCCTTGGTCGTATCCGATTGGGATCCTTATCATGTACCCCTGTCCCTTAGTATATAAAGGGAGACAGGGTGCCCCATGAGGGCACGCAAGATCATTGATCACAAAACCACCTCAGAGGAATAACACCTCAACTGGACGTAGGGTATTACCTCACATCGAGGGCCTGAACCAGGGTATAATTCTCTGTGTGTTCTTCTGCAATCCCACCGAATTCCGAGTCGCCGAGTAGCCCCATAGTATTATTGCCGGTGTGTTAAAAAAACATCGACAAGTTGACGCGATTTCCCGAAAACGTGCGTAAGGGACCCGGGCGAATCCTTACGTCAATGCAACAATAGGTCGCAGGATGCCACATTCCCAAGACGAGACCAAGATACAAGTCCTCCAATGGAGAACACGCATCACCTGTGCAGGAGTCACTTGATTGATCGTCGGACCGCCATGCAAAACTCGTGGCCAAATCTTTCCTGGCCTGGAAGCAAGAATCCGCATCTGCAGCCACGCCGAGGAGCCACGCCGAGCGTACCTTGCGCCAGGTCAGGCCGCAGCGAACGTCCGCACACTCATTCGACGATTTCTACGACGCTTCCTCACATCGCCGGACATCTGGGAACAACTCGCTCTCCTAATTGGCTCCCAGACTCGAACAAAGCTGGCCTTCACGCCGCGCGGATGTTAGGCCAAAGAAGGTGACGAGGAATCGTCCAAATCTCCGTATAGCATGACGGCGACGCTGCACCAACTACAACCCGCGCAGCAGACCCAAACCTCCAGCTGATTCAGTTGGACACGGTCTATTTGAACCGTTCAGATTGACTCTAGAGAGGTTCGGAGTCGTCCTAAGCTCCCGATAAATACTCGGAGTCCGAACACCATTCGGACACGGTTCAGATCAACTCGCGACCCACTCTGCAAGCTTCTGTTCTCCTCCGCCACTGCGAGATCTTCATGCTTCAACGCCACTTCCGAGGTGCGCCGATGCAAAGGACAGCAAAGAGTCAGACACGCCGCTACAACAACAAAGAGAGCCAACCGCCCAAGCTCCCAATGACGGGCTACGACAAGGCGGGCGAGCCGCCCGAAAAGACAGATCTCCACTAAACCCAAATCGGCGACACGACGTCTTCGTCGACCACAACAATGTAGTAACCCTAATCGATGTTGTTTAAATTTTGACATACACTAATGATGCGTGGCCGCCGCAACTCTTGCTTGACACGCTCCACTTTGGGACTGTTCATTCAGCTACACAAACTATCGCCAAGATCACGACTGATACGGCATGCCGCCTGCCAAGCACAAGAACAATCAGCAACACCCCACTATACCCCACCAATTGCGGACGGGGTCATCCCAGCTAGGCAGATCATCAGCAAACCAGCATCAGCGAGACGTCGGCAGCGGCTCGTCGAACTCTGGCAAACGCGAAGATCCCGGCAAACAACGCTCGAGGCAACACCAACTAACGACAACTGCTGGCGTCGCCAGTAACGCCTAGCGACCCAATCAAGCACCTCCTGAGATCGAACGTTCACTCGTGTGACTTCTCCCACGACCACTAAACGAACCCGACGGTGAGATAGCGCGAAGAAGACAAACTCGCCAGCCGACGGATAGACGACAAATGAGCCTTCGGTCCATCCGTACCACTGCGCATCCACCGGCCAGATCGATAGTCTAACCTCTCACGATCACAAGATATCAAGCCTATTATCTGGAAGCTACAGGACGATCCGTGTGCCAGTTGGCGTTTAAACCTACCGGGAATTCGAAAAGTACGAGCAAGTAACCATTACAACCCATAGTCCCTAGCTCACGTCTTACGTATGCCTAGCAGTTCCAAGCTGTCTGGGCGGCACGAGCCAGAGCCATGGCAAAACTACACCTCCCAGTCACATTAGCCGACTCGGTCATTGTTTAGAGGATACATAGGCTGCAGGCCCCCAAGTGCGGCTTTCGATCGCTTCCTGTGGTACAACTCATGAGCGGTCATCGTTCAACTTTCCAGAGACTATGAAGACCGGCTTCGAGCACGACCTTTACCACATGCATCAGTAAGAAAGAACTCTGAGTCTCTGCACGCGAATTCCATCAAGGATTTTCCAAGAAAGCGCAATCAAATCCCCAACATCAAAAGACATTCGTCATCATCGCGCCTCCGCAAGGAGTAAAAAGACGTTCGGTCCCCTGCCGGCTCATTGCAAAGTCACTCCGGAAGCCACCACTCCACTGTCCTGGCTTCTTCGACTATGCCAACAAATACGTTCCGACTCGCTTGAACCGCTGGCGGAGAGCCTTCGACGAATAAAGAGGGAACGGACCCGACAAGAACAACAAGGCGAAAGCACAACGAGCCGTCTAGAACAAATCTGCTAGACGCAAGCGGAAGTTCGGTATCCAACGAGCGTGGCAACTATGGAGCGCGTCAATGGTCGCCAAGGGCTCCCAGCGAAACAATGACTATCATGGACAGTCATGAGCGAGCACTACCCTGTTCACCCCAAAAGGCCGGCCCCCAGACAATGCCAATGCTCAAGAAGTTGCCTCCGAGCAAAGCCTTCTCGATTCTGCGGTCTGACAAAGGACAAGACAAAACCAGACTCGGGCCCGGCTGAGAGTCCAGGCCCCAAGCGGAACCAACCACATCGTGGGAGTGCCACTCGCCGTACGAATCAGAACGCCATAGCAGAAGCTTATCAATACGCACATAACACGGTTCTCCACACGGCCACTGTTGACGCCGAAAACCGTACCGGAAAGGTGTGCCAAAAAAGCTTAGTGCCATCTGGTTTGGCGCCGAGAGACACTGCGAAGGCCCTGGGAGATCTGCTCTAGCTCCAGTGCAAGGTCCTAAAATATTTGTGGGCGCCGGGGCGTGCCAGTCCAATTTGATCCAGCAATTGACAAGGAGATGAAGAAAGTAGATTACGGATCCAAATCGCCACAACGGACCATATCGATAGAGATTTCCTTCCAGCCGATGCACGCATGCTCGTGGCCCGGCCATATGCCTTACTCGCGCTCGGGTCGCGTGCTCGGCGTCCGCGGGCCTGTTGGTCTCGTGCCCGGGACAGTAGCATATTGCGCAATCGGCTAACGCCGATACGGCGATATTAGGACTCCTCGTAGCCGTATAGCCCGATGACCTGTGTATCGGCTAGGAAACGATGAGTGCTATGAACAATAGACAAGACTGGCTATTAACGAGTGCATCGGCCTAGGAGCCCGATTATCAATAAGATAGCAGAGAATAGATTTAAGCCAGCCGATCTTGCCAGGAAAACACTATGCATCAGGCTAGAAAACCGATGATAATATAGATGACCAATAACAGTATGGATAATACATAGGCGGCTTTATAAAAGATAACCATCGGCTAAGCAACCCGATAGACGTCGCCATCTATACACCGATCAGCACCGACAAGGATAAAACAGTGATTATCGATCTAGTAGTTCAAACCTAACTGACTGCAGCACAGATCGATAATTAATAAAGGAACCCAAACAAACCGATCTTCTAATGCCAACTGTGATGAAAAAGCTACCGGCATATATACATTCCAATTAAAGAGCTTGCACAAAGGGATATCAGCTAGACAGGAATAATTTATCGCTTCAGTTAATAACGCTCGACCCAACCGAGCAAGCACAAACTGATGATAACTACCCCCAGACATAACTGATAGAACATGCACGCCGTTGTAGGTATACCTGACCAGCCTAAGAGGTCGGACCGAACACCGATGCAGCCGTCAGACAGATCCGATACACACGTGGCTAAGCCGACTACCATAGACCGACTAGCAATATCGGACCTAACCGAGGAAGTCCTAGCCGATTGGTAGTCGGTCGACGGTAACGAGACTTACCCTCTCGCAGGAGTTCGGACCTAACCGATGCAAGCCCCCGCTCGGATATGAAGCAAGAACCCGTTGGTAAACACAGGGTGGCGATGCGCCGAAGTTGTATTGATCGATTAGATAGATTACAAGGTCCCCGGGTCATACGTATATATACCCCGAGTTACATGAGTCCTTATAGGACACAATATATGATTTCCTATCTATAACAGAAAACGCTAACGAGCGCTGACCGGACACGAGGTCCAAGAGGGTTCCTAAAAGAGATTTAAACCTTTTCCTAATATTAACATATAGAATTAACTGCCACGCGCGCGGTCTTCACGGCTCCTTCTCAGACTCGGCTGCTTCTTGGATCAATTTCCATTATCCGACTTGCAACCGTCCTCGTGACCGAACTTGATACAGGTCCTTACCAAACTTTTGGCTTAACACCGACACCCCCCATAATACCTGCGCTGGTCATGAACGGCCATCACCTTAACAAGTCGCGAAGCACAGATCACCCAGATCGGGTCTCCCACCGGGACGATATCACTCGTCCTGGACCCGGGTCGTCATAGCGCGTAAAGTATCTGCGCTGGGAAGAAAACCGTCTCAAAAGTATGCAGGTCTGGAAAAAAAAACCCCATCGACGGAGGCAGTTCGGAGAGCCTTTTTGTTTCAACATACTATTCGCCAAGACTTTGGACGAGATGAGAACTACCTCGTTCAGAACTACGGTCGAGCACCGCGCCCTTCCATGGGGATAATACCTGGCCCTATCGATCAACCCCACTCGGGCATGATAACCTTGCCGGTAACCTTCGGCACTCGGGACAACTTCGTACACGAAAACATCTGCTTCGAGATTGCCGACTTTCGAGACCGCGTACCCACGCGATACTCGTGAACGACCGGCCCCTCGCCAAATCATGGGCAGATAACCGCACTATACATACATGGTGCTGAAGATGCCCGGCCAGCAGGATTGTCCTCTCCTTCCGTTAGAAGCAACGCCAAGCAAGCCTTCACCTGCGACAAGGAAGAGTTGCGAACTGGCTCAAACCCAAGAAGCCAGCGGCAGTCGGCGCGATGGCATCCGGCAAGCCGCCACACCCGAAGTCGACCAAGACCCAGTTCCGGCGAAAAAAGCAGCAAAGTCCAATGGAATTCAGCGAACTCTGACACGAAGAAGATCCCCATTGGACCCTTCCGACCCTTCCAAAGGACTGCCTTGCCAGATCATCCTAATAACAACTACATTGGGGACCGGTACTCGACCCCAAATAGGAAGACGCGCTCGTCACCTTCCTCCAAGCCAACAAAGATATCTTTGCGTGGAAACCGTCCGACATGCCGGGCGTACCAAGGGAGGTGACGAGCACGCCCTACACGTAAAGACAGACGCCAAGCCTGTCAAGCAACGGCTACGGCGCTTGGGCTCAAGACCGCAAGGATTGCTATCCGGGAGGAAATCACCAAGCTCCTCGCAGCCGGGTTCATCAAGGGAAGTCTACCACCCGGACTGGCTGGCAAACCCAGTTCTTGGGTCCGAAGAAAAACGGATAAATGGCGCATGTGCGTCGACTACACCGACCTCAACAAAGCGTGCCCCAAGGACCCATTTGGTCTTCCCAGGATTAGAGCAGGTTGTGTCGATTCCACAAGGCCAGGGTGCGATCTACTCAGTTTTTCTCGACTGCTACTCGCGGAGATACCATCAAATCGCCTGAGGAGAAGGACTGCTTGAAGACATCTTCATCACACGTTTGGAGCGTACTGCTATATCACAATGCCGTTCGGCCTGAAGAACGCGGGCGGAACCTATCAAAGGCGGCTATTCAGCCGGTTGAACCCAACAAAACAGGTTTCTGCATACTCAGATCGGACGCAACGTGGAAGCCTACGTCGATGATGTGGTGATCAAAGACCAAGTCTAAAAGGGAAGACCTCATTGCCGACTTGGAAGAAACCTTCCAAAACCTTCGAAGATTCAGTTAGATGAAGTTGAACCCGGACAAGTGCGCCTTTGGAAGTGCTGTCTGGGAAGTTACTCGGCTTCATCTCTCGCACCGCCGGCTCCATCGAAGCTAACCCGGACGAAAAGTCAACTCCATCAAGGAACATGGCGCCCCCCGACCAACCTAAAGACGTCCAAAAACTGAACAGGCTGCATGGCGGCACTCAGCCGGGGGGGGGTTTAATCTCACCGACGGAGCGATACGGCTGGCACTGCCCTTCTTCAAGCTCCTCATAAAAAAGGCGGAACACCTTTTAAATGGACTCCGGAAGCCCAGCGACCTTCGAAGACTTCAAAGAATTGCCTCACATCACCCCCCGTCTGTTGGCGTCACCTCTGCCCAGGAACCACTAATGCTTTATCTGCGGCAACAACATACGGTAGTCAGCACGGTGCTGGTAGTGGAGCGATCCGAAACAGGGTCATATTCAGAAAAATACAACGCCAATCTATTTGTCAGCGAGGTCCTTTAGCCGACTCCCAAAACAAGATACCCGCAGGTCCAGAAGCTGCTATACGGGCCTACTCATCACCAGTCCGAAAGCTGGTGCATTACTTTCAAGCACATCAAGTCACGGTGGTCACAGCGTTTCCACTCGGGGATGTCCTTCATAATCGCGAGGCCACCGGCCGGATCGCTAAATGGGCACTCGAGCTGATGGCGTTCGACATCACCTTTCAGCCACGGACAACTATCAAATCTCAAGCTCTAGCCGACTTTGTGGCCGAGTGGACAGAAATTCAACTCCCAACACCAACAACAAAGCTAGAGTACTGGACAATGTACTTCGACGGTTCCCTACGAATCGGCGGCGCCAGGGCTGGAGTCATACTGACATCCCCCACTGGCGAAAATTTGAAGTACGTTCTACAAATCCACTTCCCGGCTTCCCACAACGTCGCCGAGTACGAGGCACTTGTCCATGGGCTCCGCATCGCCATATCACTCGGCATACGTCGACTGGTTGTGCGCGGAGACTCCCAGCTCGTGGTAAACCAAGTCATGAAAGACTGAACCTGCCTCGACGATACAATGGCAGCATACTGTCAAGAAGTCCGCAAGCTGGAAAACAAGTTCGACGGGCTGGAAATCACACACGTCCTGCGCCAATACAACGACGCTGCGGACGAGCTTGCAAACATGGGATCCAAGCGAGAAGCAGTCCCGACTGGAATCTTTGTCGAGCAACTTATGGAGCCATCAGTCAAGAAGAAACCGGCACAAGAGCAGTCGGGAGGCGAGCCTACCCCAGCTACCGACGAAGTGCTGCACATATGTCAAGACTGGAGGAGTCCTGTTGTCAAATTCCTCCTGGATGATGAACTCCCAGAAGACCGCAGTCAAGCCGAGCAGGTCAAGCGTCGGAGCAAAAGCTTCCTACTAGTCGGAGAAGACCTGTACCGAAGGAGCGCATCCGACGTCCTCATGCGCTGTGTCACCACCGAGGAAGGCAAGCAGATCCTGCATTCAATCCACTCAGGCATATGTGGCAACCATGCTGCATCCAGGACGTTAGTCGGAAAGGCCTATCGGCAAGGATTCTTCTGGCCTACAGCAGTCACAGACGCCAAAGGCATCGTTCGCAGGTGCGAGGGTTGCCAGTTCTTCGCAAGACAAACAAATCTCCCAGCCCAGGAACTCCAAACTATCCCTATTTCCTGGCCATTCGCAGTATGGGGGCTCGACATGGTCGGGCCATTCAAGAAAGCACCAGGAGGGTTCACGCATTTATTCGTCGCAGTGGATAAATTCACCAAGTGGATTGAGGCTAAACCCGTTGCAACAATCACAGCGGCACGAGCAAAGGACTTCATCTCGAGTATACTATACCGTTTCAGGGTCCCTAACCGCATCATAACCGACAACGGCACTCAGTTCGTGGCTGGCGTATTCCAAGACTTCTGCGACGACTTCGGCATCAAGATCTGCTACGCATCTGTGGCACACCCACGAAGCAACGGACAGGTCGAACGAGCCAACGGAATGGTCTTACAAGGCATCAAGGCCAGGATATTCGACCTACTACAACCATACGCGGGCCGGTGGGTACAAGAACTCCCATCCGTTCTCTGGTCTCTCAGAACTACGGTTAGTCGGGCAACAGGGCAATCCCCTTTCTTCCTGGTCTATGGTACCGAGGCCATGCTACCAACAGAGATACAGTTCGACTCCCCTCGAGTCCGGGCTTACTCCGAAGACGACTCCAACAATACCCGACTGATCGAATTAGATCAGCTGGAAGAAGCAAGAGACGCCGCAACAATCTAGTCGGCAAGATATCTCCAAGGCCTGCGTCGCTACCACAATCGCAATGTCCGAGGCCGCGCCTTTTTGGTCGGAGATCTTGTTCTCAGGAAGATACAAACCACCAAGGACAGGCACAAATTATCCCCCATCTGGGAAGGGCCGTTCATTATAGCTGAGGTCACGCGGCCAGGCGCCTACCGACTGAAGACCAAAGACGGCGTCCTCATCACCAACTCATCGAACATAGAACAGCTACGTCCTTTCTATACCTGAGTTTTACATTTTTCATGTGTACAGTTTTTCTGACTCACTACGCCGCTTGTTTCAACCGACTAGTGAGTCGGGGGCTGCATGTATATATGTGTCCTGCCAATAACATACGAGCTTATTTCACCTCGGTTATGAAGCCTTGCCACGACTGACGCGTTCGCCCGAGTATAGCATCTTACTCTGAACGTTTTTATCAAGTTCTATCGGACTAACTCGGTGCGTGCTACACGGTCGGATAAAGCTAATGACAACTGAATGATAAGCTTGGCGGCACGACACACATATTTACACGTGACCGTGTACAAAAGCTTATACATACCGACTACCTAATGTATTGCCTTTACAGACCCAGGTCTCGGGTAATTACTTCAGCAGTCGGCTTCGCCTGGGCGATCAACTCCAGCGCCTCCTCTGGTGTCGTCTCTTCGGCAAACCCCTCCCCGATGGCCTCAATATCCGCCCTAGGGTATATGGATTTGGTCATCGCCAGGGTTTGGGCCACGCCGGCGATAACATGCTCATCCGAGTACCTTTTCAAGGCACTCGGTGCATCCTCGAGACGCCCCATTATCTGAGGGATCCTGCTGCAGCTGGTCCCCACTGGACGGGGATCTATAAGGTCAAGGAGCCCTCTCACGGACCCGACAAGGGCCTCCCGTGACTCCTTGACCGACCTTATTTCCTCTGTGTAGAACCGATACTGGGCCCGGACGTTGGTTCTCATGTCTGCCCAGATCAGCCGGCAAGTAAGCTTGTCAAATTTGGCTACACACAGGATAACTAATGGATTGGCTGAGATCACAGTCGGGTTGAGGACTTACTTTCGTAGTCGGCCTCCCACCCGGCCACGGTCTTCTCCAGTTCAGCCTTCTCCTTACCGAGCTTGACGACGGCTTTCTCCAACTCGGACCTCTCCCGGTCAAGCTCGGTGTTGGCCTTTGTCAGGTCGGCCTTGGTCTTCTCGAGCTCGGCCTTGGCTTCTTCGGCCTCCTTCAGCTGTGATTCCCTCTCTGTTCGGGCCTTTAACTCCACTTCGAGGTCTGCACCACAGAATAGCCAAGAGCTCAACCGTGCAGTCATGACACAACTGGGCAGTCAGGAACAACGCAGCTGGATGAATACATCAACGGTTCAGTCGGGGAAGATATACTCGAGGATTTTACCTCTAATCTTTTCGGCCTGGGCCCATGTCTTCGTCCTGAGCTGATCGGCGCCACTCTTCAGCTAGGCCTCCCTCCTCACATGACGCGCCTCCATCTCGGCTTTCAACGCCCGAAGCTGCTCCAACTCTGCGAGGTGGGGAGCCATCTCGACCAAGATCTCCGTCATCGCCTCATTGCGGTCAACAAGTTTCTGCTCAGGATAAAAGACGAATCAAGGATGGAGTCAGACATCAAAACACGAAGATTACCAGAGCTCTACTACAAGACTCATACCGCGACCCCCTGCGACCCATTGATGGCGGCACGAAGAAGGCTCTCGCGCTCTCTCCTTGCAATGACTTCATCGAGCCTAAAGCTTTTCATGGTACCGTCGCGAGCTGTCCACGTAAAGGTCCGGGGCATCACACGTGGAGGAGCTTCGATCCGAGGCAGATGTGGGATCTCCGGCGGCGGCGGCGGCGGTGACGGTGATGACGACAACCACGACGACGACGGGGTCCTAGCCTTAGCACCGCCCTCCTCCACGACTCCGGGGACCGGTTCAGGGGCTCCGTCCGCGGCTTCCGCAACGTACGGTGCCTCGGGGGCTGGGGCCTCAGTTTCAGCAGCCACCTCTTGGTCGGGTGGCGGTAGCGGCCCTGTAGTCAGAGCCACCTCGGTCTCAGCAACCGGGCTGGCTGCCGGCTCAACAGGTGTGTTCGTCGCCGCTGGCTCGGCTGGGACGGGCTCGTTGGGTGGAGCAGTCGAGTCGACCTCCTTGAGATCAATATCGGCCCGCTTCCTGCACGACGAAGCAAGACATCAAAACATTACTTCAACACACAAAGACTTCAGAAGATCTGGAGCAGCGCACCTCTTGGAGAACTTCAGCCTCTTGCCAGGTGACCTGCCCCCTAGCAGAGCGCTAGCTCCGGCAGTCGGCCCGGTTGGCGTCGCAGTCGGCGGTGGCACATCAACCCGAGTTGGCCTCGGCTCCGGTATGGTCGGCTCGGGCGCCTCCGCCCCTGGCGGCGTTTGCTCCTGCCGGCCCCTCGGTGGCACCACGGCCGGGCTCGACAACGTCGGGCTCAAACCAGCAGGTCTCAGCCTGGGACTTGACCGCGTGGGGCGTTGCGCAGCGGGCATCCTTTATTTTCAAGCCGCCACTCACGGCGCGCGCCGTCATGGCCCCCTCGCCCCGATATAAAATCGGTTTCTTCCCCGCTCTCTTAGAGTCGGGTTGGGCAGCAAAGGGTCTCCTCGGCCTCTTCTTCGACGCGACAGCCAACAATGGACGGGAGTCTTCATCAAATACTTCATGCCACTATAAGTGAGCCAATCAAATATGTCACGATATGCCAAACAACTGCGGTTTCACGGCCATCCGACACAAAGGAAGGATTAAAGGTTACCTTGGTCCGAGGCCGAATGAAGCTGTAGGCCGCGACCCGACGGTTATCATCTTCAGTTGCAATCACCCCTTCGGAGAAGTAGCCGAACAAGGTCTCGGTCACCGCCCCCTTGTCCGCCGTCTCGTTACTCACTCGGTCGGGATCGTTTTTTCCTTTGAAGGCCCAGCCGAATGCGCTTCTCAACTTCAGTGGCTAGACGCGCCTCGTCAGAAAACGACGAGCCACCCAAGGCCCTGTCAAGCCAGCTCTCTTGAGGTCATCTATCTTCGTCAGCAATATATGTGCTTGGCCCAGTTCTTCAAAGGTTGGCTCCGCGGACCAGCTCGGCAACACCGTCGGCGGCATACCAGTAAACGGGCGCAAGGAAGGAGCTAGATCGGCGCAATAAAACCACTCCTTGTGCCAGCCCTTCAGAGAAGATTTCAAGGGCAAATCGATATACGTTTTCTTCCCATCGCTCCTCAGTTGAAGACCAGCCCCTCCAATCACATTGATATTGCTCTTGAAGGGCTGAGGCTTAATATGGAACAGATGTCGAAAGAGGATAAAATTGGGTTCGACACCCAAGAAACACTCGCAAAGGATAACAAAAATAGAGATCTGAAGAATGGAGTTGGGGTTCAAATGTACCAACTCCAGCTCGTAAAAGTCGAGGACACGGCAGAAAAAATCAGAAGACGGAAGGCACAAACCTCGGTCGAAAAAGGAGGCGAAAACTACCGTTTCTCCGGGTCGGGGATTCGGGCTCGACTCATCCCTAGCCGGCCGCCAGCGAATTACCTCTTGATTGGGCAACTTCAGTTCATTCTCCAGCTGCTTCAACTTCACCGAGCCGCAATCCGACACCGGCCAAGAACTTCCCGGCGCCCCCGCAAGATCCGAAGCTTTCGGCATGACTGGAGGCGATGAGATTTGGGGAAAAGCGAATCGGGGGCTTGGGACAAACAAAGAGGATTGGGATCGCCCGAGTCCGAGGGGGGAATAGTAGCAACTAACCCTAGCCGGGCGGGAGGCGAAAAGTCGGGCGCAAAGGTGGAAGACGAAGAGATTGGCTGTTTTGGGGAAGACGATGGAATCTTTTTCTCTCTCTCTGTCTTTTTATAACCCGTGCCGACTAGATGGGCCTGGGCCTATACAGTCAGTACTGGGCCGAAAGATATGAGTTCCTACAGTAGCATGCTCCATGTGGGCCGCCCACAGGCTGAGTTGAAACTATAGCGCTGGTGCTACCAACAGGAGCCGATGAGGTAAACAGATATGCTTCATGAGAGTCTTACTGCTAAACGTATATGTTTGGGTATCTGTTTTATCTACCAGGTCTCGAGGATATATCCTTACAAGGATCACAAGCTGGTCTTTATTAAAATTGAGGATGCAGATATCTTTCTTGGGCACACCTGACCACGCTATGGATTATTTTCATAAAGTGGTACTCGGCCTACATGCGTGGCCAACAGTTGCCATGAGCAACATCTTACCCGCTGACATGATGCGGAAGAGTCTAACTTTCGAGTAGTGCACTGCACGGGAGAGACTATAAATATCTTTTCCCGCTGACATGATGCGGATGAGTCTAACTCCCGAGTGGGACGCCACTCGGGAAAGACTATAAACCCCTTTTTCCAGCTGACATGAAGCTGAAGAGTCCTATATACGAGTATTATCCTACTCGGCAAGACTATAAAATTCATTCCGGTTGACATGATACCGAAGAGTCTTATATACCAGTAGTAATCTACTCGGGAAAGACTGCTGGGTTAAAGATCTTTGACTTTATGTTTAATTGTCTTCACAATTAAGCACAAAGTCGGGGCTACACCTAATAGGTGCGCCTATTCGGCGCACACTATTCACATATCTTCATGAAGCCCTTCATAGCCTCGCTGCCAGCTGACATGAAGCAGGACTCGGGAAGACTTACTCGGACAAAGAGTACTCGGGAGTATTGTACTCGGGCAACTTTCACCGTGGAGGACGAGCACTCGGCATCCGCTGTGACTCAACTATGAAGGTCTCAGGGGCTACTGTGGAGGCCATGGGCCCCGGGTACCTCATTACCAGTACATGGGCCACTCGGATAGAGGATGGGCCAGACCATGTAATTAGAGATAAGATAGCACCCGGCAGGCTGTACCTTGTGTAATAAGGAAACATAGTCTTAGTCGGATAGATTTCTATCTCTAAGAAGGAAATCCCTTGGTCGTATCCGACTAGGATCCTTATCATGTATCCCTGTCCCCTAGTATATAAAGGGAGATAGGGTGCCCCATGAGGGCACGCAAGATCATTGATCACAAAACCACCTCAGAGGAATAACACCTCAACTGGACGTAGGGTATTACCTCACATCAAGGGCCTGAACCAGTATAATTCTCTTGTGTTCTTCTGCAATCCACCGAATTCCGAGTCACTGAGTAGCCCTATAGTATTATTGCCGGTGTAAAACATCGACACAAGGGCTCGGTCAGAAACTTCCTATGCCGGCCGGAACGGCGAAGCGATGCAGGCGGCGGTTCTGCAGAGCCGAGACCAAGCACGGTGGCGACACGGCTGCTTCGACCGGCGATCCTAGGGCAACCAAGTGCAAAAATGGGATGGTCAGAAGGTATAGATCACGTTCCCGAGGCTTGGGAAGGATGGAGCTCACCGGCATTGGCTCGGGACTGATTGAACAGTTTCGACAGTGAGGAAGATGAGGTTGCCGGCGGTGAACCTTGGGGATTTCGTTGGTTTCTCCGGCAGGAACGTGGAGAGGAGGAAGAGAGTGTTCTGCTGGTGTGTTTTGAGGTGAAAATGTCGAGGTTTCCCAGACCAGTGCTCATCTACCGTCTATGTAAGCTATGAAGGAGAAGAAGGACGAGTTGCTGACATGTTGGCTGATGCAGTGCAGAGTTGCTCTCATGCTACAGTGTTCAGAGTGGGTCCCACATGTAAGACAGCACTTTTCACACACTCTTGGTTAGGTTTGGTCTATGAGTTGTGGGCGCTTGTAGTGAATTCCTATGTGCAAGAGAGAAGTATGGCTAGGTCTTTGGGTGAAACACACTGTCAAATGCTGTAGTGAGGCTGACAAGTGGGCCAGGTCTTGTGGGTCCTACTGGTCAGTGACTTGAGAGAGGAGAAATCTCCAGAAACTAAGTTTTGCTAGCTGTCAAGCAGGCAGTCTTTGCATTACTGTTTCACTAGGTTAATGAGGAGCATAAATTAGGGAAAAAATACTGGAGATAGGGGAAGATATGTTTAACCTGCTGACCAAATTTCGTGGTTAGAAGTGGTCTGGTTTGCCTTTGGTGAAATTGCAAAGTGGGGCTACTGATCCAGTTTTTCTGCAGCTTGATTCATCTCCCAGTGCCTTTCTCTTATCATTTTATGTGCTTTCCTTGAGAGATTAATCAAACCAAAATTCCTGGTGGCAGTGTTCATGTTGGCACACTCTTTGGCAAAAAGGGCTCTGTCTACTTAGTCTCCATTTTTATTTGGTGAATTCTAGAAGTGTACACATTCTTTTCAGCTAGTTTCCTAGTCTTGCTGATTTGGGGGAAATTGTTGAAGTATTTATTGAAGTGAGAAAATCATGTAAAATTTACAGTGGATCAATTATGTGGGGAAGTGCTTACAGGAATTTTTCCATGATTTTAGGTGCAACCAAACATCTTTAGAAAATCCCTAGACTATACAAATGCATAGGTCCAGGAAAAAGGATCCAGGCTGAAACTTGTTTGAATTTTCAAGAGCTCTAAACTGATGAAATAAATTCTGGAAAAATTATATTAATTCATGATAAATAATCTAGTATAATTTTCAAGAGGTCTAAACTGATGAAATAAATTCTGGAAAAATTATATTAATTCATGATAAATAATCTAGTATTTGAATAAATTTTTCCATACATGTTTTCTGTGAAATTTGTTGCACTATTAGGAGTTGGTCCATTTTTTTTTTTTGCCGATAAGGTTTTACTATTGAGAGTTTTGAAAATATTTGCAAACTTCAACTTCGCACGAGGTGACAAAGCAAGAAATTAATTTGTGCATTCCATTGACAGTAGGTCATGGCACTAATTACCTGGAATTAAATTTGGGGCTGTGACATCCGACAATCTAGATTCAGTCCCGAAATATCAACGACTAGGAATAGATTGAAACGACTGGATTGAATCGGGATTTTTCGACGGCTGAGGACGGTCGAGTTACTGTGTGCAGGACCCAAATGTCATCCACCGGAGAGGGTACCAATGGAGGGGCCGGCCTGTCAGGGGTTGGGGTAGAAGAAGCATGCCCACGCCATGGCGTAGCCCGATGGGGCAGAGGGAGTCTGCCAGCGACGGCGACGAACGACGGCCACCATGGCGACGAGAGACAGATCGGCCACCGTGGCACGATGGTGATGATGGCACTGGGGCGATGACACGGGAGCTGGGCGACCACGACGGCGTCCGGTGGCGGCTCGGCAGCGGTGACGATCTAGCGCTAGTAGCGGCTCGGGGCAGCGCACCTATGTGACGGCGATGACAGCAATGAACAGGGGAAAAAGGCGAGGTGCCGAGGGAAGCATGGTGCTCACCGGCGGCACTGGATCGTGGAGACGGCGATGACAACAACAGGCAGAGGAGGAGGGAGGCGGCTCCGGCGGAGAGATGCTAGGGAAGAAGTCCACGGCTGGGACTCACCGGCGGCGGGCTTCGGCCACAGGGGTGACGATGGTGACGGCTGCCTGGTGAAGGTGGTGCTGGACAGTAGTGGTGGCCTACAGGCGGGGCACTGGAAGCAGGGCAGCGGAGTCGGCGGAAGCAGAGCAGGGCGGCGGCGGCCTAGCGAGCGGCAATAGAAGCGGTGGCACAGGCTGGCGGCTCTGGATGCACGGGCAGACAGAGGCGGCGGCAGCGTAGGATGAGGCAACGCGGCAAGGTGCTGGACAGCGGCGGCGGTGCACGGGCAGAGGGGCGGCTGGGGCACTGTGGCGGCGCATCAGGGTGGCGGCGGCCTTTGCAGGTGGCGGTGCCCTGCCTTGGGGCGGTGCGGCAGCGGAGAAGGCGGCGGCGCTAGCGTGGTGGAGGACGTGCAGGGGCGGCGGTGGCTTCCTGGGACGGCGCTAGGGCACAAGGGCTGGTGGTGGCTCTGGCTTTATTGGAGAGGGAGTCCGGGGCGGCGATGGGTGGCGGCTGCGCGCGGATTCGGCGGCGGCGGCGCTAGGCTCATGGCCCTAGATTTAATTTCAAGTAATTAGGATTATACCCTACTGTCATTAGGGTACTCAAATTAAATTTTTGTATTGTCACTTCTTGCAAGATAAAGTTTGCAATATTTAAACTGTGGGCACCCCGGAAATACATTATGAAGAGTAACTATTACGGCAACGCGAACTATCTAGATGGATGGGGTCTCGAATAAAACCCGAATAAATGCGGTAACCATCCATCCTCATCACAGACTTGCCATAATCTTTACCCACTCACAATACAAATCCAAAAATACCGAGAAGTGTACAAAAGAGATAATTATAAGGATAGCTTGCCAGTCCTCCCCGTCATATGCCCGTCAAACCACTCGATGGTAGTGACCAAACACGATACGTACCCCAGAGGACTCGAACCACAATAGCTATCCCCCAACCATCTCAATTATATACAACTCATACTCATGTTCAGCTAGTCCCCAGGAAAGCGACTAGCCTCACACTTTCATCGCAAGCAATTGATAAACATCACAAGTACTCTAAATATAGATAAACGAGCAGCAGAGTTATAAATATTACATAGAGGGTTCTCACACCCTAATTCAGCACAAAGTGACAAAAGATTTGCAGCGGAATATAAACACAAAAGACAAGAACCAGTGGTGCCAAACCCAAACAGGGCAACCGACTGGGGATAGAGCTTAACTGCAACTACACATTATCCTCGCCACCCTCGGTGGGATAATAGTAGATCACACCATCTTCGTCGTTATCCTCACCTGAAAAGATGCAACGTGAGTACGAATGGTACTCCGCAAGACTTACACAGTATTAATAGTACAAAAGAGTCATGCTGGCCTCTACATCAAGGAATAAGGCAATATTGACTTGATTTTGCACAAAGCTGATTTTATTGAGCAAGTAATACTTGAAACTATAAGCATTTTGTGAAATAACTCAATCTGAATTTTTAAGACAGCAAGTATGTGGTTCTGAAAATGGAACATAAATGAGCAACAACCATGCTCTAAACATCATCCATGGGCCACCATTGCCCAAACAATTATGCTACACAAGCATATCCCTTCTCATGACTAAACCAAGTCATAATCATCATCCATGGGCTACCATTGCCCAAACAATTATGCTACACAAGCATATCCTTTCTCATGACTAAACCAAGTCATATTTAATATCCAAAAATCCCTTATATAAACCCATCCATTCATGACTATCCTAAGTCATGGTATAACCACATAACCCAAGTTGGATGCTAACATGACTAACTAACACATCAAGCGGTCGTCCTGTAACCGTGGACACGGCTATTCGAATAGTTCTTACTCTGATCAGAGGTGTACATCTTTACCCACACGATGTGATAAAAGCCAAACGGCTACACTCTAGTTTGATCTGTACCCGTCGGTACCCACACTCTACACATTGAGTGCGGACTAGAGGTCACAACAAAACCTTTTGCACGCTTAGCCCCAACCACCTAAACCACGTCTGGGCCCCCGACGACTTAGCCGCGTGTGTGCGTGGCAGCTAAGGCGGGCTCACCGTCGCGGGAGGCACCTCCGGCCATATGGATTGACCAAGTGCAGGCCCGCTCTGCGTACTCGCACTGAGGTCCTCCAAAGGTCTCCCCTCACGACTGACGGACGGGCGTAGATGGCCACAGCCTCCCGTGCTACTAAGTTAAGCCGTCCCATTCCCGGCGTTTGGAAGTACGTAGCGTGCTTGAATAGATGTTAACATGTTCGGTCCTTCACGACCCAGACAGAGCTACGTGCATCAGGGAAACACCATCCCTTCATCGCCCTATCATCCGTCCAAGTCAAACATAATCTCAATTATTAATCAGAAGTTATTCTTGTCAAATTTTAACCCATCTATTCGCATTAAACTAGTTTTGAACCGATAGCTCCAACTATCGGATTTTGCTAAGTCTAGAATAAGCATGGCTAAGCATTCGGTAAAATAAAAGTATTTCAAAGTCCTTAACCAGGGGTGACAATGTATAAACATGGCATCAATAACCAAGGAATGGAAATGCATACAATTAGGTAATATTGACTCTACCCGTTTTCCCATTTTAAATAGACTGAAGCATGCATATAGATATTGTTTTCGCAAACAAATCAATTTATTGAAAACATAGGTTCAATATGCTTAGACGCTTGCCTTGCTGCAGCGAGGGGTCACACTCAGGCTCTGGATGAGCTTCCACGTACTCCGTATCCTCAAAATCTATCGATAAGAAGCAATATGCAATTAAGAGATCGAATTAAACATGCATATGCATCATGCTCTAAAAATTATGAGATAAATACAGTAGGTAGGGCATGTCCTAACACTATTTTAGGAGAAAGAACCAAGTCATTTGCGTCTCTGGATTGGGAGATACAAAAATAACAAGGTAGAAGGGCTGAAAATGGCAGTTTCGTAATTATTTAGTTTTGAGCCTTTAAGTTATTATATTTAGCTGAAATTTTCTCTGAAGATTTTAAGGAAGCAAGCATTTTTATATAAAAGAGCATAACCTACTGGTTCTAACAAAATTTGGTTCACTGAGATTGGATTTAAAATGATTTAGATATATATTTTACAAGTTTAACAAAAGGAAGGGTTAGAAAATTACTTAGGCCTATTTTGGGAGGTATTTTGTCAAATACAAATTTTCCACAGTAAAGAGTATAATTTTCTGAGTTTAAAAAAAGTGGTTTCACATTTTGAGCAATTAGGATGAATTTTCTACAAATTTATAAACTTATAGGTTATAAATAGGTATATAAAAAGGTATTTCTATTTTTAGAGAAAAATACAACACAAAAGGTCTCACTTTTTATTTTACAAAATGACAGAACACATTTTTATGAATTTATAGGAATTTGGTTCATCTCAAAAGGAGTTATAATGAATTTTATAGAAATATTCCAAATTCTTAGGCACCAAATAAGTCATTATTTCTTCTTATTATTTTATGGATATATTCTGCACAGAGGATGTCATATTTTATTTTACAGTATTAAAGTTCACATATTTACCAAACTAACAAAATTGGTTTCACTCAAAAAGGAGTTAAAAAGAATAAGTTATGGATTTTCAAAGTTTGCATATTTTTCTGTTGTAAGATAAATCTTTTAATTACTTTTCCTATTTCTTTCTTCTTTCTTCTTTTCTGATTTCCCTTACAGCCCGGGCCCGCAGGCCAGTGAGGCAAAGCAGAGCAGGGCACAAGAGCAGGGCGCGGGCGCGAGGGCGCGGGAGCATGGATCGGACCGTCCGTTCCCGGAGTGTACGGTCCGGCCTGGCGAACAGAGGAGGGCGCAGGCAGTCAGAGCAGGCGAGCTTCTCGGCGGCGGCGACGGCGAACGGCGGCTCGGCTGTGGTCAGGCCCCAAAGAGAAAAGATAGAGGAGTTCACGGCTGAGCTAAGGGTGGTCTTCTTGACACCTCGGGTGACTGGAATATCGCCGGCGGCGAGCCCCAGCGGCGGAGTGTTTCGGGTCGACGATGCGTATCCTATTTTGGACTCGATCTGGCTGTGTACATGCATGTGGGAGTTACTGCTAGGTGCCAGGATGCTCACCGGGGCTCGTGCTGGTCTGGGCGAAGTTGGAACGATAATGGCGACGGCGCAAATTGTCCGGCGGCGGTGGAAAACTTCGGGATCGCGTCGGCAGCTCGCTCCCCTTGATCTGAGACCAAGGTAAGGCATCTATGATGTTAGGGACCTCCTAGGGGTGGTGAGAGAGCGAGGAAACGGCCTGAGGCCTACCAGAGAGAACAAATCGACGGCGGCGACGACTTGATCGGAGAGGAAGAAGATGGCTTCGATCTCAAGCTTCACTGCATCATCTCCCGATTTATTCTGCCAGTTATCTTCTGGAAGTAGGGCGACGGGGTTGGCGCAGTGGCTCGGGCTGACTCGCTCCGAGGCGGCCGGAACGGCGAGATGACGCCGGCGGCGGCGCTGCAGAGCAGAAAGCGAAGCACGGCGGCTTTGACCGGTGATCCTAGGGTAGGTAATACAAAAATGGAATGGTCAGAAGGTATAGATCATGTTCCCGAAGCATAGAAAGGGTGGAGCTCACAGGAGCTAGCTCGGGACCGATCGAACACCTTCGGTGGAGGGGCAAAAAGGGTTGCCGCCGGTGATCCTTGGGGTCTCCGTGGGTTTCTCCAGTGGGAACGTGGAGAGGAGGAAGAGAAGAGATGGCTGGCGTGTTCTGAGGCGAAATGGCCGAGGTTTTCCCATGGAGGAGCTCATCTAGGTCACTCTGTGTGTGCTGTGGGAGAGGAGAACGAGAGGAAGACACGTCTGCCATGCAATGCTGAGTCGTCTCCACTGCTACAGTAGCCAAGGTGGGTCCCACATGTCAGGAAACAGTGTTCTACACACTTGTGGCTAGCTTCACTCTATGACTTGTGGGTCCAGGAGTGAATTCCTAGGGAAGAGAGAGGAGTAAGGGTAGGAATGTTGGTGAAACACACTGTCATATGCTGTGGTGAGGCTGACAAGTGGGCCAGGTCTTGTGGGTCCCACTTGTAGGTGACTTTGAGAGAAGAAATCTCTAGAAACTGAGTGTGAGAGACTGTATGGACAGCTGTCTTGCATCTGTGATTTCAGTAGGTTAAAAAGGGATATAAATTATGGGAAAAATACTGGAGGTAGAGAAAGAGGTGTTCAAAGTGCTGACCAAATTTCGTTGTTAGAAGTGGTCTGGTTTGCCTTTGGTGAAATTGCAAAGTGGGGTTACTAATCCAGTTTTTCTGCAGTGTAATTCATTCCTCCAGTGCCTTGATCTTATCATTTTATGTGTTTTCTTTGGGAGATAAATTAATCCAAAATTCCTGGTGGTAGGGTTCATGTTGGATCACACTTTAGAAAAAGGGCTCTGCCTAATTAGTCTTCATGTTCATGTGGTGAATTTCAGAAGTGTACACATTCATTTCAGCCAGTTTCCTAGTCTTGCTGATTTGGGGGAATTTGTTGAGGTGTTTATTGAAGTGATAAAATCATGTAAAATTTACAGTGGACCAATTTTGTGGGGAAGTGCTTACAGGAATTTTTCCATGATTTTATGTGCAACCAAACATCTTCAGAAAATTACATATGTCGATGAAAAGGATCCAGGCTGAAACTTGTTGGAATTTTTGAGAGATTTAAACCAATGAAATAAATTCTGGAAAAATTATATTGATTCATGATAATTAAACTAGTATTTGAATAAAATATTTCCCACATATACTTCTGCTTGATTTGATGCACATTTTGGAAATGTTTGGTTTTTGCCGATTAGGGTTTCATTACGGAGAGTTTTGAAAATATTTGCACATCTTAGTTTTCGCATGAAGTGACAGTGTAAGAATTTAATTTGTGCACTCTAGTGGCAGTAGGTCATGGCACTAACTACCTGGAATTAGATTTGGGGCTGTGACATAAACCCTCAATAATTAAACCCTAAATCGGCAAAAACAAAGCACTACTAAAAAGTGCATCAAATTGAACAGAATTATATATGGGAGATAATTTATTAAAATATTAGTTTATTTATCATGGATTAATATAATTTTTCCAGAATTTATTTTATTAGTTTAGACCCCTTAAAAATTCAAACAATTTTCAGCCAGGGTCCTTTTCTTTGAATTTCTGTGAGCAAACCATTTTGAATTTTTGTGTGAAACTTTCAAAAGTGGAACCTAGGTAGTCTGGGCTAGCCACACAAAAATTACCATATTTTTAACACCAGTTTTGCTTGGACAACTTGATTTTTAAAATGAAGGAGGAAAATAAAATCCAGAAAAACCCCTCAAAATCACAGTTCACCAACTTTCCTATCCATACCCCTCTCATACACAGCACCATAGACCCTGGCCCACCTATAAGCCTCAGATTTTCCTTTGGACAGTGTGTTTCACAAAGAAATCCACCCACACCTCTCTCCTCTCCATAGGTTTTCACTACTTGGACCCACTAATCATAGACTAAACCTAGCCAAAAATGTGTAGAGCAATGTTGTCTTACATGTGGGACCCACCCTAGACACTGTGGAACTGAAGCACCTCATCATTTGCATGTCAAACGTGTCAGCACCTCCTTATTCTTCCTCCCTCAGTATACAGAGCACCCTGGACAGCATAGCACTTGGAGACTTCGGCCTTTTAGCCTCAAACTTCACCAGCAGTACCTCTCTCCCTTCCTCTCCACGTTCCCACCGACAAAACCAAGAAAATCTCCAAGGATCACCGGTGGCAAACCCCCCTTCCTCACTGCCGAGGGTGTTGAATTGAGCCCGAGCTAGCTCCGGTGAGCTCCATCCTCTCTTGAACCTAGGAATGTGATCTACAAGTATTAACCATCCCATTTTCGTACTCAGTGTCCCTAGGTTCACCAGCCGAAGTCGCCGTGGCACCGCCGTCCCTGCTCTCTGCTCTGCAGAACTGCTGCCGCTCGGGTCGTTGCTGTTCCGGCGAGCTTCGGCGATCCCAGCCCGAACCACCTCGCCGCCAGCATCGCCTTGATCCCAGGAGACTCTAGCCTGCACCAATTGAACTACAACGCCGTGTACCAGGAGATCGACGCCGTCTTCATACCCTCCGGTCAAGTCGCCGCCGCCATTGATTCGTCCTCTCTGGTTAGCCTCCTTTCGAGTCCCCGCATAGACACCATCACTAGGAGACCTTTAACACGATGGGCATCTTCCCTGGGCAGCTTGTCGAATGAATCAAGCCGCCGTCATCGCCCAGTGGTTTTCCACCACCGCCAGGCTATCTTCAGAGCCACCATCACCGTTCTAGCTTCGCCAAGACCAGCACAACCCTCGGTGAGCTCTCTGGTACCCATTAGACACATAAGCATGCTTTGGTTTGGCTAGAAACCGACCGTAGCCTAGTCAGCATCGTCAGCCCGAAAATAGCTGCCGCTGGAGCTCGCCGCCGGCGAGATTCCAATCACCCGAGGTGGCAAGAAGACCACCCACAGCTTCGCCATATTCTTCCCTAGCTTTTCTCTTTTGGTCACTACCCGAGCCGAGCCGCCGTTCGCCGCCGGCGCCAGCGAACAGAGCCGGTGGACCAGTCTGCCTGCACCTCCCCTGTTCTGTGCCGCCAACAGGTGGGCCCGGGCTGGGGGAAAAGAAAAAGAGAAGAAAGGATAAACTGAATTATTTTTCCAACAAGAAAATGGCCAAACTTTGAAAATCCATAACTATTTTTTTTAACTCCTTTTTGAGTGAACCAAATTTTGTTAGTTCTGTAAATTTGTGAACTTTAATACTGTGAAATAAGATAGGATCACTTTTGTACAGAAAATGTCTATAAAATAATGTGAAGCAAAAATAACTTATTTTTGTGCCTAAGAACTTTGTAAATTTTTAGAAGATTCATCCTAACTGCTAAAAATATGAAACCACTTTTGTTTAACCCAGAAAATTGTAACCTTTATTGTGAATAAATTGTTTTTGACAAAACTACCTCCCAAAATAGGCCTAAGTAATTTCTAACCCTTCTTTTTGACAAACTTGAGAAATTCATATCTAAATCTTTTTAAATCAAATTTCAGTGAACCAAATTTTATTGGAACCAGTAGGTTATGCTCTTTTATATAAAAATGCATGCCTTCTTGAAATCTTAATAGAAAATGTCAGTCAAATACAATAACTTAAGGTTACAATATAAATAACTACAAAACTACCATTTTCAGCCTTTTCATCTTGTTATTTCTGTAACTCATAAACCGTAAAAGATTTTGAAATGATTCTTTCACTAAAATTCACTTTAAAATGTTAAATACCTACTGTATTTATCTCAGAATTAATTTATCATTTTGCATAAACATATTTAATTGATTCTTATTTGCATATTCGCTTTTTATCGGTAGATTCAGACAATTCGGAGTACGTGGAGCAAGAACCTGAAGTTGAGTGTGAACTATCGTAGTAGCAAGGCAAGCATCTAAGCATATTGAACCTATGTCTTCAATAAATTGATTTGTTTGCGAAAACAATATCTATATGCATGTTTCAGTCTATGTTAAAATGGGAAAACGGGTAGAGTCAATATTGCCCAATTGTATGCATTTTCATTCCTTGGTTGTTGATTCCATGCTTTACCTTGTCAGCCCTGGTTAAGGACTTTGGGATACTTTTATTTTATTGAATGCTTAGCCATGCTTAGTTCTATACTTAGAAAAATCCGATAGATGGAGCTATCGGTTCAAAACTAGTTAATACGAATGGATGGGTTAAAATCTGAAAAGAATAACTTCTGATTTATAATTGAGAATATTTTTTGACTTGGACGGATGATAGGGCGATGACGGGATGGTGTTTCCCCGATGTATGTAGCTCCGTCTAGGTCGTTAAAGACCGAACATGTTGACGTCTATTCAAGCACCCTACGTACTTCCACACACCGGGAATGGGATGGCTTGACTTAGTAGCAAGGGAGGCTATGGCCATCTATGCCCGTCCGTCAGTCGTGAGGATGGTCTTTCCTTTGGAGGGCCTCGTGCGCGCCTGGTTTTGGCTGGAGGTGCCTCCCGCGACGGTGAGCCCGCCTTAGTCACCGTGTGTGTGTGGCTAAGTCGTCGGGGGCCCAGACGTGGTTTAGGTGATTGGAGCTAAGCGTGGGAAAGGTTTTGTTGTGACCTCTAGTCTGCACTCAATGTGTAAAGTGTGGGTACCGATGGGTACGGATCAAACTAGAGTGTAGCTGTTTGGTTTCTATCACATCGTGTGGGTAAAGATGTACACCTCTGATCAAAGTAAGAACTATTCGAATAGCCGTGTCCATGGTTACAGGACGACCGCTTGATGTGTTAGTCAGTCTATGTTAGCATCCAACTTGGGATATGTGGTTATGGGATTAGGAGGTTATATCATGACTTAGGATAGTCATGGATGGATGGGTTTATATGAGAGGCTTTGGTGTTAAATATGACTTGGTTTTAGTCATGAAAGATGGTATGCTTGTGTAGCATATTTATTTGGGCAATGGTGGCCCATTATTGATGTTAGAGCATGGGTTTGTGCTCATTTTCACCCCTTTTTCAGAACATATTACTTGCTGTCTTGAAATTTTAGATTGCTATTCTTTTGCAAATGCTTATAGTTTCAAGGTATTATTTTGCTCAATAAACTTAGCTTTATGCAAAACCAGATCAACATAGCCATATTCCTTGATGTAGAGACCAGCATTACTCCTTTGTACTATTAATATTGTGTAAGTCTAGCTGAGTACCATTTGTACTCACGCTGCATATTGTCAGGTGAGGATAACGACGACGTTGATGTGGTCTACTATTATCCCGCCAAAGGTGGCGGGGATAATGTGTAGTTGGAGTTAAGCTCTGCCCAGTCGGTTGCCTTGTGGTTTTGGGTATGGCACCACTGGTTTTTATTTCGTTATGTTTACTTTTCCGCTGCTATCTTTTGTGCTACTCTGTGATGATTTAGGGTGTGTGAACCCTCTATGTAATATATATAACCCTGCTGCTCTTTTATCCATATTTAGAGTACTTGTGATGTTTATCAATTGCTTGTGATGAAAGTGTGAGGCTAGTCGCTTTCCTGGGGACTAGCTGAACATGAGTATGAGTTGTGTATAATTGAGATGGTTGGGGATAGCTATTGTGGTTCGAGTCCTCTGGGGTATGTATCATGTTTGGTCACCACCATCGAGTGGTTTGACGGGCGTATGACGGGGAGGACTGGCAAGCTATCCTTATGATTATCTCTTTCGTATACTTCTTGGCATTTCGGTTATTATATTGGAAGGTGTCAACCGTGATCATAGACACATTGAGGTCGAGTGGCTATTACGCGTGTATGGATCCCACTCGTCTAACAATACATGGTGGTCGCGTTGGGCACTGGACGATATAATACTCGGGGTGTCCCACACGGCGCAGGCTGGGCTGGAGGCCGAGGGGCTCGGCCCAGGGGCTCGGCAGGGCGGAGGGGTGTAGTTGTATTGGGAGGAACACAGAGAGAGAGAGGATCCAGAGGTAGGAGAAGATGAATAGGAGGGAGGAAAAAGAAAGGAAAAGAAAGAAGAAAAAGGAAGGGGTTTTTGGAGAGAATTCCAATTTTGCGAAAATTGGAATTTTGAGGATATTTATGTATTATATATTTTTTAAATACTCTGAATATGAGGATATATATGTGTTCATACATACATATATATATATATATATATATATATACATACATATACATAGGTATAAATATATATTGGGAATCGAACAGTATTTGGAAGTAATTAGAAAACAAATTATATGTAGTGGGGTCTGGGAGACGGAATATTTTGTGGGATTCAGAGAATGAAGAATATTTTCTCGAGGAATATTTGGGGAATAAAATATTGGATTATTCTTCGGGTTGGGAACTGGAGGAGATTTTCTAGGAACTAGGAAATGGAATATTCCGAATAAAATATTTCAGGATTAGGGAATTGACAAGGGTGTTTTATTGGGACCGAAATTTGGAGAGATCTCAGACGATTGGAGATTTGGATTTATTTTGACAAAAAGAGGTTTAAGGGAATATTTGGGATTTATCTCAAAGGGAAAAATGGATATTTCGCATACAAAGGATCTCGGATTGGGAGTCCAAAAGAGTTCTAGGGTTTCAAAAATGAATAAATCCGGTAACTCCGAATTTAGGTTTTCGAGGTGACTTTAGGGTTCTGGGAACGACACAAAACCCTAGAGAAAAAAGGGAGCCATAGTTTACGATGAATGGGGAGACTTCAAAGGACTGAATCATGAATGACCTGAACAGGGGAAAGAAAAAGGAATTTATTTATATTTTTTTAATTACTTTAGTGATCTTTATAGCATTAAAATTAATTCTATAGCTCCAAAAAAATCCGAGAAAATTTTAGAGATTTTATTAAATCACGGGGAATTTACCAGAAGTAAATGCCACCACGAAACACAAAGAATTTATTATTATAAATACTCAAATGCTTAAAATACTCCGACAAAACCCCTAGAATATAAAAGCATCCAAGTATTTATTTTAAAATTTAAACTTGGGATTTTAATATTGGAACTTTCAAGATTTTATTCAAACTCTTTTCTCAAGCAAAAATTTTCTAGTGTATTCTTGTATTTCCATTTACCCACAATAATTTTTAATTAAGACAATTTTCAGGGCGTTACATATCTCCAGCCCGTCGAACTTGTTTTCCAACTTTCTAACCTCCTGACAATATGCCGCCATAGTATCATCAAGACATGTCCAGTCTTTTATGACTTGGCTCACCACGAGTTGAGAATCACCACGTACAACCAGTCGGCGGATGCCCAGTGATGTAGCAATTTGGAGCCCGTGGATGAGTGCCTCGTACTCGGTGACATTGTGGGAAGCCAAAAAGTGAATCTGGAGAACGTACTTGAGTTTTTTGCTGGTGGGTGACATCAGCACGACACCAGCCCCCACGCCGCCGATCTGTAGAGAACCGTCGAAGTGCAATGTCCAGTACTCTAGCATGTCTGTGTTTGTAGTTGTCTGAACTTCTGTCCACTCGGCCACAAAGTCAGCTAGAGCTTAGGATTTGATTGCTGTTCATGGCTGAAAGGTGATGTCGAACGCCATCAACTCGAGCGCCCATTTAGCGATTTGGCCGGTGGCCCTGCGGTTGTGTAGGATGTCCCCGAGTGGATACGATGTGACAACAGTGACTTGATGCTACTGAAAATAGTGCACCAGCTTCCGGACAATGATGAGTAGGCCATATAACAGCTTCTGGACTTAAGAATATCTCATCTTGGAGTTGGCTAGGACCTCGCTGACGAAGTAGACTGGCCGTCAAATTTTCTGTATATACCTGGCTCTGATCGCTCGACTACCAGCACCGTGCTGACTACCTGAGTTGTTGCCGCTAGATATAACATTAGTAACTGGCAGAGTTATCTGTTCGAGTGGGGTAGAAGACAGGCTGGGGATTACCCCGTGGAAGGGCGTTGTACTCAGCCGCAGCTCAGAACGATGAATCTTCATCTCATCCAGGGTCTTGGCGAATAGAATGTTGAGAGCGCTACCTCCATCAGTGAGAACCTTCTTCAGCTTGATGCTCCTGATGACCGGGTCCAGGACAAGTGGATAGCGTCCTGGGTGGGTAACCCGATCGAGGTGATCTACGCGGTTGAACGTGATTGGCGTTTCTGACCAACGCAAGTACTGGGGGGTGTCTGCTGTAGAGACCGAGTTGACTTCGCATGCAATTAGCTTCTGCTTCCTCTTGGATTCATATGCAGATGGCCCTCCAAAGATGTGGTTGAGCTCAGCCTAGGGATCTTGGTAATCTCCGGCCGCACCTAGATCTAGCTTGTCCTTGTCCTTGTCAGTGCCAGATGTTGAAGCCTGCTCGAAAGCAAACTTCTTGAGCATGAAGCAGTCTTTAGCCAAGTGTTTTCCCTTTGGATGAAAGGGGCATGGCCTGTTCATCACTTTTTGGTATTTGTTGGTCCTTGGGGGGTCACGGCCGAGTACGCTCCACAATGGCCACCACGTTGTATGACTTCCGCTTGCGGTTGCCGGACTTGTTCTGTGCTGGCTCGTTGTTCCCTTTCTAGTCCTTCTACCAGGGCTCTTTCTTGTCGTTGAGGGCTTGAGCGACCGCGTTGGCCAAGTCAACGTACTTGCTCGCCATGTCAAAGAGAGCCTTGATAGAAGTGGGAGGTTTCCAAGTAAACTTAGCGATGAACGGGGGCGTCTTTGACTCCCTTATGGAAGGCAGCGATGATGACCTCGTCCTTGATCATTGGGATTGAATTGCACTTCTCAAAAAACCTTTCGACGAACTCGCAAAGTGACTCGTTCTTCCTTTGGTGTAGCTGATAGAGATCGTGCTCAGAAGACAGCCTCTCATAAGTTCCCTGGAAGTTGGCGATGAAGTGTTCCCGGAGTTCTCTCCAGGAGCTGATTGATCGCTTGGGCAGTCTTGTTAGCCATGTCCTAGCCAAGTCGGCTAGAGCAACTGGTAGGTAGTTAGCCATGGCTTTGTGATCTCCTCTAGCTGCTCGGATCGTCAGAGTGTATACTGTGAACCAAGACTCGGGATTGGTCTTGCCGTCGTATTTTTCGATTCCTGTTGGCTTGAAACCCGACGGCCAGTCGACCTATTGCAGCTCCTGGGTGAAGGCCGGTATGCCTTCATTTGCACAAGGACTCCGACTCCGACTACTGCGGTGAAACGGCTCGTGGTGGAGGCTGAAGTGCTCATTCTCATCTTCCAGCCGGCGACGCTCCTCATCCTCGTGTTCATGGCGCCGTGCGTTGATATCTCGCTGAAGATCACGTCATAGTCAGCCTCAGAGATCCTGGTTGTCCCGACGGTCATTTTGAGGACGCTGCCGGTCATTGTTGGGGTTGCCGAGTGACGTGTGGCGTGACTCCGTGTGCGGCTGACTGGCGCCGGCTGCTTGGCGTCGTGTCGAGGCAAACGAGACCACCGTTGGAGAAGCTGACCGATTGGTCAGTATGAGAGTATCGCCTGACTGTTGATGCTGCGACATGCAACAGCGGTGTGCTTTTATACTTGCTATCGTCGGGGTGGCCTAGTGATCAGGCTCAAACTGGAGTGTATCCAATAGAGTTGCAACGGCCACGACGTTATGTTGAGGCGTTACGAAATCGTCGTGGTCGCTGACTTGGGTTTGGAGGATTTGCTGCTGAGCAGTCTGCCTAGCCCTGTGCAGATCGTCATTGCGAGCATCGCGCTCGGCGTGTAGGCATCTTGCGTCTTCTTCTTGTTGTTCTCACAGTCGGTGGGCCTCCTCCTCTTGTTGGTCGCGTAGTCGGCATGCCTCTTGAGTAGGAGTCGAGCCCTTGGACGCCATGAAGACTTCGCGTGGTGGAGAGAAGCTTGCTGAATGTCGATGTATAATACTATGGGGCTACTCGGCGAGGGGAAATCCGATGGATTGCAAAGGAGCACGAGAGAATTTTATACTGGTTCAGGCCCTTGATGTGAGGTAATACCCTACGTCCAGTTGTGGTGGTATTCCTTTGAGGAGTTTGTAGATCGATGATCTAGTTGTATGCTTCTATGAGCTCTTGCCCTCAGGGGGCGCCCTGCCTCCCCTTATATACTGGGGGACAGGGGTACAAGATAAGAATCCCAGCCAGATACGGCCAAGGGATTTCCTTCTTAGAGATAAAAACTTATCCGACTAGGACTATGTTTTCCTTATCGTACAAGGTAATGCCTGCCGGGTGCTATCTTATCTCTAACTACATGATTCGGCCCATCCTCTATCCGAGTGGCCCATATGCTGGTGGTGAGGTACTCGGGGCCCATAGCCTCCACAGTAACCCCTGAGACATTCATAGTTAAGTCACAGCTGATGCCGAGTGCTCGTCCTCCACGGTGAAGATTGCCCGAGTGCGTTGCTAACGAGTACTCTTTGTCTAAGTGTGTCTTCTTCCCGAGTCCTGCTTCATGTCAGCTGGCAACGAGGCTATGAAGGGCTCCATGTAAATGTATGGATAATGTGCGCCGAATAGACGCACCTATTAGGTGTAGCCCCTGACTTTGTGCTTAATTGTGAAGACAATTAAACATAAAGTCGAAGATCTTTAACCTGGTAGTCTTTCCCGAGTAGTATACTACTGGTATATGAGACTCTTCGGTATTATGTCAACCGGAATATGATTTATAGTCTTGCCGAGTAGGATACTACTCGTATATAGGAATATTCGACTTCATGTCAGTCGGAATATGTGTTTATAGTCTTGCCGAGTAAGATGTTACTCGTATATGGGACTCTTCAGCTTCATGTCAGCTGGAAAAGGGATTTTATAGTCTTTCCCGAGTGGCGTGTGTTAACACCAAAATTTGGTATGGTTCACTGCCAGGTTCAGTTAAGGAAAGAAGCCGGATTCAGGAGGGAATCATGAAGACCACGGCATGGAGTTAATTATTTTATCTATTAATTAGATATTTTATCTTTTAGGAAACCTGATCTCCTGTCCGATCGGGGTTCGTATCTTTTAGGAAGCTTGATCTTGTGTCCGATCAGGACTGTTAGTTTTCCTTTTATAGATAGGAAACTCCTGTTTCGTAGTCGATCAGGACTGTATCAACTCGGGGTATATATACGTATGACCGGGTACCTTGTAATCTATCTCAACGATCTATACAAAATTCGGTGCATCGACACCCTTTTCAACGGGTTCTTGCTTCTCAAGCCGGGCTGCATCGGTTAGGTCCGAACTCCAGCGAGAGGGTAAGTCTCGTTACCCCGGCTACCAATCGGCTAGGACTTCCTCGGTTAGGTCCGATATTCTAGTCGGTCTATGGTAGTCGGCTTACCACGATATATCTGCTCTGTCTACGGCTGCATCGGTTCGGTTCGACCTCTTAGGCCGACCAGGTATATCACATCACGCGTGCATAGTTTTCATCGGTTTACTGGGGATAGTTTATCGTCAGTTTGCGCTGCATCGGTTGGTTCCGACCTACTAAACTGAGCGATAAGTTGTTCCTGCTAGGCCGATGGTCTCTGTGCAAGCGTCTTATCGGAATGTATAGCTGGTAAGTTATCATATACATCACAATTGCATTAGATCTATCGGCTCATTGAGGTTCTTTTATCATCGTTAATCTGTGCTGCATCAGTTAAGTTTGAACTACTAGATTGATAGTGATAGATTTACTCTTGCTGAGTCAATAGGTTTTATGCGATGTTCTATCGGAGTGCTTAGCCGATAGGTTATCTTTTAAAGCCGACTGCATGGTCAATTGATTATTATTCTGCTATCTATTTTATCATCGGCTTCCAGCCGATGGCTATGTGTCTTTCTGACAGTCGGCTATCTTATGGTTCGTTTACATTACCATCGGCTTCTAGCCGATGTACCAATACATCGTCATATGTTTATTTACATTATCCTGCTATTAGTTTTTCAGCCGATATGACACTGTTTTTGACATGCTACACTATCATCGGCCTTCCAGCCGATGCACCCGTTCTTATCGGCAGTTGGGCAGTCTGCTGGTTTATTCTCTGCTCATATTATCATCAAGCGTAGGCTGACTTGTTTGTCTATATCGTCATCGGTTTCTTAGCCGATATACAAGTGCTAGTGGTAGTCGGGTACAAGCGAGAACCCGGGCACGAGCACGGATGAGGACCCGGGCACGGGCACAAGCGAGGGCCTGGGCATAGGCAGTCGGCTCAAGGGACATCGGTACAGAAGCTATTGACAATCAGCTGGCAGGATTCTTATCGGCCGATTGGATTTTTATTTCCTTGTCAATTATTGGGTCAAATTGACTGGCACGCCCGCGAACCTTAAAGATTTAGGACCTGCACTGGAGCTATGCAGATCTCCCAGGCCTTCGCGTGTCTCCAGACGCCGAACCAGGTCCCCGGCGATTTTTGGCATCAACAGCGTCCCACCCAGGAGTCAGACTCCTCCGCATCATGTCAACGGGAATGAGAAATTTATAGTCTCTTCCGAGTAATGCACTACTCGAGAGTTAGACTCTTTAGCGTCATGTCGGCTGGGATAATGTTGCTCATGGCAACTTATGGCCACGCATGTAGGCCGAGTACTACTTTATGAAAAATAAATCCATTATGTGGTTAGGTGTACTCGAGAGAGATACCTGCATCCTCAATTTTAATGAAGACCAGCTTGTGATCCTTGTAAGGATATATCCTCAAGACCTGGTGGATAAAACAGATACCCAAACATATATGTTTAGCAATAAGGCTCTCATGAAGCATATCTGTTTACCTCATCGGTTCCTGTAGGTAGCACCAGCGCTATAATTTCAACTCAGCCTGCGGGCGGCCCACGTGGAGCATGCTACTGTAGGAACTCATATCTTGGTGGCCCAGTACCGACTGTGTGACCCAAGCCTGTTAGTCGGTTTCGGCTCTATAAAAAGCGGGGAGAGAGAAAAAGATTCCTTCATCTTCCCCAAATCAGCTAATCGCTTCGTCTTCCATCTCCGCGCCCAACCTTTCGCCTCTCGTTCAACTAGGGTTAGCTATTGCTGCTGTTTCCCACTCGAAGTCGGGCGACCCAAGTCCTCCTCGTCTATTCCAAGCCCTCAATTGCTTTTTTCCCAAATCCACTTGCTCCGAATCATGTCAAAGACTTCAGATCTTACGGGTGCGCCGAGGAGTGCTTGGCCGACATCGGATTGCGGCTCGGTGAAACTAAAGCTGCTGGAGAAGCATCTAAAGTTGCAAAGTCAGGAGGTAATCCGCTGGCGGCCGGCTAAGGGTGAGTCGGTACCAAATCCACGTCCCGGTGAAACAGTAGTTCTTGCTTCTTTCTTCGATCGGGGTTTGTCCCTTCCTGCTTCCGCATTTTTCTGCCATATCCTTGACTTCTATGGTTTGGAATTAGTGCACTTGAATCCTAATTCCATTCTTCAGGTCTCTATTTTTGTCACTCTTTGTGAGTGCTTTTTGGGTGTGGAACCCCACTTTAATACCTTCAGATATCTGTTCCATGTCAAACCCCAGCCCTCCAAGAGCAATATCAATGTGATTGGGGGAGCTGGTCTTCAGTTAAGGAGTGATGGGAAAAAGTCTTATCTTGATCTCCCCTTGAAGTCCTCCTTGAAAGGATGGCACAAGGAATGGTTCTATTGTGCAGATCTGGCTCCTTCCTTGCGCCCATTCACCGGCTTGCCACCGGTAGTTTCCCCGAATTGGTCATTGGAGCCAACCCACGAGGAGATGGGCCAGGTGCACCAATTGCTAGAGAGATTGGATAAACTCTGGGAGGGCAGCCTGACCAGACCCTGGGTAGCCCGTCATTTCCTGACTCGGCGCATCCAGCCGCTGAGGTTGAACAGCTCGTTCGGCTGGGGCTACCTGGGCAAGGACGATCTCGACCGAGTGAGCAATGAGTCGGCCAACGAGCAAAAGGTGACCGAAACCCTGTTTGGGTACTTTTCCTCCGGCATGATTGAGACTGAGGACAAGAAGCACCGGACCAAGGCTTATAGCTTCATTCGGCCCCGCCCCAAGGTAAACTTTGTCCTTCTTTTGCGCTGAATGCTTGTAGACTTGTATCTGCGTCTGCCCAGGAGCATGTGATATACGTGATTGAATCTTCTGCAGACTTGCGAGGAGTTTGATGATGACTCCCGCCCATTATCAGCCGTTAAGTCGAAGAAAAGGCCAAGGAGCCCTTCTGCCACCCAGCCCGACTCGAAGAGAGCAGGTAAGAAGCCGATTTTGTATTGGGGCGAGGGGGCCATGACGCCGCGCGCCGTAGCAGGGGCTCTGAAGATAGGGGACGCAGCTGCCACGACGCCCAGGCGGTCAAGTCCCAGATTGAGACCAGTACAGGTGAGCCCAGCGAAAGCTTCGCCGAGTGCCCGGGAGCCCGAGTCAGGTGCGCCACCAGCAGTGCCGACTTCAGTTGCCGCGCCGCCACCAGCTATAACGCCAGCTAGCCCAACTACTGGACGCGACGCTCCGCCGGGGCCCGGGTCGCCCAGCGGGAAGTTGAAGTTCTCCAAAAGGCAAGTTGCTCCGGGTTTTCTGAAAACTATGTCAGTCACAGTATTTTGATAGCTGTTTCGCTACGCAGGAAGCGTGTTGATATCAACCTCAAGGAGGTCGCTCCGACCGCTACCTCTGAGGAGCCCGCCCCAGCCTAGTCGGTGCCCGAGAGCACACCTGCCGAGCCGATGGCTGGCCTGGTCACGGAGATCGGAGTGGTCCCGACTGCGGGGCCGCTGGCACCACCCGACCAAGGGGCGATCGCTGAGGTTGCTGGCCCAGCCCCCGATGCTGATGGCGAAGCCCCCGAGCTGGCCCCAGGGGCCGCGGGGGACGCCGGAGTTGGAGCTAGGAGCCCATCGCCGTCATGGTGTTCGTCGGCGTCGTTGTCGCTGCCGCCGGAGATCCCCAACCTTCCTCGGATTGAGGCCCCGCCGTGCAAGTTCCCTCGCACATTCACCTGGATAGTGCCAGATGGAACCGCGAGGAGGTTCAAGCTTGATGAGGCCGCAGCGAAGAGGAAATGTGAAGGCTTGCTTCGCGCGGCTATTGCCGGGACCAAGGGAGTCCGGGTATGATCCTTGCGACAGAATCGCTGTGGTCTTCTTGTCTTGACTCCACTCTTGACTCATCTTTTCCCCGAGCAGGAACTCGTCGACCGCAATGAGGCGATGATTGAGATTCTGGTGGAGATGGCTCCCCACCTCGCGGAGTTAGAGCAGCTCCGGGCATTGAAGAGCGCCACGCGGGAAGGGAGGCTTGGCTGTAGGATGCCGCTAATCATCTTTGTGATGAAAACTGGGCCCAGGCCAGGAAGATCAGAGGTAAATCCCCCGAATGCGTCCTCCCGACCGAACCCTCGTTGTGTTTCTTCAGCTGAGTTGTTCCCGACTACCCAGTTCTGTCTTGGCTGTACGGTCATGTTCTTGACTAATCTGTTGTGCAGCTCTCAAAGCCGAGTTGAAAACCCGAACAGAAAGGGAATCCCAACTGAAGGAGGCCGAAGGAGCCAGGGCCGAGCTGGAGAAGACTCAAGCCGACCTGACAAGTGCCAATGCCAAACTTGAACGAGAAAAGGCCGAGTGAAAAGAGGTCGTCGTCAAGCTTGGCAAAGAAAAAGCCGACCTGGAGAGAACCGTGGCCAAGTGGGAAGCCGACTACAAGAGTGAGTCCCCATCCTGACCATGATCTTAACCAGTCGGTTAATTGTTCCCTCCATCACCGTTCCTAACAAGTTTTACTTGCTGGCGGACCCGGGCAGACACCAGAGCCAACACCTAGGCCCAGTATCGGTTTTACAGAGAGGAGATAAGATTGGTCAGGGAGTCACGGGAGGCCCTCGTCGGGTCTGTGAAAGGGCTCCTTGATATCATAGATCCTAGCCCTATGGGAACCAGCTGCACCAGAATGCCTCAGGTGATGGCGCGTCTTGAGGATGCATCGAGTGCCCTGAAAAGGTACTCGGATGAGCATGTCATCGCTGGCGTGGCTAGGACTCTGGCGATGACCAAATCCCTTTACCCCCGGGCGGATATTGAAGCCATTGGGGAGGGGTTTGCTGAGGAGACGACGCCGGAGGAGGCACTGGAGCTGATAGCCCGGGCGAAGCCAACCGCAGAGACCATTACTCAAGACCTAGGTCTACAAGAGTAGGATATCATGTAGTCGGCATGTATAAACTTTTGTGGGGAAACATGTGTAAATATATGTGTGATGCTGCCAAGCTTTAAATTACTACTCAGTTGTCATTAGGTTTAGCCAACTGCCTAATCTATGCCGAGTTAGTCTATCGGAACATGATAAAATCGTTCACTTTAAAGGGTTGCACTCGGGCAGACATGGCGAAGTCGCAGTAAACCTTCATAACTGAAGTAAGATAAGCTCGTATGTTATTGACAAAGCACATATTATTCATGCAGCCCCCGACTCACTACTCGGTTGATTCAAGCGGCGTAGTGAGTCAGAGAAAAACTGTACACATGATGAAGTATAAAACTCAGGTATAGAAAGGACGTAGCTATTCTATGTTCCATGAGTTGTTGACGAGGACACCGTCTTCAGCAGTTGGTAGGAGCCTGGCCGCGTGACCTCGGCTATAATGAACGGCCCTTCCCAAATTGGGGATACTTTGTGCCTGTCTTTGGTGGTTTGTATTTTTCTCAAGACAAGATCCCCGACCAAAAAGGCGCGGCCACGGACATTGCGATTGTGGTAGCGACGTAGGCCTTGACGATACCGTGCTGACTGGATTGTTGCGATGTCCCTTGTTTCTTCCAACTGATCTAATTCGTCCAATCGGGTATTATTGAGACATCTTCTGAGTAGGCCCGAACTCAGGGAGAGCCGAACTGTAACTCTGTTGGTAGCATAGCCTCGGCACTGTAGACTAGGAAAAAAGGGGATTGCCCTGTTGCCCGACTAACAGTGGTCCTGAGAGACCAGAGGACAGATGGGAGTTCTTGTACCCACCGGCCCGCATATGGTTGTAGTCGGTCGAATATCCTGGCCTTGATACCTTGTAGGACCATACCGTTGGCTCGTTCGACCTGCCCGTTGCTCCGCGGGTGTGCCATAGATGCATAGCAGATCTTGATGCCAAATTCTTCGCAGAAGTCTTGGAATATGCTGCCTGTGAACTGAGTACCGTTGTCGGTGATGACGCGGTTAGGGACTCCGAACCGGTATAGTATACTCATGATGAAGTCCTTTGCTCGTGCCGCAGTTATAGTTGCAACGGGTTTTGCCTCAATCCACTTGGTGAATTTATCCACTGCGACGAATAGATGTGTGAACCCTCCTGGCGCTTTCTTGAAAGGCCCGACCATGTCGAGCCCCCATACTGCAAATGGCCAGGATATAGGGATTGTTTGAAGTTCCTGGGCTGGGAGGTTTGTTTGTCTTGTGTAGAACTGGCAGCCTTCGCATTTGTGAACGATATCTTTGGCGTCTATTACTGCTGTGGGCCAGAAAAATCCCTGCCGGTCAGCCTTTCCGACTAATGTCCTGGATGCAGCGTGGTTGCCACATATACCCGAGTGGATTGACTGTAGGATCTGCTTGCCCTCCTCGGTGGTGATGCAGCGCATGAGGACATTGGATGCGCTTCTTCGGTACAGGTCTTCTCCGACTAGCAGGAAGCTTTTTCTCCGACGCTTGATCTGCTCAGCCTGACTGCGATCGTCTGGGAGTTCATCTTCCAGGAGGAATTTGAGAACAGGAGTTCGCCAATCTTGACATATGTGCAGAACGTTGTTTGTGGCCGGGGTAGGTTCGCCTCCCGACTGCTCCAGTGCCGGTTTCTTCTTTACTGATGGCTCCATAAGTTGCTCGATAAAGATCCCTGCTGGGACTGTCTCACGCTTGGATCCCATATTTGCCAATTCGTCTACCACGTCGTTGTATTGTCGTAATACATGTGTTATCTCCAGCCGATCGAACTTGTTCTCCAGCTTGCGGACCTCCTGACAGTATGCCACCATGGTGTCGTCGAGACATGTCCAGTCTTTCATGACCTGGTTTACCACGAGTTGAGAGTCTCCGTGCACAACCAGTCGGCGGACGCCGAGTGATACGGCGATGCGGAACTCGTGGATGAGTGCCTCATACTCAGCGACGTTGTGGGAAGCCGGGAAGTGGAGTTGTAAAACGTACTTGAGTTTTTCGCCAGTGGGGGACGTCAGTATAACGCCGGCCCCGGTGCCGCCGATCCGTAAAGAACCATCGAAGTACATTGTCCAGTACTCTAGCTTTTCTGCTGATGCGGGCGTCTGGACCTCCGTCCACTCGGCCACGAAGTCGGCTAGAGCTTGTGATTTGATAGCTATCCTTGGCTGGAAGGTGATGTCGAATGCCATCAACTCGAGCGCCCATTTAGTGATTCGGCCAGTGGCCTCGCGGTTATGTAGGACGTCCCCGAGTGGGAACGATGTGACCACTATGACTTGATGTGCTTGGAAGTAATGCACCAGCTTCCGGAAAGTGATGAGTAGGCCATAGAGCAGCTTCTGGACCTGCGGGTATCTCGTCTTGGAGTTGGCAAGGACCTCGCTGACAAAGTAGACTGGCCGTTGGATTTTTTGAACGTGACCCGACTCGGGTCGCTCAACTACCAGCACCGTGCTGACTACCTGAGTGGTTGCCGCCAAGTATAGCATTAGCGGTTCTTGGGGCATAGGGGATGCCAGCACGGGAGGTGATGTGAGAAATTGTTTGAAGTCTTCGAAGGCTTGTTGGGCTTCCGGAGTCCATTAGAAATTGTCTGCCTTTTTGAGTAGCTTGAAGAAGGGCATACCCCGTTCGCCCAGTCGGGAAATAAACCGGCTGAGTGCCGCCATGCAGCATGTCAGCTTTTGGACGCCTTTGAGGTTAGTCGGGGGTACCATGCTCATGATGGCATTGACTTTCTCTGGGTTTGCCTCGATGCCGCGATGGGAGACGATGAAGCCGAGTAACTTGCTGGATGGCACTCCGAAGGCGCATTTTTCCGGGTTCAACTTCATCTTGAATCTTTGAAGATTTTGGAAGGTTTCTTCCAAGTCAGCGATGAGGTCTTCTTTGGACTTGGTTTTGATCACCACGTCGTCGACGTAAGCTTCCACGTTGCGCCCGATCTGAGTGTGCAAACACCGCTGAATAGCCCGTTGATAGTTGCTCCAGCGTTTTTCAGACCGAACGGCATTGTTATGTAGCAGTACACTCCAAACGGCATGATGAAGGATGTCTTTAAGCAGTCGTCCTTCCTCAGGCTAATCTGGTGGTATCTCGAGTAGCAGTCGAGAAAACTGAGTAGGTCGCACCCGACTGTGGAATCTACCACCTGGTCTATCCTGGGGAAACCAAATGGGTCTTTGGGGCACGCCTTGTTGAGATCGGTGTAGTCGACGCACAAGCGCCATTTACCGTTTTTCTTCTAGACCAGAACTGGGTTTGCCAGCCAATCCGGGTGATAGACCTCCTTGATGAACTCGGCGGCGAGAAGCTTTGTAATCTCCTCCCGAATAGCATCCTTGCGGTCTTGAGCGAAGCGCCGTAGCCGTTGCTTGATTGGCTTGGCGTCTGTCTTCACATTTAGGGCGTGCCCGATCACCTCCCTAGGTACGCCCGGCATGTCAGACGGTTTCCATGCGAAGATATCTTTATTGTTCTGTAGGAAGATGACGAGCGCGTCTTCCTATTTGGGGTCAAGTCCGGTCCTGACTAGAGCAGTCTTGGAGGGGTCGGGAGGGTCCAGGGGGATCTTCTTCGTGTCAGAGTCTGCTGAAATTCCTGACTTCGCTGCTTTTTTCGCCAGAACTTGATCTTGCTCGACTTCGGTTGTGGCGGCTTGCCGGATGCTGTCGTACCCGACTGCCGCCTCTTGTGATTGTGCCAGTTCGTAGCTTTCCTTGTCACAGGTGAAGGCTTGCTTGATGTCGCTGCGGAGGGAGAGGATTCCTGCTAGCCTAGGAATCTTGAGCACCATATATGTGTAGTGCAGAATTGCCATGAATTTGGCGAGTGCCGGTTGTCCAAGTATCGCGTGGTACGTGGTCTCGAAGTCGGTGACCTCGAAGTAGATGTTTTCCTTGTGGAAGTTATCCCGCGTGCCGAAAGTTACCGGCAAGGTGATCTGCCCGAGTGGAGTTGATGACAGGCCGGGGATTATCCCGTGGAAGGGCGCGGTACTCGGCTGTAGCTCCGAACAAGGAATATTCATCTCGTCCAAAGTCTTGGCGAATAAGATGTTGAGCGCGCTACCTCCATCGATGAGTGTTTTCTTCAGCCTGATATTTTTGACAATCGGGTCCAGGACGAGTGGATAACGTCCCGGGTGGGAGACCTGATCTGGGTGATCTGCGTGATTGAAGGTAATGGCTGTCTCCGACCATCGCAGGTATTGGGGGGTGTCCATGGTGGAGACCGTGTTGATGTTGCGAGCTGATAGCTTCTGTTTGCACTTGGATTTGTACGCGAACGGCCCCCCGAAGATGTGGTTAAGCTCGGCTTGTGGATCCTGGAAGTCATCAGCCGGGCCTGAGTCTGGCCTGTCTTTGTCGTTGTCGGTGCCAAACGATGAAGCCTGCTCGGAGGCAAACTTCTTGAGCATGTAGCAGTCTTTGTCCGCGTGCTTGCCCTTGGGATGGAAGGGGCATGGCCCGCTCATGACTTTTTGGTAGTCGTTATTCTGCTGGGGCCGCGACCGAGTGCGCTCCATGTTGGCCACCTCGTTGTCCGACTTCTGCTTGCAGCTGCCGGATTTATTCTGAGACGGCTCGTTGTTGGCTTTCGCCTTCTGGTCTTTTTGTCGGGACTCCTTCTTCTCGTCGAAGGCCTCGGCGATTGCCTCAGCCGAGTCGGCATAATTATTGGCCATGTCGAAGAGGGCCCGGACTGTAGGTGGCAGCTTCCGAGTGAACTTCGCGATGAACGGGGCGTCCTTTACTCCCTTGCGGAAGGCAGTGATTACAGCCTCGTCCTTGATAGTCGGAATTTGATTGCGCTTTTTGGAGAATCGCTTGATGAATTCACGCAGAGACTCGTTCTTCTTCTGGTGTAATTTATAAAGATCGTGTTCTGAAGATGGTCTCTTGTAGGTCCCCTGGAAGTTGGCGATGAACCGCTCCCTGAGTTGTCCCCAGGAACCGATCGACCGTCTTGGGAGACCTGATAGCCATGTCCTCGCCGAGTCGGCTAGAGCGACCGGGAGGTAGTTAGCCATGGCTTTGCTATCACCTCGGGCTGCGCGAATAGCCAAGGTGTATACGGTGAGCCAGGACTCAGGGTTGGTTTTGCCGTCGTATTTTTTGATCCCCGTAGGCTTGAAGCTCGGCGGCCAGTCGACCTCCTGAAGCTCCCGAGTGAAAGCGGGAATGCCTTCGTCTTCGTGAGGGCTCTGGCTCCGTCTGGGACGGCGTACCCGCTCGTGGTGGAGGCCGAAGCGCTCGTTTTCATCTTCCCATTGGCGACGCTCGTCTTCTTTGCGTTCCTCACGTCAGGCGTTGATAACGCGGCGAAGGTCGTGTCGCAGTCGCGTTCGAAGGTCTTGATTTGGTCGGCGGTCGTGTTGATGACGCCGCCGATTATTGCCACCTAGTGAAATTTGTCATGACTCCTCGTGCTGCCGACTTGAGCCGGCTGATCAGCGCCACGTTGACGCGGATGAACCTGCCGCCTGGGAGCCCAACTGGTTAGCCGGGATAAGAGTGTCCCCCGACTACTGTTGCTGCTGACAGGCCGCAGTTGTGATCATCGCCTTAATTTTGGCGATAGTCGGGGTGGCCTGATGATCAGGCCCGAGCTGGAGTGTATCCAGCAGGGTTGCGGCAGCCACGACGTTCTGTTGTGGAGTGACGAAGACGTCGTGGTCGCCGACTTTGGTCTGGAGGATTTGCTGCTGGGTGACTCGCCCGGCCAGGCGTAGCCCGTCGTTGCGAGCCTCGCGATTAGCTTCCTCCTGTTGTAGTTGGCGGGCCTCCTCTTGTTGTTCTTCTTGCGCTTGGGGAACCTCCCGTGGGGGCGTTGAGGCCATGAAGATCTCGCGGGGGATGAAGAGGCTTGCTAGACTAGTGTCTGAACTAAAGTTCAAACTGTTATCCGACTGGGAATCGGAGTCTGCGTGGTTGAGCAGGAAGATTTCGCGGGGGTTGAGAGGACCCGCTAAGTTGATGTCCGAGTGGAGTTGGAATTGTTGTCCGACTGGGGGTCGGAGTCCGCGTAGTTGAGCGGCGTGAGAATCGCCCCGATCATCCTAGATCCAATCCGATACGGCTCAGGGCTATGACCAAACTGAAGTGCAGGAGACCGGGAGTGCCGCCCGGGATGCAGTAATGTGGCGTCGCCGAATCCGAGCTGGAATCCGAAGATCCCCCTCCTTCCTTGCTCAACCCGAGTAGACTCTAGGCCTAGCTTGGGCCGAACACCGGCGGAGAGAGTTGTCCTGTGGCTTGACGACGCGCAGAGTTGATGCTGTGGCCTAATGATAATTGTCGCTACATCTAGTTGGCCGACTGGCGCAGAGTCGGCTGGTTCCTCGGCCGGTTGGATTGAGTCTGCTTCGGCCAAGGTCAGATTGCCGATCTGGTCGGCGATGAAGTCGAGGCTTCTGAAGGAAATTACGTCTCCGGGGGAAAACTTGTCACCGTCGACTCTTGTTGCTGGATCCATCACAATCTTGGATGTAGATTGCGCCGAGTCCCCTACCTGGCACGCCAACTATCGATGTTTACACCGGCAATAATACTATGGGGCTACTCGGCGAGGGGAAATCCGATGGATTGCAAAGGAGCACGAGAGAATTTTATACTGGTTCAGGCCCTCGATGTGAGGTAATACCCTACGTCTAGTTGTGGTGGTATTCCTTTGAGGAGTTTGTAGATCGATGATCTGGTTGTATGCTTCTATGAGCTCTTGCCCTCAGGGGGCGCCCTGCCTCCCCTTATATACCGGGGGACAGGGGTACAAGATAAGAATCCCAGCCGAATACGGCCAAGGGATTTCCTTCTTAGAGATAAAAACTTATCCGACTAGGACTATGTTTTCCTTATCGTACAAGGTAATGCCTGCCGGGTGCTATCTTATTTCTAACTACATGATTTGGCCCATCCTCTATCTGAGTGGCCCATATGCTGGTGGTGAGGTACCCGAGGCCCATAGCCTCCACACCGAACTGCTGTCTGACTTAGAATCCGAATCAGAGTACTTGATGGGGGTAATTACAACTCTAACCTCCCTAGATCCAATCTCGAGCGGCTCTGGGCCGTGTCTGAGTTGGACCCTGGGGGATCGTGTTTGCCGCATCGGATGTTGATTGAGAATATCCGCGGTGTCACCGAGTCCATACGGGAGATTGACGATCTCCTCCTTTCTTAGCCCGATCTCTACCGGCTCAAGGCCGAGTCCGAGTTGAACGCCGAAAGAAGGAGTTGTCCCGAGACCCAGGCATGTAGAAGATTGCCGTAGCAAGTCGACGAGGGTTGTTGCAGCGTCATGTGGGATGATCGGTGCAGAGTCGGCTTGATTCTTGGCCGATCGGAATAGATCTGAGTCGGACAGGGTGAGGTGGCCGAACTTGTCGGTGATGAAGTCGAGGCTCTTGAAGGTAATTGTTTCCCCGGGGAAGAAGTTGATGCTGTCGACTTCGGTGGTTGAATCCATCAGGCTTGTTGAAGATGATCTCGCCAATGCCCTACTTGGCATGCCAACTGTCGATGTTTTACACCAGCAATAAATATATAAGGCTACTCGTGAGACCTAAACTTGATGGACTGCAAAGGAACACGAATGATTTATACTGGTTCAGGCTCTCGAGACAAGGTAATACCCTACGTTCAGTTGTGGTGTATTGCCTTTGAGATTGTATGATTCTTCTTCTGCCCTTAGGGGGTGCCCTACCTCCCCTTATATACCGGGGGACAGGGTTACAGAGTAGGAATCCCAGTCGGACTCCAACCAAGGGATTTCCTTCTAGGAATACAACTTGCCCGACTAGGATTGTATCTTCCTTATCGTACAAGGTTAAGTCTGCCGAGTTCTATCATAAACCTAATTACAAGGCTAGGCCCATCCTCTTTCCGAGTGGCCTAAATGCTTGTCATGAGGTACCCGGGGCCCCTGGCCTCCACAGCAACCCCTAAGACCTTCATAGTTGAGTCACAGCTGATGCCGAGTGCTCATCCTCCACAGTGAAGAATTCCCGAGTGCATTACTCCCGAGTACTGTTTGTCCGAGTGCTTCTTCTCCCGAGTTCTGCTTCATGTCAGCTGGCAACGAGGCTATGAAGGGCTTCATAAAATATGAATAGTGTGCACCGAATAGGCGCACCTATTAGGTGTAGCCTCCGACTTTGTGCTTAATTGTAAAACAATTAAACATAAAGTCAAAGATCTTTAACCTTGTTGTCTTTCCCGAGTAGTGCACTACTGGTATATGAGACTCTTCAGCATCATGTCAGCCGGAATATTTTTTAGTCTTTCCCGAGTAGTATGTCACTCGGAAATTAGACTCTTCAGCTTCATGTCAGCTGGAATAATTTTTTACTCATGGCAATTGGTGGCTAAGCATGTAAGCCGAGTACCACTTTATGGATTTTCACCCAATATGTGGTCAGGTGTTCTTGAGAGATACCTGTATCCCCAATTTTAATGGAGACCAGCTATCGATCCCTATAAGGATATACCCTCAATACCTGGTAAATAATACAGATACCCGAATGTATACACCCGGCTGTAGGCTTAGCATGAAGCATATCTAATTATTTAATCGGTTTCTGTGAGTAGCACCAGCACTGTGATTTTAACACAGCCAGCGAACGGCCCAGATAGAGCGTGCTACTGTAGAAACTCATATCTTATGGTCCAGTACCAAGTTTGCAGGCCCAAGCCCACTTATCAGTACAGGCTCTATAAAAGTGGGGAGAGAGAGAAAAGATTTCCTCATGTTCTCCATTCCACCAATCGCTTCGTCTTCCAACTTCCGCGCTGAAATTTCGCACCTTGCCTCGCTAGGGTTCACCATTGCTAGCGCTTCCTACTGGAAACTCGGGCGATTCTGCTCCTCCGCGTCCATTCCAAGCCCCTACTAGCATTTCCCCCAAATCTCCTCACCTCAAGCCATGCCGAGAACTTCAGAAATCCCAGAGGTGTCTAATGAGACCTAGCCAACTTCGGATTACGGCTCGACTAAGTTGAAGTATTTGGAGAAGTTGCTGAGATTGCAGCGTCGTGAAGGGGTACCTCATGACAAGCATATGGGCCACTCGGATAGAGGATGGGCCTAGCCTCGTAATTAGAGATATGGTAACTCTCGGCAGACCTTGCCTTGTACAATAAGGAGTATACAGTCCTAGCCGGGTACATTATATCTCTAAGGGGAGATCTCCTAGTTGTAATCCGACGGGGACTCCTACCTTGTACCCCTGTCCCCCAGTATATAAGGGGAGGCAGGGCGCCCCCTGAGGGCAAGAGCTCATAGAAGCACATGGCCATACGGTTCATCAGAATCGCTACCACAAATCCTCAAAGGAATACATACAAACTGGACGTAGGGTATTACCTCACAAAGAGGGCCTGAACCAGTATAAAATCTCTCTGTGTTCCTTTGCAATCCACCGAGTTTCCATCCGCCAAGTAGCCCCATATATTTATTGCCGGTGTAAAACATCGACAGTTGGCGCGCCAGGTAGGGGCTTCGGCGCAATCTACATCTACAAGCTCGATGGATCCAGCAACCGGAGTCGACAGTGGCAAACTCTCCCCTGGAGATACAATTGCATTCGGAAGCCTCGACTTCGTCGCCGACTAGATCGGCAATCTCACCTTGGCCGACTCGGACTCGATCCGATCTGCCAGGGAATTGGCCGACTCCGCGCCAGTCGGTCCACATGACGCTGCAGCAACCCTCATCGACTTGCTGCGGCAATCTTCATCTTGTCCGGGTCTCGGGACAACTCTTTCCTTCGGTGTTCGACTCGGACTCGGCCTTGAGCCGGCCAAGATTGAGCTAAGAAGGAAAGAGATCGTCAATCTCCCGTACAGACTCGGCAACGCCGCGGATATCTACAATCTACATCCAACGCGGCAAACCCGATCCCCTGGAGTTCGACTCGGATACGGCCCCGAGCCACTTGAGATCGGATCTAGGGAGGTCAGAGTTATAATCACCCCCATCGATTATTCCGACTACGACTCTCAGTTGGACTACGACCCTCAGTCGGATTCCGACTCTAAGTCGGACAGCAGTTCGGCAAGCTTCTCCCCGCCACGAGAAATCTTCATGGCATCCAAAGGCTCTACTCCTACTCAGGAATCACGCCGACCACGCGAGCAACAAGAGGAGGAGGCCTGTCGACTGCAAGAACAACAGGAGGAAGAAACAAAACACCTGCACACCCGCAACAACGGCCTACGCAGGGTTGGGCGAACTGCTCAGCAACAAATCCTCCAAACTCGAGTCGGCGACCACGACATCTTCGCCACACCGCAACAAAACCTCGTGGCCGCTACAACTCTGCTGGACACGCTCCAGTTTGCGCCTGATCACTAGGCCACCCCGACTATAGCAAGGATAAAAGCCATGATCACCGCTGCTGCATGTTAGCAGCACCAGCAGTCGAGCGATACAGTCATACTGACCAACCGGTCAGCTTCCCCAGCGGCAGTCTCATCCACCTCAAAGCGATGTCGAGTGGCCGGCTCTAGTCGGCTGTACACAAAGTCGCACCCAGCGTCACTCGGCAACCCCAACAACGACTGGCGGCTCCGAGGCTAACCACGGCGCAACATCTAGCAAGACATCAACGCTCGGCGCCACAAACGAGAGGAAGACGAGCAACGCCGACTGGGAGACGAGAACGAGCGCTTCGGCCTCCACCGCGAGCGGTTTCGCCGCCGAAATCGGAGTCGGAGCCCTCATAACGATGAAGGCATATCGGCCTTCACCCAGGAGCTACAACAGGTCGACTGGCCATCGGGTTTCAAGCCTACAGGCATCGAAAAATATGACGGCAAGACCAATCCCGAGTCCTGGCTCACCGCATACACTTTGGCGATCCGAGCAGCTGGAGGAAATCACAAAGTCATGGCTAACTACCTCCCAGTCGCTTTAGCCGACTCGGCGAGGACATGGCTAACAGGACTTCCCAAGCAATCAATCGGCTCCTGGGGAGAACTCCGGGAACGCTTCATCGCCAGCTTCCAGGGAACATACGAGAGGCCATCTTTCGAGTACGGCTTATATCAGTGGCATCAAAGGAAGAACGAGTCTCTTCGTGACTTCATCAAGAGGTTCTCTGAGAAGAAAAATTCAATCCCGAATGTCAAGGATGAGGTCGTCATCGCCACCTTTCGAAAAGGAGTTAAAGACACCTCGTTCATCGACAAATTCACTCGGAAGCCTCCCAACTCTGTCAAGGCTCTATTCGACATGGCGAACAAATACGCCGACTCAGCCCACGCTATTGCTGAGGCCCTTGAAGACAAAAAGGCATCCTGACAGAAGAAGCGGGAGGGCACCGATGACGCGGTCCCGACTAAAGCTAGGAATTGCAAATGCAAGTCGAACGGCTTCATTGTGGCAGTCGGTCACAATCGTCTTCGACCTTCAACAACTAAAGATTATCAGAACAACAAGTGACATGCTCGGGGGCTCAAAAGCCCAAACACAAGGATGGCATCCCCACTCCCAAATACCGAACAGCTAAGTCGCTCTCTGATAAATATTTCTTCACTCGGCTTTGCCAATGCCGCAGCCGCTTACACCTAATAGGTGTACAAGCTGCACATTTACTTTTTTCTGTTTTTGCTCTTAAATGATTACAAAAGTACTCGAGTAGCATAAATCCCGATCCGTGAAACTTTTCTTCATGTAAGACGAACTCAAGTCACCCAAAACGCGTGTCTGGGAAAGAGCCATGAGCCAACTCCCGACGCTAGGGGGCTATGACTAGTCGGGCAGAGTGTTTAAACGTAAGGGGTCAACTACTCAGGGAAATTAATATCAGAAAGAGGAAGAACACGTATTTACATATATTGTAAAATACATTTTATTTGGGTGATTGTTTTCATCATTAGATGCTACTCATCCGATATCTTTATAATGCAGGGCCACCTCCGAATACGCGTGATAGGAACTCAGGGCTACGAGCCTATCTCCTACGCTCGGGGGCTGGACTACTCTGCCAAAATACGCTCGGAATGCTCCATGAGGGCCACCGACCGAGTACTGGCACCAGTCGGGACGTCATCTTCCCTGGCTATGCTCCAGTCGGGACGTCATTTTCCCCGGCTACGCTCCATGTGAGCTAACAACAGACCTCTGGCGCTAGTTGGGGGTCGTATACTACTCGACTGGATGAGGTACGCCCTATGAGGGTTGCTAGCCGAATCCTACGCTAATGCTAGGATCGGGTACCTTATTTGGTTACAACTCTGTCAGGTTAGGTACGCCCCATGAGGGTCGCCAGTCGAATCCTATGCTAATGCAAGGTTCGGGTACCTAGCTTGGCTACAACTCTGTTGGATAGGGTACGCCCCATGTGGGTTGCCAGCCGAACCCTCTGCTAATGCGAGGTTCGGGTACCTTGTTCGGCTTTACCCAAGTCAGAGAAGACTTACATCGTCCAAGCGCATCCGGAGTTCTCATGCTTGGCGTCACACCTGAGGAAGGCAAGCAGATTCTGCAAATATACCTAGTCGGACATCTGTGGCAGCCATACTGCATCCAGAACGTAGCTCGGAAAGGCTCGTGGGCAAAGATTCCTCTGGCTGATTGAGGTCACCGACAACAAAGTACTCATCCTTACAAGTGACGGATGCCACTTTTATAGAGCTATGCTGAGTAGGTCGGTTCAGGCCGGCTTACTTGGCAGCAGCCACCAAGATATGAGTTCCTACAGTAGCATGCTCCATGTGGGCCGCCCGCAGGCTGAGTTGAAATTATAGCACTGGTGCTACCAACAGGAGCCGATGAGGTAAACAGATATGCTTCATGAGAGTCTTATTGCTAAACGTATATGTTTGGGTATCTGTTTTATCCACCAGGTCTCGAGGATATATCCTTATAAGGATCACAAGCTGGTCTTCATTAAAATTGGGGATGCAGGTATCTTTCTCGAGTACACCTGACCACGCCATGGATTTATTTTCATAAAGTGGTACTCGGCCTACATACTTGGCCATCAGTTGCCATAGGCAACATTATTCCAGCCGACATGACGCTGAAGAGTCTAACTTTCGAGTAGTGCACTACTCGAGAGAGACTATAAATTTCTCATTCCCGCTGACATGATGCGGAGGAGTCTAACTTTCGAGTAGTATACTACTCGGGAAAGACTATAAACATTCTTCCAGCTGACAAGCTGAAGAGTCTAACTTCCGAATGGGACGCCACTCGGGAATGACTATAAACACCTTTTCCAGCTGACATGAAGCTGACAAGTCTAATTTTTGAGTAAGTATGTTACTTGGGAAAGACTATAAATAATCATCCCGGCTGACATGATGCCGACGAGTCTGATTTTCGAGTAGTATACTACTCGGGAAAGACTATAAACACCCCCTTTCCAGCTGACATGACGCTGAAGAGTCCATATACGAGTAGCATCCTACTCGGCAAGACTATAAATACACATTTCGACTGACATGAAGTCGAAGAGTCCTATATACGAGTAGTTCCCTACTCGGCAAGACTATAAATCATATTCCGGTTGACATGATACCGAAGAGTCTCATATACCAGTAGTAATCTACTCGGGAAAGACTTCAAGGTTAAAGATCTTTGACTTTATGTTTAATTGTGTTCACAATTAAGCACAAAGTCGGGGGCTACACCTAATAGGTGCACCTATTCGGTGCACACTATTCATACTTCTACATGGAGCCCTTCATAGCCTCGCTGCCAGCTGACATGAAGCAGGACTCGGGAGAAGAAGCACTCAGACAAAGAGTACTCGGGAGCAATGCACTCGGGAAGACATCACCGTGGAGGATGAGCACTCGGCATCAGCTGTGACTCAACTATGAAGGTCTCAGGGGCTACTGTGGAGGCCATGGGCCCCGGGTACCTCATGACAAGCATATGGGCCACTCGGATAGAGGATGGGCCTAGCCTCGTAATTAGAGATATGGTAACTCTCGGCAGACCTTGCCTTGTATCATAAGGAGTATACAGTCCTAGCCGGGTACATTATATCTCTAAGGGGAGATCTCCTAGTTGTAATCCGACGGGGACTCCTACCTTGTACCCCTGTCCCCCAGTATATAAGGGGAGGTAGGGCGCCCCCTGAGGGCAAGAGCTCATAGAAGCACATGGCCATACGGTTCATCAGAATCGCTACCACAAATCCTCAAAGGAATACATACAAACTGGACATAGGGTATTACCTCACAAAGAGGGCCTGAACCAGTATAAAATCTCTCTGTGTTCCTTTGCAATCCACCGAGTTTCCATCTGCCGAGTAGCCCCATATATTTATTGCCGGTGTAAAACATCGACATGAAGTCATCCATTGGCGTCCGCCTGAAGGGCAATCGATTCCGGCGCCCCAATCTGGTGAGACTGTAGTCTTCGCCTCTTTCTTTGACCAGGGTCTTGCTCTTCCTTCCTCGGATTTTCTTCACCAACTTCTTTCCTTCTATCAGCTAGAGTTAGTAAATCTGAACCCCAACTCCATCTTGCAAATCTCTATATTTGCAACTTTGTGTGAATGTTTTCTGGGTGTGAAGCTCCATCTCAATCTGTTCTGATACTTATTCCACACCAAACCTTAGCCCTCCAAAAATAAAGTCCAAGTAATAGGGGGAGCCGGTCTCCAGCTTAGGAACGAGATGAAAAAGATCTATCTCCATGTTCCCTTGAAAACTTCCCTTAAGGGCTGGCATAGAGAATGGTTCTATTACTCTGATCTTGAACCACATCTGTCCCTTTTTACTGGTTTGTCTCCGGAGGTCGTGCCCGGCTGGTCATCCGTGCCAAGTTTTGAGGAGATGGGCCAAGTATATCTGTTGATTGATAAAATTGACAAGCTAAAGAGCTCTGGATTAACTGGCCCTTGGGTGGCCAGATGTTTCCTGAGCCGCCGTATCCAGCCATTGAAGCTAAGAAGCCACTTCGGCTGGGATTATGAGGGCAAAAATGATCCCAGCCGAGAATATCCAGACTTGACAGACAAGCACAACGTGACTGATATCTTGCTCAACTTTTTCGCCAGCGGGGTGGTCGAGACAGAAGATGCAGAGTGAGCCACCACGGCTTACAGCCAGAAAAGGCCTCATCCAGAGGTAATATTGAAACACAAATGTTAACTTGCTGTCCTTCTGTGATGAACGTTTGTAGATGTATATTCTGAATTGCCCTGCAATGTATGAAGTATGTTACTTGAATTGCTTGCAGGAATGTGAGGAGTTTGATGAAGACTCCCAGACTTTGTTGGCTGCCAAATCGAAGAAAAGGCCATTGTGTCCTTCTGCTGCCCAGCCTAGCTCCAAGAGAGCTAGGAAGAAACCTGTCAAAGACCCGGGCAAGAAGAGGGCTAGCAAGCCGAGTACTGCAGCCGGGAGCCTGAAGATAAAAGAAACCACAAGTGTAGCTCCCAGGTTGCCGAGTCCAAGGCCATCATCTCCAAGCTTGAGACCAACACCACCAAGCTCAGCAACATCGAGCCCAAGGCTGGTGCCGCCGAGCACGAGATTAGCAGTGTTGAACCAAAGAGTGGTGCCACCGAGTGCTCCGACGCCCCAGTCGGCCGTTGCAGAGACTGGGATGACCAAGAGCAAAGCGCCACCCCCTACTGCCGTGCCGACTAGCCCGACAGCCAGCAACTCTCCACCGCAGACATCTAGAGTCCCCTCGTGGAGGTTCAAGACCTCCAAGAGGTAAGCAATCTTGAATCTTCTAAAAAATCTTGATCAGGGTAGTAATGTCTTGATAGTGGACTCATCGTGTAGGAGGCGAGTAAATATAGATCTTAAGGAGACTATGCCAACTGCTCCTGTTGCTGAGCCAGCCCCAGCCGAGCCAACACCAACAAGCCTATCTGCTGAGCCGATGACTGCCTTAGTTGCAGAAACTGAAGCTGCCCCGACAGCAGGACTGCTAGTGCCGACTGACCAAGGGGCGAGTACTGAAGCCATTGCTCTAGCCCCTGAGCGAGTACCTGAAGCCCTAGCAGCTGCCAAGTTAGAAGCCAGGACCTTGTCGCCATCCATATCGTCGTCATCTTCAGATGAAGTGGATCTCCCTAGGCTAGAAGCCCCTCCTCGCAGGTTCCCGAGAACGTTCCATTGGGTATCCCCCGAGGGAGTCATGGAAAGCTACGAGCATGACGAGGAGGCAGCGGAAAGGAAGTGTGAAGTTCTTCATCGTGCTGCAATCGTTGCATCTCGGGGAGTCCAGGTATGACTCTTGCCATATTGAGTTCTTGACAGCCTTCCCTGTATTAGTTCTCTGCCTCTTGACTCTGTTTTGCTCTGTTTTTGCTCCAAGCAGAAGATAGTCAACCGCTCAGAGAAAATGAACAAGGTCTTGACCCAGCTTGCCCCCCATCTCCAACGATTGGGTCAGCTCCAGGCCAACAAGGCTGACCTAGAACTATCCAATCAGGAGAGGGAAACTTGGCTAAGGGGAGCAGTCGACCAGCTCAGGGATGAAAAGTGGGCTCTAGCCGAGAAGATCAGAAGTAACTCTCCTGTATTTGTCTTCCCGAATAAATCCCAAGTATATTTCTCTAGCTTTGTTTTTTCCCAACTGCCCAGTTATGTCCTGACTGTAATCTTGAGTTCTTGACTATTCTAATGTACAGCCCTCGAAGCCGAGTTGAAGACCCAGATAGAGGAGAAAAAGCAACAGGAACTTGAGCTGAAGAAAGTTGGAAAAGCTAAAGCTAAACTGGAGAAGGTCAAAGCCAAAGTAGAGGCCGACTATGCAAGTAAGCCTTCCCTCTGACAATAACCTTAACCAATCCTTTTGTTACTCTGACTGCAGTCTTGGCTGACAAGTATATTTGTCAATGGATCTGAGCAGCTTCGAGAGCCAATGTCCAAACCCAATTCCAAGCTTTTGCAGAGGAGATTAAAGTCGTCAAGGAGTCATGGGAGATTCTTGCCGAATCTACGAAAGGACACCTTGACATTATGGGTCCTCACCACGTTGGGACCAGCTCCAGTATAGTCTCCTAGGTGCAGGCATGCCTTAGCAATGCCCTGAGTATCTTGAAAAAGTACTTGGATGAGCGCGTTGCTATCGGCGTGGCCTAGACCCTAGCCATGACCAAGTCGATTTACCCTAGGGTAGACCTCAAGGCCATTGGTGAGGGGTTTGCCGAAGAGACAACACCTGAGGAAGCACTAGAGTTGATCACTGAGGCAAGGCTGATTGCCAAGGTGATCACAAAGGACCTGGGAATGTAAGAACAAACCATCATGCAGTCGGTGTATATAAAGCTTTTGTAACGACATGTGTAAATATATGTACAATGCAGCCAAGTTCTTAATTTTCCTTAGTTATCATTAGCTTTACCCGACTATATAGTTTGCGCTGAGTTAATCGATAGGAACTTAATAAAAATCGTCCACCTCAAAAAGTTCTACTCCGGCAAATATAACAGTCGTTGTAAAACTTCATAACTTAGATAAAACAAGCTCGTATGTTGTTAACAAAGCACATATAATACATGCAGCCCCGACTCACTACTCGGTTGAGACAAGCGATGTGGTGAGTCAGAGAAAAACTTTATATGTATGTGAGAAGGTACAGAACTCAGGCATAGAAAGGACGTAGCTATTCTATAAAAACTTTATATGTATGTGACTAAGGCACCGTCTTCAGTCTTTAGTTGGTAGGCGCCCAGCCGAGTCACCTCAGCGATAATGAACGGCCCTTCCCATAAGGGGGATAATTTATGCTTGTCTTTGGTGGTTTGTATTTTTTCTCAAGACGAGATCCCTGACCAAAAAAGCGCGGCCACGGACATTTCGACTGTGATAACGATGCAGGCCTTGAAGATACCTTGCTGACTGGATAGTTGCGATATCCCTTGCTTCTTCCAACTAATCTAGTTCGACCAATCGGGTATTGTTTGATTTATCTTCTGAGTGGGCCCAAACTCACGGGGAGCCGAACTCCAACTCGGTTGGTAACATAGCCTCAGCACTATAGACTAGGAAGAAAGGGGATTGCCCTGTAGCCCGACTAACCGTGGTTCTTAGAGACCAGAGAACAGATGGGAGTTCTTGTACCCACTGCCCCGCATATGGTTGTAGTCGGTCGAATATCCTAGCCTTGATACCCTGTAAGACCATGCCATTGGCACGCTCAACCTGCCCATTGCTCCGTGGGTGTGCCATAGAGGCATAACAGATCTTGATGCCAAAGTCGTCACAGAAATCTTGAAATACGCTGCCCATGAACTAAGTACTGTTGTCCATTATGATGCGGTTAGGAACCCCAAATCGGTATAATATACTCATGATGAAGTCCTTTGCCCGTGCCACTGTTATGGTAGCAACGGGTTTTGCCTCAATCCACTTTGTGAATTTATCCACTGCGATGAACAAGTGTGTGAACCCTCCTAGCGCTTTCTTGAAAGGCCCGACCATGTCAAGCCCCCAGACTACGAAGGGCCAAGAGATTGGGATGGTTTGAAGTTTTTGGGCTGGAAGATGTGTTTGTCTTGCATAGAACTAACAACCCTTGCATGTGCAAACTATGTCTTTAGCATCTATTACTGCTGTTGGCCAGAAAAATCCCTGCCTGTAAGCCTTTTCGACTAACATCTTGGATGCGGCATGGTTGCCACATATGCCCGAGTGGATCGATTGCAGAATCTACTTGCCCTCTTTGGGTGTGACGCAACGCATGAGGACTCCGGATGCACTTCTTCGGTACAGGTCTTCTCCGACTACTAGGAAACATTTGCTTTGACGTTTGATTTGTTCTGCGGTTCTGTGATTTTCTAGGAGTTCATCATCTGAGAGGAATTTGAGAATTGGAGTTCACTAGTCTTGAGATATGATAAGTACTTTGGCTGTTGCCAGGGTAGGTTCATCCCTCGACTGTTCTGGCACTGGTTTCTTCTTGACTAATGGCTTCAGTAGTTGCTCAACAAAGATCCCAGTCGGGACTACTCCTCGCTCGGACCCCATGTTTGCCAATTCGTCAGCAGCATCATTGTATTGTCGTAATACATGAGTTTTCTCCAGCCTGTCAAACTTGTTTTCCAGCTTTCGGACCTCCTGACAGTATACCGCCATAGTATCGTTGAGACATGTCCAGTCTTTCATGACTTGGCTCACCACGAGTTGAGAATCCCCACGTATAACTAGTCGACGAATGCCGAGTGATACAGCAATGCAGAGCCCGTGGATGAGTGCCTCGTACTCAGCAACATTGTGGGAAGCCAAAAGGTGAATCTGGAGAATGTACTTGAGTTTTTTGCCGGTGGGTGACGTCAGTACGACGCCGGACCCAGTGCCGCTGATCCGTAGAGAACCATCAAAGTACATTGTCTAGTACTCTAGCTTGTCTGATGTTGTAGTCGTCTAAACTTCTGTGCACTCGGCCACAAAGTCGGCTAGAGCTTGAGATTTGATTGCTGTCCATGGCTGAAAGGTGATGCCGAATACCATCAACTCGAGCACCCATTTAGCGATTCTGTTGGTGGCCTGGCGGTTGTGCAGGACGTCCTCGAGTGGATACGATGTGACCACTGTGACTTGATGCGACTAGAAAAAGTTCACCAGCTTCCGGACGGTGATGAGTAGGCCATATAACAGCTTCTGGACTTGAGGATATCTCATCTTAGAGTCGGCTAGGACCTTGCTGATGAAGTAGACTGGCCGTTGTATTTTCTGTATATGACCTGGCTCTGTTCTCTCGACTACCAGCACTGTGTTGACTACCTGAGAGGTTGCCGCCAGGTATAACATTAGTGGTTGCTGGGGCATAGGTGACGCCAACACTGGTGGTCATGTGAGAAATTTCTTGAAGTCTTTGAAGGCTTGCTAGGCTTTGGGAGTCCATTGAAAATTATCTACTTTCTTCAGTACTTTGAAGAAGGGCATGCCCCGTTCGCCTAGTCGGGAGATGAATCGGCTGAGTGCCGCCATGCAGCCTATCAGCTTCTGAACGTCCTTCTGGCTAGTCGAGGGTGCCATGTTCATGATTGCATTGATTTTCTCTGGATTGGCCTCGATGCGATACGATAAAGCCGAGTAGCTTTCCGGATGGCACACCGAAGGTGCACTTCTCCAGGTTCAACTTCATCTTGAATCTTCAAAGGTTTTGGAAGGTTTCTTCCAAGTCGGTGATGAGGTCTTCTTTGGACTTTATCTTGATCACCACATCATTGACATATGCCTCCATGTTGCACCCGATTTGAGTGTGTAGACACCACTGAGTTGCTCATTGGTACGTTGCTCTAGTGTTTTTCAAATTGAACGGCATAGTGATGTAGTAGTATGCTCCAAACTGCGTGATGAAAGAGGTCTTTAGGCAGTCCTCCTCCTTCAAACTGATTTGATGGTATCGCGAGTAACATTTGAGAAAGCTAAGAAGTTCGCACCCTGCAGTTGAATCCACCACCGGATCTATTCTGGGTTGACCGAATGGGTCTTTGGGGCACACCTTGTTCAAGTCGGTGTAGTCGACGCACATGCGCCATTTACTGTTCTTCTTCTGGACCAGGACTGGGTTTGCCAGCCAATCCAGGTGGTAGACCTATTTGATGAACCCAGCTGCAAGGAGCTTGGTTATCTCTTCTCGAATAGCATCTCTACGGTCCTGAGTGAAATGCCATAGCCTGCTTGACTGGCTTGGCATCCGGCTTGATGTTGAGGGAATGCTTGATCACCTCCCTTGGTACGCCAGGCATGTCAGAAGGTTTCCAAGCAAATATGTCCCTGTTCGCCTAGAGGAAGGTGATGAGCTCGTGTTCCTATTTGGGGTCAAGTTCGGTCCCAACTAGAGCAGTTTTGGAGGGGTTAGAAGGGTACAGGGGGATCTTCTTCATGTCAGAGTCCGCTGAAATTCCCGACTTTGCTGCTTTTTTCGCTAGAACTTGATCGTCCTCGATTTTGGTTGTAACGGCTTGCCGAATACTATTATGTCCGACTACCGCTTCTTGGGATTGAGCCAATTCGCAGCTCTTCTTGTCACAGGTGAAGGCTTGCTTGACATCGCTGCGAAGGGAAAGTACTCTGGCTGGCCCAGAAATTTTGAGCACCATGTAGGTATAGTGCGGCACTGCCATGAATTTGGCTAGCACCGGCCGTTCGAGTATCGCGTGGTACGCAGTCTCGAAGTAGGCATCCTCGAAGCAGATATTCTCTGTGCAGAAGTTATCCCACGTGCCGAAGGTGACCAGCAAAGTATCTGTCCAAGGGGTGTTGAAGATAGGCCGGGGATTATCCCATGGAAGGGCGCAGTACTCGGCCACAGCTCTGAACAAGGAATCTTCATCTCATTCAGGGTCTTGGCAAACAGGATGTTGGGAGTGTTGCCTCCATATATGAGAACCTTCTTCAGTTTGATGCTCTTGACGACCGGGTCCAAGATGAGTGGATAGCGTCCTAGGTGTGTAACCCGATCTGGGTAATCTGTGCGGTCAAATGTGATAGGTGTCTCTGACCAACGCAAATATTGGGGAGCGTCTGCTGTAGAGATCGAGTTGACATCACGTGCTGCTAGCTTCTGCTTCCTCTTAGACTCGTATGTAGACGGCCCTCCAAAGATATGGTTGAGCTCAGCCTGGGGATCTTGATAGTCGCTGGTTGGGCCCGAATCTGGCTTGTCTTTGTCCTTGTCAGCACCAGATGTTGAAGCCTACTCAGAAGCAAACTTCTTGAGCATGAAGCAGTCCTTGGCCACGTGCCTGCCCTTGGGATGAAAGGGGCAAGGCCCGTTCATCACTTTCTGGTATTCATTGTTCCTTGGGGGTCGCGACCGAGTACGCTCCATGTTGGCCACCACGTTCTCTGACTTCCGCTTACGGCTGCCGGATTTGTTCTCTGCTGGCTCGTCGTTGCCTTTCTGGTCCTTCTACCGGGGCTCTTTCTTGTCGTCGAGGGCTTGAGCGATCGACTTGGCCGAGTCGGCGTATTTTTTCGCCATGTCAAAGGGAGCCCTGACAGAGGCTAGGGGTTTCCGAGTGAACTTGGCGATGAACGTGGCATCTTTGACTCCCTTGCGGAAGGCGGCGATGACGACCTCGTCCTTGATCATTGGGATCAAGTTGCGCTTCTCGAAAAACCTTTTGATGAACTCGCGGAGAGACTCGTTCTTCCTCTGGTGCAGCTGGTAGATACATGCTCAGAAGAGAGCCTCTCGTAAGTCCCCTGAAAGTTGGCGATGAAACGTTCCCGGAGTTCTCCCCAAGAGCCGATTGACTGCTTTGGGAGCCCTGTCAGCCATGTCCTCGTCGAGTCGGCCAGGGCGACCGGGAGGTAGTTGGCCATGGCCTTGTGATCACCTCCGGCTGCTTGGATTGCCAGAGTGTAGACCGTGAGCCAGGACTCGAGATTGGTCTTGTCGTCGTATTTTTCGATTCCTGTAGGTTTGAAATTCGACGGCCAATCGACCTATTGTAGCTCCTGGGTGAAGGCCGGTACACCTTCATCTGAAAGAGGACTCCGGCTCTGACTACGGCGGTTAAACCGCTCATGGTGGAGGCCAAAGCGCTCGTTCTCGTCCTCCAGTCGGCGACGCTCGTCGTCTTCATGTTCGCGGAGCCGTGCGTTGATGTCCTAGCGGAGATCGCGTCTCAAATGGCTTTGGAGATCTTGGTTGTCGTGGCGGTCATACTAGGGACATCGCCGATTGTTGTTGTTAGGGTTGCCAAGAGACATCTGGCATGATTCCGTGTGTGGCTGACTGGAGCCAGCCGTCTGGTGTCGCGCTGATGTAGGCAAGACCGCCATTGGAGAACCCGACCGGTGGGTCGGTATGAGGGTATCACCATACTGCTGGTGCTGCTGACATGCAACAGTAGTAATCATGGCTTTGATCTTTGTGATAGTCGGGGTGGCCTAGTGATCAGGCCCAAACTGGAGCGTGTCCAGCAGGGTTGCAGCGGCCACGACGTTCTGTTGAGGCGTGACAAAGACGTCGTGGTTGCCGACTCCAGTTTGGATGATTTGTTGCTGAGTGGTTCGCCCAGCCCTGTAGCTCGTCGTTGCAGGCATCGCGCTCAACCTCCTGTTGTTGTCATAGTCGACAGGCCTCCTCCTCTTGCTGCTCGCATAGTCGGCGCGCCTCTTGGGTGAGTGTAAAACCCTTGGATGTCATGAAGATTTCGCAGGGCAAGAAGAAGCTTGCCAAACTGCTGTCCGAACTACTATTCAAACTGCTGTCCGACTTGGAGTCAGAATTGGAGTAATTGATCGGTGTAATTACAACTCTGACCTCCCTAGATCCAATCTCGAATGGCTCTGGGCCATGTCCAAATTGAACCATAGGGGATCGGGTTTGCCGCGTTAGATGTAGATTGTAGATATCTGCGGCATTGCCGAGTCTACACGGGAGATTGGCGATCTCCTCCCTTCTTAGCCCGATCCTAGCCAACTCAAGGCCGAGTCCAAGTCGAACACTGAAGGAGAGAGTTGTCCTGAGACCTGGGCGAGTGGAAGATTGCTACAGCAAGTCGACGAGGGTTGCTGCAGCATCATGTGGGCCGACTAGCACGTAGTTGGCTGGTTCCCCAGTCGATCGGATCGAGTCCGAGTTGGTCAGGGTGTGGTTGCCAAACTTGTCGGGGACGAAGTCGAGGCTCCCGAATGTGATCGTGTCTCTAGGGGAAAAGTTGATGCCGTCGACTCCAATTGTCAAATCCATCGAGCTTGTTGAGGTTGATCTCACCGAAGCCCCTACCTGGCGCGCCAACTGTCGATGTTTCACATCGGCAATAAGAATATAGGGCTACTCGTCGGATCAAAACTTGGTGGACTGCAAAGGAACACAAAGAGTTTATACTGGTTCAGGCCCTCGAGTGAGGTAATACCCTATGTCCAGTTGTGGTGTATTTCCTTTGAGGATGTATGATTGTGGTTTTGGTGATTCTGGTGAACCTCCGATGATCTTCTACCCTCAGGGGGCGCCCTGCCTCCTCTTATATACTGATGGACAGGGTTACAAAGTAGGAGTCAAAGTCAGACTACGACCAAGGGATTTCCTTCTAGAGATATAACGTGCCCGACTAGGACTGTATCTTCCTTATCATACAAGGTTAAGTCTATTGAGTTCTATCATATTCCTAATTACAAGGCTAGGCCCATCCTCTTTCCGAGTGGCCCATATGCTTGTCATGAGGTACCCGGGCCCCTGGCCTCCACACCAGCTGCACCCGAATATGGCTTGTCTTTGTCCTTGTTGTTGCCAGATGCTGAAGTCTACTCGGAAGCAAACTTCTTGAGCATAAAACAATTCTTGGCCACGTGCTTCCCCTTTGGGTGGAAAGGGCATGTCCCGTTCATAACCTTTTGGTACTCGTCCGCACTTGGGGGTCGTGGTCGGCTGCGTTCAACGGCTGCCACGATGTTGTCCGACTTGTGTTTGCGATTGCCGCGAACTTAGTAGGGGCACATTGTTGTGTCTTTCTTCTCCTTCTGTCAAGGCTCCTTCTTGTCGTCCAGGGCCTCAACAACGGCATTGGCCGAGTTGGCATATTTGTTGGTCATGTCAAATAGAGCTTTGACAAAACGCGGAGGCTTCCGAGTGAACTTGGCGATGAACAGGGTGTCTTTAACTCCCTTGCGGAAAGCAGTGATGACGACCTCATCCTTGATCTTTGGTATCGAGTTCCTCTTCTCAGAAAACCTCTTGATGAAGTCACCGAGGGACTTGTTCTTTCTCTGGTGGCATTGATATAAGTCGTACTCGAAAGACGGCCTCTCGTACATTCCTTGGAAATTTGCGATGAAGCGTTCATGGAGTTCTCCCTAGGAGCCAATTGACCTCTTGGGAAGTCCTGTTAACCATGTCCTCGCCAACTCAGCTAAGGTGACTAGGAGGCAGTTAGCCATGGCCTTGTGATTGCCTCCGGCTGCACGGATTGCCAAGGTGTAGATTGTGAACTAGGATTCCGGGTTGGTCTTCCCATCGTACTTTTCAATTTCAATCGGCTTGAAGCCAGATGGCCAGTCGACCTGCTGCAGCTCGTGGATGAACACCGGTACTCCTTCATCTAAGTGAGGGCTCCAACTCTGGCTACAGCGATGAAATCGCTTGTGATGGAGGCTGAAGTGCTCGTGCTCATCTTCTAGTCAGTGACACTTGTCTTCCTTGCGCTCTCCGTGTCGGGCATTGATGTCCTGACGGAGATCGCGCTGTAGTCACCCTCGAGCATCCGGTTGTCATGGCGGTCGATTTGATAGTGCTGCCGTCGATCATTGTTCTGATGGCCAAGCGATGTATGGCGTGACTCTGAGCGAGGCTGACTAGAGCCTGTTGCACAGAGCTGTGCTGAGGCAGATGAGATTGCCGTGTCTGATGTTGTCCTGTTTGACAGTATCAGTGTGTCTCCTGACTATTGTCGCTGCTAACATGTCGCAGCGGTGATCATAGCTTTGATCCTTGCGATGGTCGGGGTAGCCTAGTGGTCAGGCCCGAACTGTAAGGTGTTGAGTAGTGTGGCAGCAGCCACAACATTCTGTTGTGGGGTCACGAAGACGTCATGGTCACCGACTCGGGTTTGGAGGATCTCCTGTTGAACCGTCCACCCAACCTTGCACAGGTTGTCGTTCCAAGCATGGCGCTCGGCTTGCAGGCGTCGTGCATCTTCCTCCTGTTGTTCCCGCAGTTGACGAGCCTCCTCCTCTTGCTAATCGCATAATCAGCATGCCTCTTGAGTGGGAGTTGAGCCATTGGATGCCATGAAGACTTCGCGTGTTGGAGAAAAGCTTGCCAAGCTGCTGTCCAACTGTGCATCGGAGTTAGAGTAGTTTAGGGGTGTGATTACAACTGCAACCTCCCTAGATCCAATCTCGAACGGCTCCAAGCCATATCCGAGTTGAACTCCAGGGGATTGGGTCTGCCGCAATGGTGTTAGATTGAAGTTATCCGTGGCATTGCTGAGTACAAACGGGAGATTGACGATCTCCTCCTTCCTTAGCCCAACCTTGGCCGGCTCAAGGCTAAGTCCTAGTCGAACACCGAAAGGAAGCGTTGTCCCTAGACTCAAGCATCATAGGGATCGCCGTAGCATGTCACCAAGGGTAGCCGTGGCATTGATTAGGCCAACTAGTGTGAAGTTGGCTTGGTTTCTGGCCGATCGGATCGAACCCGAGTCGGTCAGAGTGAGGTCGCCGAGTTTGTCGGTGATGAAGTCGAGGCTCCTGAAGTTGATTGTCTGCTCGGGGAAGAATTGACGTCGTCGACTCCGGTGATTGGATCCATCAGGCTTGATGAAGGTGATCTCGATGAAGCCCCTACCTGGCGCGCCAACTATCAATGTTCTATTTTGGCAATGATTATATGGGGCTATTCGTAAGACCTAGACTTGATGGATTGCAAAGGAACACGAAACAATTTATCCTGGTTTGGACCCTCAATGTGAGGTAATACCCTATTTCCAGCTATGGTGTATTGCCTTTGAGGTTTTTCTAGTGAGATTCTGTGGCGTTGTTCTTCCTACCCCGAGGGGCTCCCTACCCCTCCTTATATACTAGAGAGGTGAGATTACATGATAAGAATCCCAGTCAGACTCCGACCAAGGGATCTCCTTCTAGGAATACAACATACCCGACTAGAACTATATCCCTTTGCTTATTGTACAAGATAATATGCACCGAATCCTATTGTATCCCTAACTATAGGATTAGGCCTATCCTCTGTCCGAGTGGCCACAAAGCTTCTCATGAGGTACCCAGGGCCCATGGCCTCCACAAATGGCGACTACAGCAAAGCGGAGATTCCTGGGGGCTCTTGGAAAAGGGCCAACTATATCGACCCCCCCCACCTTGTGAATAGCCACACCGGTGGTATCGGGGTGAGCTGGTTTAGGGGGCTGTGCGAGTATCATCCCATCCACTGGCAGCCCTGGCACAAGCGAACGAGCCGCTCTACGTCTGACATGATAGTGGGCCAATATAGCCCATGGCGGAGCATCTTGCCTGCGAGTGCCCTCGGGGCGAGGTGCGTGCCGTAGTGCCCTTCGTGTATCTCCTTCAGGAGCTGAGCCCCCTGCTCACGGGAGATGCATCGGAGCTGGAGGGCACAGACCCCCATCTTGTACAACACCCCCTTGAACGGGACATAGCCCCTCACCTTTTGACGAAGCCATTGTACCTCCATGCCGAAGGATCCCTCAGAGCGGCCAGAGAGGATATCCATGATCGGCCCCCGCCAGTCTGAGGTCGTAGTGATGGCCGTCACGGGGGCCGATGTGGCATCGGGGTCTGTGTCTTGCATGGCCGACCCGTGTAATACTTCATATAGGACGTGCGCAGGTAGGAGTTTGTTGTTGGCAGCCGCCTTTGCGAGCGTGTCTGCGTCCGCTGTCTTGGAGCGGAGGATGATCCGCACCGACATGCCCTTGAAGTGGGCCTCGACTTTTTGGAATGCTGCGAGGTACTTGGCGAGCTCCTGGTGGCGGGCCTGGAACGACTTGTCGATTTGTCCTGCGGCCACCTGGGAGTCTACCCGGATGATTATACGGGGAGCGCCCATGGCCCTCGCTTTCTGGAGGGCCAAGAGGATCGCCTCGTACTCTGCCATGTTGTTGGTGGTCCGGAATTCCAGCCACGTGGCGAAGGCGGCTGCCCTCCCCGTAGGAGAGGTGATGATGGCTACCGCTCCGGCTCCGGCGGCGCCCCAGCGCTGTTTGTGTGCGCCGTCCGTACTTCATTGACCGGTGGGGGGTCCTAGGTGTGAACCAGCCTTGTCCACTCTGCGACAAAGTCTGTGAGGACTTGCGATTTGATGGTAGTTCACACGACGAAACGGAGGGTGAATAGGGCCACCTCGATGGCCCATTTCTGATGCGGCCGGTGGGCTTCCTTGTCACGGGAAATATCACCCAGGGGTATGCTGTGGGTACCGTTATGTCATGCACTAGGAAGTGATGGTGCAGCTTGCGGGAAGCCATCAGGAGGGCATAGGCTAGCTTCTCTTGCTCGGTATAGCGGAGCTTGGGCCCGCCGAGCGCCTCGAATACATAATATACTGGGCGCTGGGTGGGGCGTGGGCCATGTTTGTCCATGAGGACCAGTACCACTGTGTCGATGTTTTACACCAGCAATATGATTATAGGGCTACTCCTCGGATCGAAACTTGGTGGATTGTAAAGGAACACAAAGATGTTTATATTGGTTCAGGCCCTCGATGTGAGGTAATACCCTATGTCTAGTTATGGTGTATTTCTTTGAGGAAGTATGATTCTGGTGAATCTCTGTGTGCTCTCAGGGGGCGCCCTGCCTCCCCTTATATACTGGGGGACAGGGGTACAAGGTAGGAGTCCCAGCCGAATTACGGCCAAGGGATCTCTTCTTAGAGATATAGCTTGTCCGACTAGGACTGTATATTCCTTATTATACAAGGCAAAGTCTGCTGGGTTCTATCATATCTCTAATTACAAGACTAGGCCCATCCTCTATCCGAGTGGCCCATATGCTTGTGATGAGGTACCCAGGGCCCATGGCCTCCACAGCAGCCCTTGAGACCTTCATAGTTGAGTCACAGCTAATGCTAAGTGCTCATCCTACACAGTGAAGATTGCCCGAGTGCATTGCTCCCGAGTACTCTTTATCCGAGTGCTTCTTCTTCCCGAGTCCTGCTTCATGTCAGCTGGCAGCAAGGCTATGAAGGGCTCCATGTAGAAGTATGAATAGTGTGCGCCGAATAGGGGCACCTATTAGGTGTAGCCCCCGACTTTGTGCTTAATTGCGAAACAATTAAACATAAAATCAAAGATCTTTAACCTTGTAATCTTTCCCGAGTAGTATACTACTAGTATACGAGACTCTTCAGTATCATGTCAACCGGAAATATTTTATAGTCTTTGCCAAGTAGCATGCTACTCGTATATGAGACTCTTCAGTTTCATATCAACTGGAAAAGGTGTTTATAGTCTTTCCCGAGTGGCGTCCCACTCGAAAGATAGACTCTTCAGTGTCATGTCGACTGGAAAGATATTTGCTCATGGCAAATGTTGGCCAAGCATGTAGGCCTAGTACCACTTTATGAAATTTAATCCATTATGTGGTCAGGTGTACTTGAGAGATACCTACGCCTCCAATTTTAATGGAAACCAGCTGGTGATCCATATAAGGATATATTCTCAATACCTGGTGGATAATACAAATACCCGAACACATGTGTTCAGCAAATTAGGCCTTCATGAAGTATATTTGTTTACCTCATCGGTTCTTGTTAGTAGCACCAGCACCGTGATTTTAACACAGCCAGCGAGCGGCCCAAATTGAGCGTGCTACTGTAGAAACTCATATCTTGGTGGCCCAGTACCGACTCTGTAAACCCAAGCCCACGAATCGGTACAAGCTCTATAAAGGCGGGGAGAGAGAGAAAAGATTCCCTCATCTTCTCCAATCAACCAATCATTTTGTCTTCCAGCTTCTGCACTGAAATTTCACCTCCTGCCTCACTAGGGTTTGCCATTGCTTGCTCTTCCCCATTGAAACTCAGGTGATCCTGCTCCTCCTCGTCCATTCCAAGCCCCTAGCAACATTTCCCCCAAATCTTCTTGCCCTTAACCATGCCGAGGGCTTCAGATTTCCTAGAGTCATCAAATGAGGTCTGGCCGACTTCGGATTGTGGGTCGGCTAAGTTGAAGCTTTTGGAGAGGCAGCTGAGATTACAAAGCTGCGATGTCATCAATTGGCGTCCGGCTGAAGGTGAATCGGTTCCGGAGCCCCAGGCTGGTGAGACCGTTGTTTTCGCCTCTTTTTTCAACCAGGGTCTTTCTCTGCCATCTTCTGAGTTCTTCCGCTAGCTTCTTGCCTTCTATGAACTCGAGTTGGTGAATCTGAATCCCAACTCGATCTTGCAAATTTCTATATTTGTGACTCTTTGTGAGTGTTTCTTGGGTGTGGAACCCCATTTGAATCTGTTCAGACATCTATTCCACATCAAACCCCAACCCTCCAAGAGCAAGGTCCAAGTGATTGGGGGGAGGGCCGGGATCCAACTCAGGAGCGAGATGAAGAGGATTTATATCAACATTCCCCTGAAGTCTTCTCTCAAAGGCTGGCATAAGGAGTGGTTTTACTATTTCGATCTTGAACCAAGCCTCCCCCCTTTTATGGGTTTGCCTCTGACGGTTGTGCCCAACCGGTCATCTTCGCCCAGCTTTGAAGAAATGGGCCAAGTCTATATATTGATTGACAAGATTGACAAGCTGAAGAGCGCCGGGCTGACTGGTCCATGGGTGGCCAGACTTTTCTTGACTCAGTGCATCAGGCCGCTGAAGTTGAGGTGTCATTTCGGCTGGGACTATAAGGGCAGAGGTGATCCCAGCCGGGAGTATCCCGACCTGATGGACAAGCCCAAGGTGACCGATTGCTGGATTTCTTCACCAGCAGGGTGGTCAAACTGAAGACTCAGAACGGTCTATGGTGGCTTACAACCTGAAGAGGGCGCGCCCAAAGGTAACTCTCACTGATGTTGGCTTGTTATCCATCTATGATGAATGCTTGTAGATATATGCCCAGGATTGCTCTGCAATGTGTGACATATGTTGTTGATTTGCTTGCAGTCAAGTGAGGAGTTTGATGAAGACTCCCGAACTTTGTCAGCCATGAAGTTGAAGAAGAAGAGGCCACTAAGTCCCTCTGCTGCCTAGCCTGACTCCAAGAGAGCGGGGAAGAGGCCTGTTGAAGACCAGGGCAAGAGGAAAATCATCAGGCCGAGTGCTACAACTGGGAGTCTAAAGATTAGAGACACTGCCAGCGCAACTCCTAGGCTGCTGAGTCCTATACCGGGACCAGCGTAGTTAGGCTCAGCAACATCGAGCCCAAGAAGAGCACCACCGAGTACAAGGTCGGGTCAAGCACCGCCGGGCTCAGCAACATCGAGCCCAAGGATGGCACTGCTGAGTACCTGAGCGCCCCAGCCGGCCGCACCAAGAGCGGGGCCAACCAGGAGAAAAGCGCCGCCAACGACTGCCACGCCGTCCAACCCGACAGCTGGCAGCAGCCCACCGCTAACATCAAGAGCCCCCGGGGGCAGGCTCAAATTCTTCAAGAGGTATGCGACTTTAAGTCTTCCGGAAGTCCTGTTCAGCATTATAGTGTATTGATACTTAGCTTTCCATGCAAGAAACGGGCAAATATCGATATCAAGGAGACCACACCGGCTGCTCCCATGGCCAAGCTGACCCCAGCCAGACTAGTGCCCACGAGCGCATCTGCTAAGCCGGCGACCGTCTCAGTTGCGAGAACTGAGGTTGTGCCGACTACAGAGCCGCCAACGCTGGCCGACCAAGGGGCTAATGTTGAAGCTGTTGTTCCAGCCCCTAAGCATGTCTCTGAAGCCCCAGCAGCCACCGAGTTGGGGCCAGGACTCCGTCGCCGTCCCTGTCATCGTCGTCTTCAGAAGGACCGGACCTCCCCAGGCTTGATGCTCCTCCCCGCAAGTTGCCCAGGACGTTCCACTGGGTAGCTCCCGATGGAATAGCGAAGAGCTATAAACATGATGAAGTGGCTATGGAGAGGGAGCGCGAGGTTCTTCTCCGTGCCGCAATTGCCACATCCCAAGGGATCTAGGTATGTAGCAACTCTTGCAATGTTGAGTCCCCGACGACTCCCTTTATCTCTGGTGTTGCACCGACTGACTCTGCTTTGCTCTGCCTTTCCTCGAGCAGAAAATTGTAGATCCCTCGGAGAGGATGAACGAGGTCCTGACCCAGCTTGCCCCCCCAACTCCAGCAATTAGGCCAGCTCCAGACCTCAAAGGCCGAGTTAGAGCGGTTGGCCAGGAGAGGGAGACTTGGCTGAGGGGAGCCGTCAATTAGCTCAGGGATGAGAACTGGGCTCTAGCCAAGAAGATCGGAAGTAAGTCTCCCGTATTTATCTTCCTGACTAAATCTCATGCATATTTCTCCAACTTGGTTGTTTCCGACTACCCAGTTGTGCCCTAACTACAATCTTGGGTTCTTGACCATTCTGATGTGCAACCCTCGAAGCTGAGGTGAAGACCCGAACGGAGGGGGAAAACCAGCTGAAGGAGGCCGAGAGGGCCAAAGCTAAGCTCGAGAAAGAAGGCCGACTTGGAGAAGGCCAACACCAAGCTCGAGAAAGAGAAGGTTGAACTGGAGAAGGCCAAAGCCAAATGGGAGGCCGACTACGAAAGTAAGTCTCCGCTCTGACAATGATCTTAACCAATCCATTAAGTACTCTGTCTGCAATTTTGCCTAACAAGTTTACTTGTCGATGAACCCGGATAACTGTTAGAGCCAATCCCCAAATCCAGTTTCAAGCTTTTGCAGAGGAGATAAAAGTTGTTAAGGAGTCACGGGAGATACTTGCCGAGTCCGTGGAAGGGCTCCTTGACATCATGGATCCTCACTACATGGGCACCAGCTCCAACACGGTCTCCCAAGTGTAGGCGCGCCTTAACGAAGCACCGAGTATCCTGAAGAGGTACTCGGATGAGCATGTTGTTGTCGACGTGGCCCAAACCCTGGTGATGACCAAGTCAATCTACCCCAGGGCAGATCTTGAGGCCATCGGCGAGGGATTCTCCGAGGAGACGACACCTGAGGAGGCGCTGGAGTTGATAACACAGGCGAGGATGACTGCAGAGGTGATCACCCGAGACCTGGGCATGTAAGAACAGTCCATCATGCAGTCGTGTTAACACCAAAATTTGGTATGGTTCTTTATCAGATTTGGTTAAGGAGTAAATCGCAGTTAACTAATGGGAGTTAATCCAGAAGAAACCGGATCCAGGAAGGAATCGTGAAGACCACAGTATGGCAGTTAATATCGTATCTATTAATTAGGGAATATTAATATTTTATCTTTTAGGAAACCTGATCTCGTGTCCGATCGGGTCTTGTTAGTTTTTTTCCTTCTGTAATTAGGAAATTCTTGTTTCGTGTCCGATCAGGACTGTATCAACTCAGGGTATAAATACGTATGCCCGGGGACCATTAATCTATCTCAATCACACAGATCAATACAATTTCGGTGCATCGCCACCCCTTTTCAACGGGTTCTTGCTTCTCGAGCCGGGCTGCATCGATTAAGTTCGACCTCCTGCGAGAGGGTAAGTCTCGTCACACCGGCTATCGTATCGGCTAGGACTTCCTCGATTGGGTCTGATATTCTAATCGATCTACGGTAGTCGGCTTACCACGATATATCTGTTCTGTCTACGACTGCTTCAGTTAGGTTTGATCTCTTAGTCCGAGTAGATATATCACATCACTCGTGCGTAGATTTATCGGCTTACTGGGTGCAATTTAACATCAGTTTGTGCTGTATCGGTTGGGTCCGACCTAAACTGCCAGTGATAAATCGTTCCTGCTAGGTTGATAGATTTCCACGCAAGGGTTTTATCGGAATGTATAGCCGATAAGTTATCATATAATACATCACGATTGCATGAGATTTATCGGCTCATCGAGGTTCTTTATTATCATCGGTCTGTGCTGCATCGGTTAGGTCCGACCTACTAGACTGGTGGTAATAACTTTATCCTTGTTGAGCCAATGGGTGTTTATGCAATGTTTTATCGGAGTGCTTAGCCGATAAGTTATCTTTTATTAAATATAGCCGATTGTACTGTTTAATTGTTATTGTCACAGCCCCAAAATCTAATTTCAGGTAATTAGGGTTATAACCTACTGCCACTAGAGTGTACAAACAAAATCCTTGCAATGTCTCTTCATGCAAAATTAAAGTGTGCAAATATTTTCAAAACTCTCAATAGTAAAACCCTATCGGCAAAAATGGACCAACTCCTAACAGTGCAACAAAACTTCATAGAAACATATATGGAAAATAATTTATTCAAATACTAGATTATTTATCATGAATTAATATAATTTTTCCAGAATTTATTTCATTAGTTTAGACCTCTTAAAAATTCCAAACAAGTTTCAGCCTGTGTCCTTCTCTTCGACATATGCATTTGTATAGTCTAAGGACTTTTCTGAAGATGTTAGATTGCACATAAAATCATGGAAAAATTCCTGTAAGCACTATATCACTAAATCAACCCACTGTAAATTTTACATGATTTTATCACTTCAATAAATACTTCAACAAATTCCCCCAAATCAGCAAGACTAGGAAACTAGCTGAAATGAATGTGTACACTTCTAAAATTCACCAAATAAAAATGGAGATTAAGTAGACAGAGCCCTTTTGCCAAAGAGTGTGCTAACATGAACCCTGCCATCAGGAATTTTGGTTTGATTTATCTCTCAAGGAAAGCACATAAAATGATAAGAGCAAGGCACTGGGAGATGAATCAAGCTGCAGAAAAACTGGATCAGTAGCCCCACTTTGCAATTTCACCAAAGGGAAACCAGACCACTTCTAACCACGAAATTTGGTCAGCAGGTTAAACATATCTTCCCCTATCTCCAGTATTTTTCCCCTAATTTATGCTCCTCATTAACCTAGTGAAACAGTAATGCAAAGACTGCCTGCTTCACAACTAGCAAGACTTAGTTTCTGGAGATTTCTCCTCTCTCAAGTCACTGACCAGTGGGACCCACAAGACCTGGCCCACTTGTCAGCCTTACTGCAGCCTGGGACAGAGTGTTTCACAGGAAATCCTAACCATCCCTCTCTCTTGCACATAGAACATCACTACAAGGGCCCACAATTCAGAGACTAAAGTTAGCCAAGAATGTGTGGAAAATTTCTGTCCTACATGTGGGACCCACCCTAAATACTGTAGTATTGGAGCACCTCAGCACTGCATGGCACAGGTGTCGTTTCCTCCTTCCTTTCTCCTTCCCAGCTCACAGAGCAAGTCCTGGACAGCTCCACCATGGGAAACCTCGACCATTTCACTCCAAACTTCACCAGCTGAGTCTCCTTCCTTTACTCTCCACGTTCCCACCGAGAGAGCCGACGGAATCCCCAAGGTTCACCGCCGGCAACCTCATCTTCCTCACTGCCGAAACAGTTCGATCGAGCCCGAGCTTGCACTGGTGAGCCCCATCCTCTTTCCTCAGCCGGAACGTGATTAGCACCTCCCAATAATTCCATTTTTGCATTACCTGCCTTAGGAACCGCCGACCGAAGTTGTCGTGGCACCGCTGTCCTCTGTCTCTGCCTTACAGCGCCGCCGCCGGCATCGCGTCGCTATTCTAGCCGATCTAGTGCGTTGCCGGCCGAGCCCTTGCGCCAACCTCATCGCCCTGTCTCCAGAAGACCGCCAACGGAAGGAATCGAGCTGTGGCATCCCGAAGCTCGAGATCGACACGTTCTTCCCCAACTCCGGTCATCGCTTCGCCGCTGCCATTCCCATCGATTTGGTGAGCAAATTGTCGATTCCTTGCACGTAGAGTGACCTCAAGCTGTCCTTGACCTTGTGTGCGTGACATCTTGGCAATCCGTGGGCTAGATCGAGCTACCAACGGCGAAACCGAAGCTATCTCACGCCGCCAAAGGACATCGCCGTCGCTGCACTTTATCCCAGCCTCGACAAGCTGCACGGTGAGCTTCCTGGAATCCACTAATATTTTCTACATGCACTGGTTTGCCCAGAACCCGGCCATAGCTTGGATCGCCTCAACGTCCCGAAGTACTCCGCCACCTCCGCCGTCGATTCCGGCCACCGCCGGCGATGAGAAGACCACCTACAGCTTCGCCATGAACTCCTTTGCATTTTCTATTTTGGCCCCGACTGCAGCCGACGCCGCCATCGCCGCCGCCACCGCAGAGAAGCTGGCCGACTAAACCTCCTCTGTGTCACCCCACCGGACCATCCTCTCCGTGTCAGGACGGTCCGCTTCATTGCCGCGACCCCTCTGTTTCGCCACGCCGGACCATCCTCTCGTAGACCGGACGGTCCGTTCCATTGTCTCGTTCGCCCTGCTCTGCTCTGTCTCTATGGCGCACTGGCCCCACCTGTAAGAGACAAAAAGATAAAAGAAAATCCGAGAAAAACAAACATTTGATTTATTGCATAACTGAAAAATGGGTAAACTTCAAAAATTCATAGGTAATTCATTTCAATTCATTTTTGAGTGAAACCAATTTTTTTAATTCTGTAAATTTATGAAATTTAATTCTATGAAATAAAATAGTGCCACTTCTGTACAGAAAATACCTCTAGAAATTAAAGAAGCAATAATAACTTATTTTGTGCCTAGGAGATTGAAATATTTCTATAAAATTCACTATAACTCCTTTTGAGGTAAACAAAATTCCTTTGGATTCATAAAATTGTGCTCTTTAATTTCGAAAAATAAAAAGTGAGAACTTCTATGTAGGATTATTCTCTAAAAATGGAAATATCTATTATATACATCTTTATACCTTAGAAGTTCATAAATTTCTAGAAAATCCATCCTAATAGCTAAAAATGTGAAACCACTTTTGTTAAACTCAGAAAATTGTAAACTTACTGTGTACAATTTTTATTTGATAAAAATACCTCCCAAAATAGGCCTAAGTAATTTTCTAACCTTTCTTTTTGTTAAACTTGTAAAATTCATATCTAAATCATTTTAAATCAAATTTTAGTGAACCAAATTTTGTCGGAACCAGGAAGATATGTATTTTCACATAAAAATACTCACACTCATAAAATACCAGAGAATGCAAGTACATATTTTCCACTTAGGGTTTTCCTATAGTTTCGGCTTTTGCCGTTTTTAGCCCTTCTACCTTGTTATTTTTGTATCTCCCAATCCAGAGATGCAAATGACTTGGTTCTTTCTCCTAAAATCTTATTAGGACATGCCCTACCTTCTGTAATTATCCCATAATTAATTGATCATGTTGCATAGACATGTTTAATTGCTTCTTATCAATAGATTCTGAGGATACGGAGTACGTGAAGCAAGAACCAGAGCTTGAGAGTGACCCATCGCTGCAGCAAGGCAAGCATCTAGAAAAGCTTCTATGAAAGCATCTAAGCATATTGAACCTATATTTTCAATAAATTGATTTGTTTGCGAAGGAAATACTTATATGCATGTTTTGGTCTTGCTAAATGGGAAAAATGGGTAGAGTTAATATTACCCAATTATATGCATTTTCCAATCCTTGATTGTTGATTCCATGTTTATACCTTGTCACCCCTGGTTAAGAACTTTGGGATACTTTTATTTTACCGAATGCTTAGCCCTGCTTATTTCTAAACTTAGAAAAATCCGATAGATGGAGCTATCGGTTCAAAACTAGTTTACTGCGAATAGATGGGTTAAAATCTGAAAAGAATAACCTCTGAATAATAATTGAAAATATGTTGATTTGGACGGATGATAGGGCGATGAAGGGATGGTGTTTCCCCATGCACGTAGCTCCGTCTGGGTCGTTAAGGACCGAACATGTTGACATCTATTCAAGCACCCTACGTACTTCCACACGCCGGGAATGGGACGGCTTAACTCAGTAGCACAGGAGGCTGTGACCATCTATGCCTGTCCGTCAGTCGTGAGGGGAGACCTTTGGAGGACCTCATTGTGAGCCTGCACTTGGTGTATCCATAACTTGGCCGGAGGTGCCTCCCGCGACGATGAGCCCACCTTAGTTGCCATGCACGCACGCGACTAAGTCGTCGGGGGCCCAGACGTGGTTTAGGTGGTTGGGGCTAAGCGTTCAAAAGGTTCTGTTGTGACCTCTAGTCCGCACTCAATGTGTAGAGTGTGGGTACAGATATGTACGGATCAAACTAGAGTGTAGTCGTTTGGCTTCTATCACATCATGTGGGTAAAGATGTACACCTCTGATTAGAGTAAGAACTATTTGAATAGCCGTGTCCACGGTCACAGGACGAACGCTTGATGTGTTAGTCAATGTATGTTAGCATCCAACTTGGGATATGTGGTTATGGGGTTATGTGGTTACCATGACTTAGGATAGTCATGGATGGATAGGTTTATATAAGGGATTTTTGATGTTAATGATGAATGGGTTTTATATGAAAGGCTTTACTATTAAAGATGACTTGGTTGTAGTCATGAAATATGATATGCTTGTATAGCATAATTGCTTGGGCAATGGTGGCCCATGGATGATGTTAGAGCATGGGATTATGCTCATTTAATTTCCATTTTCAGAACTATAAACTTGCTGTCCTAAAATTTTAGATTGAGCTATCTCACAAATGCTTATGTTTTAAATGTATTACTTGCTCAATAAAATCAGCTTTATGCAAAATCAGATCAACATAGCCATACTCCTTGATGTAGAGACCAGCATGATTCCTTTGAACTATTAATATCTATAAGTCTAGCTAAGTACTTGTGTACTCACGCTGCATCTTTCAGGTGAGGACACGACGAAGATGATGTGGTCTACTGTTATCCCGCCAAGGGTGGCGAGGATAATGTGTAGTTGAAGTTGAGCTCTATCCCCAGTCGGTTGCCCTGTGTATGGGTTTGGCACCACTGGTTCTTGTCTTTTGTGTTTATATTCCGCTGCAAATCTTTTGTGTCACTTTGTGATGAATTAGGGTGTGAACCCTCTATGTAATATTTATAACTCTGATGCTCGTTTATCCATATTTAGAGCACTTGTGATGTTTATCAATTGCTTGCGATGAAAGTGTGAGGCTAGTCGCTTTCCTGGGGACTAGCTGAACATGAGTATGAGTTGTGTATAATTGAGATGGTTGGGGATAGCTATTGTAGTTCGAGTCCTCTGGGGTACGTATCGTGTTTGGTCGCCACCATCGAGTGGTTTGATGGGCGTATGACAGGGAGGACTGGCAAGCTATCCTTATGATTATCTCTTTTGTACACTTCTCGGCATTTTGGATTTGAATTGTGAGTGGCTAAAGATTATGGCAAGGCTGCGATGAGGATGGATGGTTACCGCATTTATTCGGGTTTTATTCGAGACCCCATCCATCTAGATATTTCGCGTTGCCGTAATAGTTACTCTTCATAATGCACTTCCGGGGTGCCCACAGTTATCTTGCGTATCTACACTATTATTGCAATCGGCTAGAGAACATTTAATTGATTTATTTACCTATTTATGCCATCATCGGCTTCCAGTTGATGTATAAGTGCTATAGTCCATATCGGCTATCGGCCGATGAAATGAGTCCAAATCGGCTTCTAGCCGATTGGCTCCCTGGTCTAATACTTTCTATCTCCTTGTCAATTGCAGGGTCAAATTGATTGGCACGCCTACGAACCTCAAAATTTAGAACCTGCACTGGAGTTAAGCAGATCTCCCAGGCCTTCGCGTGTCTTAAGGCGCCGAACTAGATCATCGGCTCGTTCCTGACGCTACCGGTGGTTTTCGGTGTCAGCATGTTTTTGGCACGCCTGGTGGGACCCGAAGTTTCAAGATGGCTGGAAAAGAGATCAAACAGGACAATATGATTCCGGTTAACATGGAAGATCTAACAGACGAGCAAAGACAGCAAGTCGAGCAGAATATGGCCAATTTTCAGAAACTTTGCTTGGAATCTTTTGGCATGACGTGACAAGGGCCGATTCAGAAGACACAATTTCCAAAACCAGTTCTGATTGGTGAATCGAGCCATACATCACCTAAGAGTCCACTAAAGCCCTTACAAGAGATGGTAAATGAAGCAGTGCATCACGCGCTTATCAATCAATCAGGAGTATTGGTGAACACATTGTATAATCTTATCAAGAAGACGGTGGATGGATCAATTGCTCAAGAACCTAGTCGGGGTCCGGTATATTTGCCACCAAAAACGGAGCCGGGTCAGGTTACTTATGGAATGAGAAAGGATATACCTACCAACGTGCTATTCCAGGATCCGATTGGGGGGCAACAGGATAACATACCTCTGGGATATCATCGGACTGCCTATTATGGGGGATATCAGCAAAATTACCCGGGAGACGTTCTTGATTCAGGCGATTATCAGAAGGAATATCATAAGCAGAATCGGTTACAAACTCCACCCATGCAATATCAACGAGAAATCCCAAGGAAGGAAGACTTATCGACGAGAGTTGCAGAAATAGTAAGAGAACAGTTTGGGATAAAACCAAAGGAGCAAACATTTATGTATCGGCATCCATATCCCAAGTAGTTTGACAGAGTTCCATTGCCACACCGATACAGAGTCCCAGATTTTTCTAAGTTCTCAGGACAAGACAGCATATCTACAGTTGAGCATATTAGCCGATTCTTGGCACCGTGTGGAGAGGCATCGGCTGAGGAGGCTCTAAGGGTTAGATTTTTCCCCTTGTCATTATCTGGATCGGCTTTCATGTGGTTCTCTTCCTTACCACCGAATTTAGTCCGAGGATGGACCGATCTGGAAAAATAATTTCACAAATACTTTTTTGCTGGGATCCATGAGATGAGGCTAACAGACCTAACATTAGTTAAACAAAGGCCAGGCGAAACAGTCCCGGAATACATCCAGCAGTTTTGGGACATTAGAAACCGATGCTATAGTTTGAATCTGAGCGATGGACATCTAGCCGAGTTGGCTTTCCAGGGTCTCTTAGCTCTCATTAAAGAGAGGTTTTCTTCGCAGGAGTTCGAGAGTCTGGCGCACCTTGTACAGAAGGTATCGGCTCATGAAAGCCGATTTCAAGAAGCAAAAAAGGAAAAGTTTCAGAGAAGGGTTGCTCAGATGCAAGTTTATTCATCGGGTTCAGATGATGAAGGATCCGATGTTGAGGTTGGATTGGCGAAGTGGGCTAGAAACTAGAAGTCAGTATCATGCCCGTGGGTGAAGGATATCGGCAAGGAGGAGCGATACAATTTTGACATCAATAAAGCCGATAAAATCTTCGATCTATTGCTACAGGAGAAACAGATACAGCTTCCGCCAAATCATATAATTCCATCAACCGAAGAACTAAAGAAGAAGAGGTATTGAAAGTGGCATAACACGATATCACACCACACCAATGAATGTAAAGTTTTTCAGCAACAAATTCAATCGGCCTGCTCGAACAGGGAAGGATCAAGTTTCAGGACAAAAAGCCGATGAAAATAGATGGACATCCATTCCCCGTAAACATGGTTTATGCAGGATCACCAATGAATCAAGCCGATGAAGGAAGGCATTGAGAGCATAGAAGAGTTACTTCATCGCAGCTGATAGATAAATATGCAAGGCGCGAAGAGGAGCAATGGGCTTCATCGTACGAGAAAAGATACAATCCGCATTGGAATTGCCCGTTCTTCCGGTTCTACAGGGATCAAGGGATGAGGTTGCCATCAATTGAAGATTGCCCTGAGTGCAATAATCTGAGGTCTCGGCAGGTTCAGCAGGGAAGGTTTTTGCAAGATCGGCCACTTGAAAAACGAACATCGGTACACAGCCGATTGGGGCCGATCCATGAAGAATGTTTTGAAGAAAACGATGATGAGGAAGTACATGAAAAATGACAAATCCAAAATCCTCAGTGGTGTCCTAGTGGAATATTTACAAAGAATCAAAAGAGAAGGGCACGGCGGTTACGGCACCGAGAGCAACAGGATAAACAACGGCAAGATCAGGAGGAAGCCGATCATCGTCACAAGAGGACTAAACGGGTATGGCGCGTGAAGAGGAAGGACGATGAGGTTGATCCATTGGCTCCAGTAAATATGGTTTTCTTTTTGCCTCTGGAATATAAAGCACTCTCATCTGACGAGGAAGGTAATGAAGAGGTTTTTGCTCAGCTAACCCTGCAACCCGATCAGGCTATATTTGATAAACCTGAGGAATCAGAGCATCGGCATTTGAAGCCATTATATATCAAGGGCTATGTGAATGGGAAGCCGATGACGAAGATGCTGGTTGATAGGGGAGCAGCTGTTAATCTAATGCCGTATGCTACATATCGGAAACTGGAGAAAACCACCGAATATTTGATCAAGACAAATATGGTGTTAAAAGATTTCGGTAGGAATTCATCGGAGGCAAAAGGCGTGTTGAACATGGAATTGACAGTGGGGAACAAGACATTGCCTACCACGTTTTTCGTCATGATGGGAAAGGATCATACAGTCTACTCCTTGCGAGGGATTGGATTCACGCAAATTGTTGCATGCCCTCGACGATGCATCAAAGTCTGATATAGTGGCAAGGAGATCAAGTTGAGATAATCCTAGCAGACCAATCGACCAACATTGCAATTACTGATTTGCCGGTCTGGGAGGCCGATGGTGTCGATTGTTTGTCCGGAAAAGTATGGGAAGGAGATTATCTTAAGGTCACCAGCCAAGGGATACAGCCGATTCGGCAAGTCAGCTCCGAGTTATTACTCTGATGGGCTCCATTGAAGATTTCGAGGGGAAGTTGGGACAAGGGTTTACGTCGGCCGATGATTTAGAAGAGATCGACATAGGACTAGGAGATAGGCCAAGGCCGACGTACATAAGTAAAAAGTTATGCCTTGAATTTCGAGGAGAATTAATAAAACTGTTGAAAGAGTATCGGGATTGTTTTGCTTGGGAATATCATGAGATGCCAGGATTAAGCCGATCAATTGTTGAACATCGGCTTCCTATTAAACCAGGATATCGGCCGTTTAAACAGGCTCCAAGAAGATTTAAAGCGGAGTTATATGAGCCGATCAAAGCAGAAATCACAAGGTTATATGATGCAAAGTTTATAAGGCCGTGCCGATATGCTGAGTGGGTTTCTAATATAATCCCAGTAGAAAAGAAAAATAGAAAATTGAGAATATGTATTGATTTCCGGGATTTGAATAAGGCTACCCCCAAGGATCAGTACCCGATGCTGATAGCAGATTTGTTGGTGGATGCAGCATCAGGCCACAAGATTATTAGCTTCATGGATGGCAATGCAGGATACAATCAAATTTTTATGGTAGAAGAAGATATACATAAGACTGTGTTTCGGTGTCCGGGAGCTATCGGCTTATATGAGTGGGTAGTAATGATATTTGGATTGAAAAGTGCTGGTGCGACTTATCAGAGGGCGATGAATTATATATTTCATGATCTCATCGGCTTGTTAGTGGAAATTTACATCGATGATGTGGTGGTCAAGTCCAAGAGTGATGAAAGTCATACAGCCGATTTGCGAAAAGTGCTGGAAAGGGCAAGGAAATACGGGCTAAGGATGAATCCCAATAAGTGTGCTTTTGGTGTATCGGTTGGCAGTTTTTGGGTTTTATGGTTCATGAGCGAGGAATTGAAGTTAGTCAACGGAGCATTAGAGCCATCAAGAATACAGAACCACCAGTCAACAAGATAGAGCTACAGTCATTGATCGGCAAGATTAATTTTGTGAGGAGATTCATATCAAATTTGTTAGGGAGGATTGAGCCTTTTACTCCGTTGTTGAAATTGAAAGCCAATCAAGAGTTTGTGTGGGGGACAGAACAGCAGAAGGCATTTGATGGAATTAAGAGTTATTTAAGTTCCCCGCCTATTTTGATTCCGCCGTAGAAAGGGGTGCCGTTCAAATTATACTTATCGGCCGATGAGAAATCCATCGGGTCTGTTTTGATACAGGAATTTGAAGGGAAGGAGCGAGTTGTGTTCTATCTGAGCAGAAGGCTTTTGGATGCTGAAGCAAGATACCCTATGGTAGAAAAATTATGCCTTTGTCTATATTTCTCGTGTACAAAGTTAAGGCACTATATTCTATCGGCTGAATGTACAGTGGTTTGCAAAGCCGATGTAGTAAAATACATGTTGTCGGCTCCAGTCTTAAAAGGGCGAGTTGGTAAGTGGGTTTTTGCCCTGACAGAGTTTGACTTGAGATATGAATCGGCTAAAGCGATCAAGGGACAGGCAATAGCCGATTTAATTGTGCAGCACAGAGGAGTTCAGGAAAATTATGTGGAGCCGATCCCGTGGACTTTGTTTTTGATGGATCGGCTTGCAAGCATGGATCTGGTATCGGACTAGTCATTGTATCGCCTCGGGGGGCAAGTTTTGAATTTGCTTTTACAATTAAACCCTATCGGACCAACAATCAAGCGGAATACGAAGCGGTGCTGAAAGGACTTTAACTTTTAAAAGAGATCGGGGCCAATATCATAGAGATTGTTGGAGACTCCTTATTAGTGATCAAGCAGTTGTCTGGGGAATATGAATGCAGGGATGATATTTTAAGATCGTATCATGAAGAATGCAGAGATTTGTTGAAGGATTTCAGGATGGTATCCTTGGATCACATCCCTAGAGAACAGAATTTAGAAGCTAACGATCTTTCACAGATTGCTTCGGGTTATCGGCTGAATAGATAGACTGGGGTTGAAATAGCCGATAGTGATATTCAGGATAAAGCCGATGATTGAAGACAGGAAATAATTGATTATTTACAAAATCCATCGCAATCGGTTTCCAGGAAAACTTCGGTATAGAGCTACTAAGTATGTGTTGCTTGATGGAGAATTATATTATCGGACTTTTAAAGGAGTTCTGCTGAGAAGCCTAAATTTGGAAGAAGCCAAAGTGGTTATGTGCGAAGTGCATGAGGGCGTTTGTGGAACTCATCAATCGGCTCATAAGATGAAATGGATATTGAGAAGAGTAGGATATTTTTGGAAGATTGCTTCAAATATTATAAAGGATGTCAAGATTGCCAGAAATTTGGAAATATACAGCGAGCAGCAGCATCGGCTATGAATCCTATCATCAAATCGTGGCCGTTCAGAGGATGGCAAATTGATATGATCAGCCAGGTTTATCCTCCATCAAGTAAGGGACATAAATTCATATTGGCAGCAACAGATTATTTTACAAAATGGGTGGAAGCGATTCCTTTGAAGAAAGTTACATCCAAAGAAGCGATCGAGTTTGTAAAAGAGAATATAATTTATCGGTTTGGAATTCCTCAGAGATAAATACCGATCAGGGATCTATTTTCGTGTCCGATGAGTTTCAACAGTTTGCTGCCAGTATGGGAATTAAGTTATTGAATTCATCACCTTATTATGCTCAAGCTAATGGACAGGCAGAAGCTTCTAATAAAAGTTTAATCAAGTTAATTAAGCGAAAGATTGATGAACAGCGGCGAAGCTGGCATAGTACAATAGGCTATTCGTTATGGGCCTATCGGATGGCATGTCATGGGTCTACTCGGGTGCCACCATACCAATTAGTATATGGACATGAAGCAGTTTTGCCTTGGGAGACTATCATCGGCTCTAGGAGAATTTCTTTGCAAAATCAATTGACAGCCGATGATTATTATAATTTGATGACAGATGAACTCGAGGATTTGGCTCAGAATCGGTTAAGGGCGCTGGAAAGGATAAAGGAAAATAAAGCTAGGGTGGCTAAGCATTATAACAAAAAGGTGATGAATAAATTGTTTGCTGAGGGAGATCTTGTATGGAAATTGATTTTGCCGATCGGGTCTAGAAATAGTAAATTCAGAAAGTGGTCGCCTAATTGGGAAGGGCCCTATCGGATTAATCGTTGTGTACCTAGCAATACTTACATATTGGAAGATCTTGAGGGGACAGAGTTTGCTAAAGCGCTTAAAGGGAAATATCTCAAGAAATATTATCCGAGTGTTTGGATCAACTCCTAAATCGGTTGAGTGTGGCCGATTTCTGAAATAGTTCAAAGCAAAAGCCGATGTTGTTACGTCGCCTAAAGATAGCTGATATCAATTCGTATCGCCTTTAGATAAAACAAAGAAAAATATTATTAGGGGAAGATTGAAAGGAACATGCAACAGAACCGATCAGATTATATTACAACAAAAAAGGGATTGTTTCAGAGCAACGTCATAATCATCAATGTTAAGATTTTACAAGAAGTTTTGAATTGTTTCGATCACGCGTAGGCGGATCTGGTCAATCTCATCAATAGCATGAATGTCTTCTTCATCGGAGTCTGGGATAGTCTTTAAGTTTTTGCGCCGATGGACAACTTGACGCACTGCTGCTGCAACCTTGGCTTCTTGGTTTTGTATAGCTTGTGGCAGGCCGATGAGCTGGGATTCTGTTGTTTCGAGCTCCTTGCGGATTTTTTCAAGTTCTGCCAGCAAATCGGCTTCCCTTTTCTTCAGCTGGTCTAGTTTGGATTGGAGTTCTTGAGGGGCAGCTGCCATATCGTCAAGCTTTTTCTTTTCTGTCTGAGCTGATAGCCGATCGCTTTGGATATCTTGGACTATTTTCTGTTGATCAGCACGATCAGCTATACGTTGCCTGAGCTTGATGAGTTGGAATCTGTGGGATTCCAGATATGCTGCAGGAGTCAATGCGTCGACGAGCTCTTCGGGCAAATGATGCTCAATTTCTGCAAATCTTGCCCGGATCGGCCCACAGTCTTCCACCAAAGCGTCGATCGGGTTTTCTAGCAGACGAGTGATATTCAGCAAGTATTCGTGCACGTCGGCTGAGAAAGATGGTTTGGTTACCGCGCTGGTGGCTGTTGCTTCGTCTGCCTCTAAGTACTTGCCGATGTCGAAGGAGAACAAATCGGCTAAGGACTGCAAATTGACATCGGTAAAGGAATCAGTAAAGAGTTAGAATGAAATGTGGATGTAAAGAGATTACCTGAGGCGGCGGCTTGAGCGGCATCGGCATCAAGTGGATGAGTGGGTTGTTCTTCAGGATGGCCGATGCCTGATGGTGAAGTAGTAAGAACGGCCTCAACGACGGCTTGGGGGCTGGGTGCTGGAGTTGGAACGGCTGGAGAAGTCATCGGCTCGATGCTTGTAAGGATGTTAGGTGAAGGTTGAGGTTCGGGAGCTGTCGATGCTTTGCACCGGCAATAAAACTATGGGGCTACTCGGCAACCTGGAATTCGGTGGATTGCAGAGGAACACAAGGAAGGTTTATACTGGTTCAGGCCCTCAATGTGAGGTAATACCCTACGTCTAGTTGTGGTGTTATTCCTTTGAAGTATTTTGTGGATCGATGATCTCTTCTATTGTCTCCTGCCCCCATGGGGCGCCCTGCCTCCCTTTTTATACTAAGGGACAGGGGTACATGATAAGGATCCCAACCGGATACAGTTAAGGGATTTCCTTCTTAGAGATAATAACCTATCTGACTAAGACTGTCTTTCCCCCATTGTACAAGGTAAAGTCTGCCGGGTGCTATCTTATCTCTAATTACATGGTTCAGCCCATCCTCTATCCGAGTGGCCCAATACAAATGGTGAGGTACCCGAGGCCCATGGCCTCCACAGTAGCCCCTGAGACCTTCATAGTTAAGTCACAGCTGATGCCGAGTGCTCTTCCTCCACGGTGAAGATGGCCCGAGTGCGATGCTCCCGAGTACTCTTTGTCTGAGTGCTTCTTCTTCCCGAGTCCAGGTTCATGTTAGATGGCAGCGAGGCTATGAAGGGCTTCATGTAGTTATATAAATAGTGTGCGCCGAATAGGCGCACCTATTAGGTGTAGCCCCCCGACTTTGTGCTTAATTGTGAAGACAATTAAACATAAAGTCAAAGACCTTTAACCTGATAATTGTCCCGAGTAGATTACTACTGGTAAATAAGATTCTTCGGTATCATGTCAACCGGAATAAGCTTTATAGTCTTGCCGAGTAGAGAACTACTCGTATGTAAGACTCTTCGACTTCATGTCAGTCGGAATAGATGTTTATAGTCTTGTCGAGTAGGATGCTACTCATATATGGGACTCTTTAGCTTCATGTCAGCTGGAAAAAGAAGGTTTATAGTCTTTCCCGAGTGGCGTCCCACTCAGAAGTTAGACTCCTCCGCGTCATGTCGGCGGGAAAAAATATTTATAGTCTCTCTCGAGTAGTGCACTACTCGAAAGTTAGACTCTTCAGCATCATATCAGCCGGAATAATGTTGCTCATGGCAACTGGTGGCCACGCAAGTAGGCCGAATACCACTTTATGAAAATAAATCCATGATGTGGTAAGGTGTACTCGAGAAAGATACCTGCGTCCCCAATTTGAATGAAGACCAGCTTGTGATCCTTGTAAGGATATATCCTCGAGACCTAGCGGATAAAGCAGACACCCAAACATATATGTTTAGCAATAAGGCTCTCATGAAGCATATCTGTTTACCTCATCGGCTCCTGTTGGTAGCACCAGCGCTATAATTTCAACTCAGCCTGCAGGCAGCCCACATGGAGCATGCTACCGTAGGAACTCATATCTTGATGGCCCAGTGTCGACTGTGTAGGCCCAAGCCCATTTAGTCGGCACCGGTTCTTATAAAATATGGGAAGAGAGAAAGAAATCCCGTCATCTTCCCCAAATCGTCCAATCGCTTCATCTTCCGCTTCTGCGCCCAACTTTTCGTCTCTTGCTCGGCTAGGGTTAACTGTTTCTGCTGCTTCCTGCTCGAACTCGGGCGACGTTGGTCTGCTTTGTTTGTTCCAAGCTCCCGATTTATTTTTCCCCCAAATCTCTTTGCTTCCAATCATGCCGAAAGCTTCGGATCCAGCAGGGTCACTGGGGAATACTTGGCCGACGTCAGATTGCGGCTCGGTGAAGCTATCGTTAATGGAGAAGCACCTGAAGTTGCCGAGCCAAGAGGTGATTCGCTGGCGGCCGGCTAAGGGTGAGTCAGCTCCAAATCCCCGATCTGGCGAAACGGTTGTCTTCACTTCTTTTTTCGACCGGAGTTTGTGCCTCCCTTCTTCTGATTTCTTCTGCCGAATCCTTGACTTCTATAAGCTGGAGTTGTACTTAGCGGAGTCCTGTGTTTTTAATAAACAGTCGCTACCCCCTGGTATGTGCCGCTTTCCTAATCAAACTCAATCCTCCAGATCTCCATCTTTGTTACTCTATGTGAGTGTTATTTGGGCGTGGAACCCCATTTCAATCTTTTTAGGCATTTGTTCCACGTCAAGCCCCAGCCGTCCAAAAATAGCATCAATGTGATTGGGGGGGCTGGTCTTCAATTGAGGAGCGATAGGAAAAAGTCGTATCTTGATCTTCCCTTGAAGTCCTCTTTGAAGGGCTGGCACAAGGAATGGTTTTATTGTGCCGATCTGGCTCCTTCTTTGCGTCCATTCACTGGCTTGCCACCGGTGGTTCTGTCGAGCTGGTCGGCAGACCCAACCTCCGAGGAGATGGGCCAAGTGCTCGAGCTGCTGAAGAGGCTGAGTAACTTCAAGGATTCCGGCCTAACTGGACCCTAGGTAGCCAGGAGATTCTTGACTCGGCACTTCCAACCTCTGAAGCTGAGGAGCGCATTTGGCTGGGATTACCAGGGGAAACACGATCCTGACCGAATCAGCCATGAGGCGGCCGACAAGTTGAAGGTGACGGAGACCCTGTTTGGATATTTCTCCAGTGGGGTGATTGAGACCGAAGACAAAAAGCGTCGGATTGCTTCCTTTAGGCGTAGTTGGCCCCGTGCCAAGGTAACCTCCATCTCTCCTTTGTAGTAAACAATTGTGGGCTTGCTTGTGCAATTGCCCAGCATCACGCGATGTACTTCGTGAAATCTTCTGTAGTGGTGCGAGGAGTTTGATGAAGACTCGCGTCCACTGTCGGCCATCAGATCGCCCAAAAGGCCGAGGAGCCCCGCAGCTGCCCACCCCGACTCCAAGAAGGCTGGGAAAAGACCTAAGGTTCGCCGGGGTGAAGGAGCCATGACACCACGGGTCACGGTAGGAGGACTGAAGATAAATGACACTGCCACCGTGACACCCAGGCGATCAAGCCCCAGGGTAAAACCCGCAGAGCCGAGGACAACATTGCTGGGCCTGGCAATTGGACTGCCAAGTAGCCAGCCCGAGGAGACGTCGCCGAGTTCGGAGGTGCCTAAGCCAGCCGCCCCGGAGGCGGGGCTAGCTCAAGCTGATGAGCCGCCGTCGATAGAGACGCCGACTATCCCAGCTGCTGGATGCGCAGCGCCGGGGCCCGGATCACCTGGTGGGAGACTCAGGTTCTCCAAGAGGTAAGCTGCTCCGGGTCTTCTGTGTGTCTTGTTTGTTGAAGCGATATTGTGATGTCTTATTCTGTCGTGCAGGAAACGTGTCGACATTGATCTCAAGGAGACCGCTCCTCCTGAAGAGCCTGCCCCAGCCGAGCCAGTGCCCGTGAGCACACCTGCTGAGCCGGAGGCCAACCCAGTCACGGAGATTGAGGTGGTCCCGACTGCAGGGCTGCTGGCACCACCCGACCAAGGGGCAGTTACTAAGGCCGCTGCCCTAGCCCCTGAGTTGCCGCCTCCTGCGGAAGTTGCTGTCGGAGCCCCCGAGATAATCCCCGAGGGCGCAGGGGATGCCGGCATGGAGGCCGGGACCCTGTCGCCGTCTTGGTTGTCGTCGTCGCCGTCGCCGCCACCAGAGATTCCAGAGCTGCCTCAGATCAAAGCTGCTCCGCGTAGGATGCCCCGGACCTTCACCTGGACGGCGCCTGATGGGACCGTGAAGAGTTTCCGGCTTAACGATGCTGCAGCGCAGAGGGAACGCGAAAGGCTGCTCCGAGTCGCCCTTGCTGGGTCCGAGGCAGTTCGGGTACCATCCTTGTTATGACGATTAGGTGGTCTTGCTGTTTTGACATCTTGATTTGATCTTCAACTTATTCTCTCCCTGAGCAGGATCTTGTTGACCGCAACGAGGCGATGACGAAGATCTTGGTTGAAATGGCCCCCCATCTTGCAGAGTTAGAGCAGCTCCGGGCGTTGAAGGCCGAGATGGAGGAGCGCCACGCGGGAAGGGAAGCCTAGCTGAGCGAGGGTGTCACCCAGCTCAGGGAGAAGACTTGGGCCCAAGCCGGAACGATTAGAGGTAAATTCTCTGAGTGCATCATCCCAACTGAACCATTGACATATGTGTCCAGCCATGTTGTTCCCGACTACCCAGTTGTGTCTTGACCGCACGGTTGAGCTCTTGGCTAATCTGTTGTGCAGCCCTCGAAGCAGAGTTAAAGACCTGGACAGAGAGGGAAGCTCAGCTGAAAGAGGCCGAGGAAGCCAGGGCCGATCTTGAAAAGGTCAAGGCCGACCTGACATAGGCCAACACCGAGCTTGAACGGGAGAAGGCCGAGTTAAAAGTGGCCGTCGTCAAGCTTGGTAAGGAGAAAGCCGAACTGGAGAAGACCGTGGCCGGGTGGGAGGCTGACTACGAAAGTAAGTCCCCAACCTGACCTTGATCTTAACCAATCCACTAGTCATTCCCTCTACGACCGAGCCTAACAAGTTTACTTGTCGGTGGACCTGAACAGATATGAGAACCAATGTCCAAGCCCAGTATCGGTTTTACATAGAGGAGATAGAGCTTATCAGGGAGTCACGGGAGGCCCTCGTCGGGTCCGTGAAAGGGCTCCTTGATCTCATAGATCCCCGGCCGGTAGGGACCAGCTGCAGCAGGATTCCCCAAGTGATGACGCGCATTGACGACGCACCAAGTGCCCTGAAGAGGTACTCGGATGAGCGTGTCATTGCCGGCGTGGCCCAAACTCTAGCGAGACCAAGTCCATCTACCCGAGGGCAAATATAGAAGCCATCGGGGAGGGGTTTGCCGAGGAGACGACGCCTGAGGAGGCGCTGGAGCTGATCGCCCAGGCGAAGCCGACTGCTGAAGCCATTACCCGAGACCTGGGTCTGTAAGGGCAACATGTTATGTAGTCGGTATATATAAGATTTTGTATAAAGCATGTGTAAATATATGCGCACTGCCGCCAAGCTCTGAAGTATTACTCAGCTGTCATCAGCCTTACCCGACTGTGTAGTCTACACCGAGTTAATCTGTCGAAACTTAATAAAACCGTTCACTATAAAGAACTATACTCAGGCAAACATGACAATCGAAATAAGACTTCAAAACTGAGTAAGACAGGCTCGTATATTATTGACAGCACACATATAATACATGCAGCCCCCGACGCACTACTCGGTTGACACAAGCGACGTAGTGAGTCAGAGGAACTGTACACATGAAAAAGTAGAGAACTCAGGTATAGAAAGGACGTAGCTGTTCTATGTTCCATGAGTTGCTGATGAGGGCACCGTCTTCAGTCTTCAGTCGGTAGGCGCCTGGCCGCGTGACCTCGGCTATAATGAACGGCCCTTCCTAGATTGGGGATAGTTTGTGCCTGTCTTTGGTGGTTTGTATTTTCCTGAGGACGAGATCCCCAACCAAAAAGGCGCGGCCACGGACATTGCGATTGTGGTAGCGACACAGGCCTTGAAGATACCTTGCAGACTGGAATGTTGCGGTGTCCCTTGCTTCTTCCAACTGATCTAGCTCGACCAGTCGGGCATTATGTGAGTCGTCTTTTGAGTAAGCCCGGACTCGCGGAGAACCGAACTCTAACTCTGTCGGTAGCATAGCTTCAGCACCGTAGACCAGAAAGAAAGGGGATTGCCCTGTTGCCCGACTAACCGTGGTTCTGAGAGACCAGAGAACGAAAGGGAGTTCTTGTACCCACCGGCCCGCATATGGTTGTAGTCGGTCGAATATTCTGGTCTTGATGCCTTGTAGGACCATACCATTGGCTCGTTCGACCTGCCCGTTGCTTCGTGGGTGTGCCATGGATGCATAGCAGATCTTGATGCCGAAGTCTTCACAGAAGTCTTGAAATACACCGCCCGTGAACTGAGTACCGTTGTCGGTGATGATGCGGTTGGGAACTCCGAATCGGTATAGTATACTCATGATGAAGTCCTTCGCTCATGCCACTGTTATGGTGGCAACGGGTTTAGCTTCAATCCACTTGGTGAATTTATCCATCGCGACGAATAGATGTGTATACCCTCCTGGCGCTTTCTTGAAAGGTCCGACCATGTCGAGCCCCCATACTGCGAATGGCCAAGAAAGAGGGATCGTTTGAAGTTCCTGGGCTGGGAGTTTTGTCTGCCTTGCGTAGAACTGGCAACCCTCGCACTTGAGAACGATGTCCTTGGCGTCTGTTACTGCTGTTGACCAGAAGAATCCCTATCGGTAAGCCTTTCCGACTAACATCCTGGATGTGGCGTGGTTGCCACATACGCCCGAGTGGATCGACTGTAGAATCTGCTTGCCCTCCTCGGTGGTGACGCAGCACATGAGGACACCGGATGCGCTTCTTCGGTATAGGTCTTCTCCGACTAGCAGGAAGCTTTTGCCTCGACGCTTGATCTGTTCAGCGTGACTGTGATCTTCTGGGAGTTCGTTGTCTAGGAGAAATTTGACAACAGGAGTCCTCCAGTCTTGACATATGTGCAGCACCTCGTCTATGGTCGCGGTAGGTTCGCCTCCCGACTGCTCCGGCGCCGGTTTCTTCTTGACTGATGGCTCTAGAAGTTGTTCGATGAAGATTCCAATCGGAACCGCTTCTCGCTTGGATCCCATGTTGGCCAGCTCATCTGCCGCGTCGTTGTATTGGCGTAGGACATGTGTTATTTTCAGCCCGTCGAACTTGTTTTCCAGCTTGCGGACCTCCTGACAATATGCCGCCATGGTGTCGTCGAGGCAAGTCCAGTCCTTCATGACTTGGTTCACCACAAGTTGGGAATCTCCGCGCTCAACCAGTCGACGTATGCCGAATGATATAGCGATGCGAAGCCCATGGATGAGTGCCTCGTACTCGGTGACATTGTGGGAAGCCGGGAAGTGGATTTGTAGAACGTACTTCAGTTTTTTGCCGATGGGAGATGTCAGTATGACTCCAGCCCCGGCGCCGCCGATCCGTAAAGAACCGTCGAAGTACATTGTCCAGTACTCTAGCTTTGCTGTTGAAGTAGGCAGTTGAACCTCCGTCCACTCGGCCACGAAGTCGGCTAGAGCTTGTGATTTGATTGCTGTCCGTGGCTGGAAGGTGATGTCGAACGCCATTAGCTCGAGTGCCCATTTAGCGATTCGGCCAGTGGCCTCGCGATTATGAAGGACATCCCCAAGTGGAAAGGCTGTGACCACCGTGACTTGATGTGCTTGGAAGTAATGCACCAGCTTCCGGACTGTTATAAGTAGGCCGTATAGTAGCTTCTGGACCTGCGGATATCGCGTCTTCGAGTCAGCAAGCACCTCGCTGACAAAATAGATTGGCCGTTGTATTTTTTGAATATGACCCTGTTCGGATCATTCAACCACCAGTACCATTCTGACTACCTGAGATGTTGCCGCCAGATATAGCATTAGCGGTTCCTGGGGCATAGGTGACGCCAACACGAGAGGTGATGTGAGAAATTGCTTGAAATCTTCGAAGGCTTGCTGGGCTTCCAGAGTCCATTGGAAATTGTCTGCCTTTTTGAGTAGTTTGAAGAAGGGCATACCCCGTTCACCCAGTCGGGATATAAACCGGCTGAGTGCCACCATGCAGCCCATCAGCTTCTGGACGTCTTTAAGGTTAGTCGGGGGAGCCATGTTCCTGATGGCGTTGACTTTCTCCGGGTTCGCCTCGATGCCGCGATGTGAGACGATGAAGCCGAGTAACTTGCCGGATGGCACTCCGAAGGTGCATTTTTCCGGGTTCAACTTCATCTTGAATCATCGAAGATTTTGGAAGGTTTCTTCGAGGTCAGCAATGAGGTCTTCTTTGGACTTGGTCTTGATCACCACGTCGTCGACGTAGGCTTCCACGTTGCGCCCGATCTGAGTTTGCAGGCACCGCTGAATTACCCGTTGATAGGTTGCTCTAGCGTTCTTCAAACCGAACGGCATTGTGATGTAGCAGTACGCTCCAAACAGCGTGATGAAAGATGTCTTTAAGCAGTCTTCCTCCCTCAGGCTGATTTGATGGTATCCCGAATAGCAGTCGAGAAAGCTGAGTAAATCGCACCCGGCCATGGAATCAACCACCTGATCTATCCTGGGAAGACCAAATGGGTCCTTGGGGCATGCTTTATTTAAGTCAGTGTAGTCGACGCACATGCGCCATTTACCGTTTTTCTACCGGACTAGTACAGGGTTTGCCAGCCAATCTGGGTGATAAACCTCCTTGATGAACCCGGCTGCGAGGAGCTTGGTGATCTCCTCCCGGATAGCATCCTTGCGGTCTTGAGCGAAGCGCCGCAGCCGTTGCTTGATAGGCTTGGCGTCTGTCTTCACGTTTAGGGCGTGCTCGATCACCTTCCTTGGTACGCCCGGCATGTCGGACGGTTTCCACGCAAAGATGTCTTTGTTGGCTTGGAGGAAGGTGACGAGCGCGTCTTCCTATTTGGGGTCGAGTCCGATCCCGACTAGGGCAGTCTTGGAGGGGTCGGAAGGGTCCAGGGGGGATCTTCTTCGTGTCGGAGTCCGCTGAAATTCCCGACTTCGCTACCTTTTTCGCCGGAACTTGATCCTGCTCGACTTCTGTTGTGATGGCTTGCCGAATGCTACCGCGCCCGACTACCGCCTCTTGTGATTGAGCCAGTTCGTAACTCTCCTTGTCGCAGGTGAAGGCTTGCTTGACGTCGCTGCGGAGGGAGAGGACTCCTACTGGCCCAGGCATCTTGATCACCATATATGTGTAGTGCGGTATGGCCATAAATTTGGCGAGCGCCGATCGTCCGAGTATCGCGTGGTACGCGGTCTCGAAGTCAGCAACCTCGAAGCAGACGTTTTCCGTGCGGAAGTTATCCCGCGTGCCGAAGGTGACCGGCAAGGTTATCTGCCCGAGTGGGGTTGATGACAGGGCGGGAATTATCCCGTAGAAGGGCGCAGTACTCGGCCGTAGTTCTGAACGAGGAATCTTCATCTCATCCAAAGTCTTGGCGAATAGGATGTTGAGTGCGCTGCCTCTGTCGATGAGAGTTTTCTTCAGCCTGATGTTTCTAACGACCGGGTCCAGGACGAGTGGATAACGTCCCGGGTGCGAAACCCGATCTGGGTGATCTGCGCGGTTGAAGGTAATGGCCATCTCTGACCAGCGCAGGTACTGGGGGGTATCCGTCGTGGAGACCGCGTTGATGTCCCGCGCTGATAGCTTTTGCTTGTGCTTGGACTCGTATGCGTGCAGCCCCCTGAAGATGTGGTTGAGCTCGGCTTGGGGATCTTGGAAATCTTCAGCCGGGCCGGAGTCTGGCTTGTCCTTTGTCCTTGTCGGCACCAGACGATGAAGCCTGCTCAGAGGCAAACTTCTTGAGCATGTAACAGTCTTTGGCTGCGTGCTTGCCCTTGGGGTGGAAGGGGCATGGCCTGCTCATCACTTTCTGGAAGTTGTTGTTCCGCTAGGGCCGCAATCGACTGCGCTCCATATTGGCCATCTCGCTGTCCGACTTCCGCTTGCGGCTGCCAGACTTGTTCTGAGACGGCTCGTTGTCGGCTTTCGCCTTCTGGTCTTTCTATCGGTGCTCCTTCTTCTCGTCGAGGGCCTCAGCGACCGCTTCGGCCGAGTCGGCGTATTTGTTGGCCATGTCGAAGAGAGCCCGGACCGTGGATGGTGGCTTCCAAGTGAACTTTGCAATGAGCGGGGCGTCCTTTACTCCCTTAGGGAAGGCTGCGATGACGGCCTCGTCTTTGACAGTTGGGATTTGATTGCGCTTCTCGGAGAACCTCTTGATGAATTCGTGCAGAGACTCGTTCTTCTTTTGATGGAGTTGATAAAGATCGTGCTCCGAAGACGGTCTCTCGTAGGTCTCGGCCCATCCTCTATCCGAGTGGCCCAATACAGATGGTGAGGTACCCGGGGCCCATGGCCTCCACAGGGGCCGATGACTTGAGCAGGAAATAAGATCAATAATGTAAAGATGGGAAACAGATAATAATATCAAGACTCAGCACATACCCGTAGAGATGAAGGGGCCGGTGTTGTTTGAATAGCAGGTGGCGCCGTGACCGCGACATTGGCACTGGTTTTCTGCTTCTTTTGAGAAGGGCGAGACGCCAGCTTCTTGTGTTTTGGTCCTGTCGACCGTGGCGCCCGGAGAAGAGCCGATGGAGTGGGAGCACCATGCCCTAAGTGCGGATTGGCCGATGGTGATTGGTATAAGATCGGCCGGCCACTGGTGCTTGTTCGGTGGCTCCACGTCGACAGCCTGCAATATTAGATTATAAGAGATGATCGGAGATGGTGATTAAGGCTTATGGGATGTTACCTCTTCATCGGATTCGATGTAGTTGGCGTTGAGGCGAGAGCAGTAATGGATGGCCGATGAGTTGAACAGGTGTTTCTTCCATTCTGACCACCATCGGGCAAAGAGCTTTGTATTGGCGGTACATACTTCCACGTCGGTGGCGGTGCCCAGAGGTAGGGATTCTGTTAGAGTCCGCATCCGATCATACTCTAAACCACTGTTGACGTTTCCCCGGGCCTGAAGTTTGTCAATGAAGAATAGGCCGATTGGAAGTTGACCGAGACAAAGTTGGCGGGAGCCGACCGTTGGATGATAGAATTCATATGATGGTTGTGATCGGCCCTGAGAGAAGCCAATCGGCAGTAGGCAAGGAGTAATAGCCGATAGAAATATGGTCTTCGACTCATCGTCGGCCAGAGCATCAAGTGGATTGAAATTGGAAGGCATCTTGAACAATGATGCATCGTCATATGCGAACCAAAGTGTGGCCTCCCTGGTGAAGCCATAATAAAACCCTTTGAACCATTGGCTGAGTCCGGCGGGTGTCATTTTGCAGCCAGGGAGGGCCGATGCGGCTTTGCCCACGGAGATACAACGGCAGTAGATGGGTTCTTGATCTTCTGGATGATCGGCTGGGAAAGATTGATTGAGGAAGGATGTCTCAGGAATGGCCTTGGATGTGTAGATGTTGAGCCATAATTGCACAAACCACCAAGGACCCCCCAATATGGCCGACTGGATGGCCGGCCGATAGCTTAATTGCCACCTGATGTAGCAATTGATAAGTGGCGCCGAGGAGATATTGCCCCAAGGGGATTTGTTTCCGGTCAGCCAAGTGTCGATGTTTTACACCGGCAATAAATATATGGGGCTAGTCGGCGGATGTAAACTCGGTGGATTGCAAAGGAACACAGAGGGATTTTATACTGGTTCAGGCCCTCAATGTGAGGTAATACCCTACGTCCAGTTTGTATGTATTCCTTTGAGGATATACGGTGGTGGTTCTGATGAACTTATGTGCACCTACGAGCTTATGTGTGCTCTTCTCTGCTTCTGTGAGCTCGTGCCCTCAGGGGGCGCCCTGCCTCCCCTTATATACTGGGGGACAGGGTTACAAGGTAGGAGTCCCCGTCGGATTACAACTAGGAGATCTCCCCTTAGAGATATAACGCACCCGACTAGGACTGTATATTCCTTTCTATACAAGGCGAAGTCTGCCGAATCTAGCTATATCTCTAATTACAAGGCTAGGCCCATCCTCTATCCGAGTGGCCCATATGCTTGTCATGAGGTACCCGGGGCCCATGGCACCCACAGTATCCCCCGAGACCTTCATAGTTGAGTCACAGCTGATGCCAAGTGCTCATCCTCCACGGTGAAGTCTTCCCGAGTGCATTGCTCCCGAGTGCTCTTTGTCTGAGTGCTGCTTCTCCCGAGTCCTGCTTCATGTCAGCTGGCAGCGAGGCTATGAAGGGCTCCATGTAGATGTTGGAATAGTGTGCGCCGAATAGGCGCACCTATTAGGTGTAGCCCCCGACTTTGTGCTTAATTGTGAAAACAATTAAACATGAAGTCAAAGATCTTTAACCTGGTAGTCTTTCCCGAGTAGATTACTACTGGTATATGAGACTCTTCGGTATCATGTCAACCGGAATATGATTTATAGTCTTGCCGAGTAAGATGTTACTCGTATATAGGACTCTTCGACTTCATGTCAGTCGGAATGTGTGTTTATAGTCTTGCCGAGTAGGATGCTACTCGTATATGGGACTCTTCAGCGTCATGTCAGCTGGAAAGAGAGGTTTATAGTCTTTCCCGAGTAGTATACTACTCGAAAATCAGACTCATCAGCTTCATGTCAGCTGGAAAAGGTGTTTATAGTCTTTCCCGAGTGGCGTCCCATTCGGAAGTTAGACTCTTCAGCTCGTCAGCTGGAAGATTGTTTATAGTCTTTCCCGAGTAGTGCACTACTCGAAGGTTAGACTCATCCGCGTCATGTCAGCGGGAATGAGAATTTTATAGTCTCTCCCGAGTAGTGTACTACTCGAAAGTTAGACTCATCCGCGTCATGTCAGCGGGAATAATGCTGCTCATGGCAACTGGTGGCCACGCATGTAGGCCGAGTACCACTGTATGAAAAATAAATCCATTACGTGGTTAGGTGTACTCGAGAGAGATACCTGCATCTCCAATTTTAATGAAGACCAGCTTGTGATCCTTGTAAGGATGTATCCTCGAGACCTGGTGGATAAGACAGATACCCAAACATATATGTTTAGCAATAAGGCTCTCATGAAGCATATCTGTTTACCTCATCGGTTCCTGTGGGTAGCACCAGCGCTATAATTTCAACTCAGCCTGCGGGCGGCCCACATGGAGCATGCTACTGTAGGAACTCATATCTTGGTGGCTGCTACCAAATAAGCCGGCCTGAGCCGACCTATCCAGCATAGCTCTAGAGAAGTATCATCCATCGCATGTCAGGATGAGTTTTTTGGTGTTGGTAACCGCAATCAGCCAGAGAAATCCTTATTCGCAAGCCTTTCCGACTTACGTTCTGGATGCAAACTGGTTGCCACGTAAGCCTGAGTGGGTATAATGCAGGATCTGCTTGCCCTCCTCAGGTGTGACACAGTGCATGAGAACTCCGGATGCACTTTGACGATATAAGTCTTCTCTGACTTGGGTAAAGCCGAACAAGGTACCCGAACCTTGCATTAGCAGAGGGTTCGGCTGGCGACCCTCATGGGGCGTACCCTATCCAACAGAATTATAGCCAAGCTAGGCACCCGAACCTTGCATTAGCATAGGATTCGGCTAGCGACCCTCATGGGGCGTACCCAACCTGACAGAACCGTGACCAAATAAGGTACCCGAACCTAGCATTAGCGTAGGATTCGGCTGGCGACCCTCATGGGGCGTACCCTATTTAGCCGAGTGGTATACAGCCCCGACTGGCGCCGGGGGCCGATTGTTGGCTTGCATGGAGCGTAGTCGGGGAAGATGACGTCCCGACTGGCGCAAGTACTCGGTGAGTAGCCCTCATGGAGCATCCCGAGTGTATTTTGGCAGACTTGTCTAGCCCCCGAGCGTAGGAGATGGGCTCGTAGCCCTGAGTTCCTGTCACGCGTATCCGGAGCTGGGCCTGCAATATAAAGATATCGGATGAGTAGCATCTGATGATGAAAACAATCATCCGAATTAAATGTATTTTACAATATATGTAAATACGTGTTCTCCCTCTTTTTGATATTAATTTCCTCGAGTAGTTGACCCCTTATGTTTAAGCACTCTGCCCGACTAGTCATAGCCCCCTAGCGTCGGGAGTTGGCTCATGGCTCTTTCCCAGGCACGCGTTTTGGGTGACTTGAGTTCGTCTTACATGGAGCAGAGTTTCACGGATCGAGATTTATGCTACTCGAGTACTTTTGTAATCATTTAAGAGCAAAAACGGAAAAAAGTAAATGCGCAGCTTGTACACCTATTAGGTGTAAGCGGCTGTGGCACTAGCAAGGCCGAGTAAGGAGATGTTTATCAGAAAGCGACTTAGCTGTTCGGTATTTGGGAGTGGGGATGCCATCCTCGTGTTTGAGCTTGTGAGCCCCCGAGCATGTCGCTTGTTATTCTGATAATCTTCAGTTGTTGAAGGTCGAAGGCGGTTGTGACCGACTGCCACAATAGAGCCGTCTGACTTGCGTTTGCGATTCCCAGCTTTAGTCGGGACCGCGTCGTCGGTGTCGTCCCGCTTCTTCTGTCAGGGTGACTTGTTGTCATCGAGGGCCTCGGCAACAGCGTGAGCCGAGTCGGCGTACTTGTTTGCCATGTCGAATAGGGCCTTGACAGAGTTGGGAGGCTTCCGCGTGAATTTGTCGATGAACGAGGTGTCTCTGACTCCTTTTCGAAAGGCGGCGATGATGACCTCGTCCTTGATCTTCGGGATTGAGTTCCTCCTCTCAGAAAACCTCTTGATGAAGTCACGAAGAGACTCGTTCTTCCTTTGGCGCAACTGATATAGGTCGTACTCGGAAGATGGCCTCTCGTATGTTCCCTGGAAGTTGGTGATGAACCGTTCCCGGAGTTCTCCCCAAGAGCCGATTGATCGCTTTGGGAGTCCTGTTAGCCATGTCCTCGCTGAGTCGGCTAAAGCGACTGGGAGGTAGTTAGCCATGACTTTGTGATTTCCTCCAGCTGCTCGGATCGCCAGAGTGTAGACCGTGAGCCAGGACTCGGGATTGGTCTTGCCGTCGTATTTGTCGATGCCTGTAGGCTTGAAACCCGGCGGCCAGTCGACCTGTTGTAGCTCCTGGGTGAAGGCTGGTATGCCTCCATCGTCATGAGGACTCCGACCCCGACTACGGCGGCGAAACCGCTCGTGATGGAGGCCGAAATGCTCGTTCTCGTCTTCCAGTTGGCGTTGCTCGTCTTCTTCTCGTTCGCGGCGCCGAGCATTGGTGTCCTGCCGAAGATCATGCCATAGTTGGCCTCGGAGATCCCGGTTGTCCCGACGGTCACTTCGACGTTGCCGGTTGTTGTTTGGGTTGCCGAGTGACGTCTGACGTGCCGCCGTATGCAGCTGACTGGAGCCAGCCGCGCGGCATCGCTTTGAGGTAGACGAGACTGCCGTTGGGAATGTCGACCGATTGGTCGGTATGAGGGTATCGCCCGACTGTTGGTGCTGCTGACATGCAGCAGCGGTAAGCATGGCTTTTATCCTTGCAATCGTCGGGGTGGCCTGGTGATCAGGCCCAAGTTGGACCGTGTCCAGTAGGGTTGCGGCGGCCACGATGTTCTGTTGTGGCGTGACGAAGACGTCGTGGTCGCCGACTCGGGTTTGGAGGGCTTGTTGCTGAGCAGTCCGCCCGGCTCTGCGTAGATCGTCGTTGCGGGCGCGCAGGCGTCTTGCTTCTTCCTCTTGTTGTTCTCGCAGTCGGCTGGCCTCCTCCTCTTGTGGCTCGTGTCGTCGGCATGATTCCTGAATAGGAGTCGAGCCTCTGGATGCCATGAAAATTTCTCGTGGCGGAGTGAAGCTTGCCGAGCTGGTATCCGACTTAGAGTCGTAGTCCGACTGGAAGTCGGAGTCCGACTGAGAGTCGTAGTCGGAATAGTTGATGGGGGTGATTACCACTCCGACCTCCCTAGATCCGATCTCGAGCGGCTCGGGGCCGTATCCGAGTCGAACTCCAGGGGATCGGGTTTGCCGCGTCGGACGTAGGTTGTAGATATCCGCGGCGTCGCCGAGTCCGAACGGGAAATTGACGATCTCTTCCCTTCTCGGCCCGATCTCGGCCGGCTCGAAACCGAGTCCGAGTCGAACACTGAAAGGAAGAGTTGTCCCTGGGCTCGGGCGTATAGGAGATCGCCGCAGCATGTCGTCGAGGATTGCCGCAGCGTCGTGTGGGCCGACTGGCGCGGAGTCGGCTGGTTCCTCGACCGGTTGGATCGTGTCCATGTCGGCCAAGGTGAGATTGCCGATCTGGTCGGCGATGACGTCGAGGCTTCTGAATGCGATTGTATCTCCGGGGGAGAGTTCGCCGCCGTCGACTTTGGTTGCTGGATCCATCGAGCTTGTAGACGTAGATCGCGCCGATCCCCTACCTGGCGCGCCAACTGTCGATGTTTTACACCGGCAATAAATATATGGGGCTAGTCGGCGGATGTAAACTCGGTGGATTGCAAAGGAACACAGAGGGATTTTATACTGGTTCAGGCCCTCAATGTGAGGTAATACCCTACGTCCAGTTTGTATGTATTCCTTTGAGGATATACGGTGGTGGTTCTGATGAACTTATGTGCACCTACGAGCTTATGTGTGCTCTTCTCTGCTTCTGTGAGCTCGTGCCCTCAGGGGGCGCCCTGCCTCCCCTTATATACTGGGGGACAGGGTTACAAGGTAGGAGTCCCCGTCGGATTACAACTAGGAGATCTCCCCTTAGAGATATAACGCACCCGACTAGGACTGTATATTCCTTTCTATACAAGGCGAAGTCTGCCGAATCTAGCTATATCTCTAATTACAAGGCTAGGCCCATCCTCTATCCGAGTGGCCCATATGCTTGTCATGAGGTACCCGGGGCCCATGGCACCCACACCAAGCATTCTGGCAAGCACTGCATGTTGGTTGTTGGGTCGGGGGTTGCACCACCAAAGACGAATCGTTCTAACCACAAGTTCAAGAAAGCAACATGTTCTCGATCGTCGACTGGCCCAGATCCCTTGTTGTGGATTGATATGTACTTGGTCCAGCCGCGAATGTTCTTCGTCTGCAGCTGATGAGTAGGCTTGAATCGGAGGTTGAGGGGGTTGATATAACTTGTGGTCTTGAGGCAGGTGAGCATGGTTACATCCATCAGCGTTGGGGTCATCGGTCCGTGTCCAAACATGAAGGCGTTGAGGGCTTCTAACCAAAAATACGAAGCCGATGCGAGCAAGGGTTCGTTCTTCTCCATTTTGGCCAGGGAAAGGTTGATGCAGTGGCAGATATCTGCTTCGTCCCAGAGAGTTTTCTTTGCGGCCGATACTCTGATGTACCAATTTCTCCATCCAGGGAGCTTGCTAGGCCATGATCTGAAGCTGTTGGTCCAATCGTTGGCTAGCATGGCAGAGTTCTTGAAAGGGATGCATTGGGTTTCAGCGTTGATGAAGTCTATGGGATCTTCGCTACCCATTGGGCCGTGGTAGAAGTAATTTGGATAATCGGCGGCCAGAATCAAGACCTGGTCCCTAAGGTTCTACAGTAAACAAGAACACAACGAAGAACGGATGAAGAACATGGCAGATTGGATCTATCTAGATTACGAGGTGGAGAAAACAATCGGATAAAAGGGGTTACCTCAGGGATTGCGGTTGCCGATGCCATTGCGCAGGAGGAAGATGAACGGGAATTGGCGGTTGAAGAGAAGATTCGTGAAAGTTCACCTGGGTTCACTGGAGCTCATCGAGGTCTCAGAAGTTGAAGCGAGAGGGCTCTGGTGATGTGAAAGCGTAATGAAAGGGCTCTAGGAAGGAGAAGCGGTTTATAGAGGAATGATGACCGGGCAGGAATCGAGGCCATTGGCACTGTTTCAAACAATTAAGGAAAATGGGCTGCCTTGGGCCGCCTCGGTGTGAAGAGAATCTGAAAGCCCAGATAAGAGAATTTCAAAGTCCTACGAAAAACTCCGAAATTGGGGGGCATGTGTTAACGCCAAAATTTGGTATGGTTCTTTATCAGATTCGGTTAAGGAGTAAATCGCAGTTAACTGATGGGAGTTAATCCAGAAGAAACCGGATCCAGGAAGGAATCATGAAGACCGCAGTATGGCAGTTAATATCGTATCAATTAATTAGGGAATATTAATATTTTATCTTTTAGGAAACCTGATCTCGTGTCCGATCGGGTCTTGTTAGTTTTTCCTTCTGTAATTAGGAAACTCCTGTTTCGTGTCCGATCAGGACTGTATCAACTCGGGGTACAAACACGTATGCCCGAGGACCATGTAATCTATCTCAATCATACAGATCAATACAATTTCGTCACATCACCACCCCTTTTCGACGGGGTCTTGCTTCTCGAGCCGGGCTGCATCGGTTAAGTTCGACCTCCTGCGAGAGGGTAAGTCTCGTCACACTGGCTACTGTATCGGCTAGGACTTCCTCGGTTGGATCCGATATTCGAATCGATCTACGGTAGTTGGCTTACCACGATATATTTGTTCTATCTATGGCTACATCAGTTAAGTTTGATCTCTTAGTCCGAGTAGATATATCACATCACTCGTGCGTAGATTTATCGGCTTACTGGGTGCAATTTATCATCAGTTTGTGCTGCATCGGTTGGGTCCGACCTACTGAACTGCCAGCGACAAATCGTTCCTGCTAGGTTGATAGATTTTCACGCAAGGGTTTTATCAGAATGTATAGCCGATAAGTTATCATATAATACATCACGATTGCATTAGATCTAGCGGCTCATCGAGGTTCTTTATTATCATCGGTCTGTGCTGCATCGGTTAGGTCCGACCTACTAGACTGGTGGTAATAACTTTATCCTTGTTGAGCCGATGGGTGTCTATGCAATGTTTTATCGGAGTGCTTAGCCGATAAGTTATCTTTTACTTTACAAAATATTTCTTGTTGAGCCGATTGCATTGTTTATTGATCATTATTCTGCCGATCCTTTCCATTATCGGCTTCTAGCCGATATGTTTAGTTATTTTATCTGCACTGTTATCACAACCGGCTGGAGACATTTATTTATTTTGCCTATTTGTGCCATCATCAGTTTCCAGTCGATGTATAAGTGTTTTGGTTCATATCGGCCATCGGCCGATGAGATGAGTCCAATTCGGCTTCCAACCGATTGGCTCACTGGTCTAATATTTTCTATCCTTGTCAATTGCAGGGTCAAATTGACTGGCACGCCTACGAACCTCAAGATTTAGGACCTGCACTGGAGTTAAGCAGATCTCCCAGGCCTTCGCGTATCTTAAGGTGCCAAACCAGATAATCGGCTCGTTCCTAACGCTGCCGGTGGTTTTCGGTGTCAGCAAGTCGGTACATATAAATGTTTGTAAGGACATGTGTAAACAAATATGCAATGCCACCAAGCTTTGGGTTTTTACTTAGTTGTCATTAGCTTTACCCGACTATATAGTCTACACCGAGTTAGTCTATAGGAACTTAATAAAATTGTTCACCGCAGAAAGCTGTACTCAGGCAAACATAACAAAGTCGTTGCAAAACTTCATAACTTAAGTAAAACCGGCTCGTATATTATTGACAAATCATATATAATACATGCAGCCCCTGACTCACTACTCGGTTGGAACAAGCGACGTAGTGAGTCAGAGAAAAACTGTACACATGGAAAGTATAAAACTCAGGTATAGAAAGGACATATATGTTCTATATTCCATGAGTTGCTAATGAGGGCACCGTCTTCAGTCTTCAGTCGGTAGGCGCCTGGACATGTAACCTCAGCGATAATAAACGGCCCTTCCCATATTGGGGATAGTTTATGCCTGTCTTTGGTGATTTGTATTTTTCTCAAGACGAGATCTTTGACCAAAAAGGCGCGGCGACGGACATTGCGATTGTAATAACAACGTAGGCCTTGAAGATACCTTGCCGACTGGATTGTTGCGATATCCTTCGCTTCTTCCAACTGATCTAATTTGACCAATCGAGTATTGTTTGAGATGTCTTCTGAGTAAGCCCGAAGTCATGGAGAGCCGAACTCTAACTCGGTTGGTAGCACAGCCTCGGCACCATAGACCAGAAAGAAAGGGGATTGCCCTGTTGCTCGACTAACCGTGGTTCTGAGACACCAGAGAACAGATGGGAGTTCTTGTACCCACCGGCCTGCGTATGGTTGTAGTCGATCGAATATCCTTGTCTTGATGCCTTGTAAGACCATACCATTGGCACGTTCAACCTACCCATTGCTCAGCGGGTGTGCCACAGATGCATAACAAATCTTGATACCGAAGTCATCACAGAAATCTTGAAACACGCCGCCCGTGAACTGAGTACTGTTGTCCGTGATGATGCGGTTAGGGACCCCGAATCGGTATAATATACTCATGATGAAGTCCTTTGCTCTTGCCGCTGTTATGGTAGCAACTGGTTTTGCCTCAATCCACTTGGTGAATTTATCCACTGCGACGAACAAGTGTGTGAACCCTCCTGGCGCTTTCTTGAAAGGCCCGACCATGTCAAGTCCCCATACTACAAAGGGCCAAGAGATTGGGATTGTTTGGAGTTCTTGGGCTGGGAGATTTGTTTGTCGTGCATAGAACTAGCAACCCTCGCATGTGCAAACTATATCTTTTGCATCTGTTACTACTGTTGGCTAGAAAAATACCTGTCGGTAAGCCTTTCCGACTAACGTCCTGGATGCGGCATGGTTGCCACATATGCCCGAGTGGATCGATTGCAGAATCTGCTTGCCTTCCTCAATGGTGATGCAACGCATGAGGACACTGGATGCATTTCTTCGATATAGGTCTTCTCCGACTACTAGGGAACTTTTGGTTCGATGTTTAATTTGTTCAGCTTGACTGGTATCTCCTGGGAGTTCATCGTCCAGGAGGAATTTGAGAACAGGAGTCTGCCAATCTTGACATATGTTTAGTACTTCATCTGTTGCCGGGGTAGGTTCGCCTCCTGACTGCTCTGGCACTGGTTTCTTCTTGACTGATGGCTCCATAAGTTGCTCGACAAAGATCCCTGTCGGGACCACTTCTCTCTTGGATCCCATGTTTGCCAATTCGTTTGCAGCATCATTGTATTGTCGCAGGACATGTGTTATCTCCAGCCCATCGAACTTGTTTTCCAGCTTTCGGACATCCTGACAATATGCCGCCATGGTATCGTCGAGACATGTCCAGTCTTTCATGACTTGGTTCACCATGAGTTGAGAGTCTCTACGCACAACCAGTCAGCGGATGCCGAGTGATATAGCAATGCGAAGCCCGTGGATGAGTGCCTCATACTCGGCGACATTGTGGGAAGCCGAGAAGTGGATCTAGAGGACATACTTAAGTTTTTCGCCAGTGGGGGATGTTAGTACGACACCAGCCCCGGCGCCGCTGATCCTTAAAGAACCGTCGAAGTACATTGTCCAGTACTCTAGCTTCGCTGTTGATGTTGGCGTCTGAACTTCTCTCCACTGGGCCACAAAGTCGGCTAGAGCTTGTGATTTGATTGCTGTCTATGGATGAAAGGTGATGTTGAACGCCATCAACTCAAGCGCCCATTTAGCGATTCGGCTGGTGGCCTCGTGGTTATGCAGGACGTCCCCGAGTGGATACGACGTGATGCGATTGAAAGTAGTGCACCAGCTTCCGGACAGTGATGAGTAGGCCATAAAGCAGCTTCTAGACCTGCGGGTATCTCATCTTTGAATCAGCTAGGACCTCGCAGACAAAGTAGACTGGCCGTTGTATCTTCTGTATATGACCCGGTTCGGATCGCTCGATCACCAACACAGTGCTGACTACCTGAGGAGTTGCTGCCAAATATAGCATTAGTGGTTCTTGGGGCATGGTGACGCCAACACGGGTGGTGATATGAAAAATTTCTTGAAGTCTTCAAAGGCTTGCTGGGCTTCGGGAGTCCATTGGAAATTGTCTGCTTTCTTCAATTGCTTGAAAAAGGGCATGCCCCGTTCGCCTAGTCGGGAGTTAAACCGGCTTAGTGCCGCCATGCAGCCTGTCAACTTCTGAACGTCCTTCTAGCTAGTCGGGTCTAGTCCCGACTAGAGCAGTCTTGGAGGGGTCGGAAGGGTCCATGAGGATCTTCTTCGTGTCAGAGTCCACTGAAATTCCCGACTACGCTGCTTTTTTTGCCGGAACTTGGTCATCCTCGACTTCTATTGTAGAGGCTTGCCGAATGCTGTTGCATCCGTCTGCCGCCTCTTGGGATTGAGCCAACTCACAGCTCTCCTTGTCGTAGGTGAAGGCTTGCTTGACGTCGCTATGAAGAGAGAGGACTCCGGCTGGCCTAGGCATCTTGAGCACCATGTAGATATAGTGCGGTATCGCCATGAATTTGGCGAGCACCGGTCGTCCGAGTATCACGTGGTACGCGGTCTCGATGTCGGCAACCTCGAAGCAGATGTTTTCTGTGCGGAAGTTATCCCGTGTGCCGAAGGTGACCGGCAAGGTTATCTGCCCGAGGGGTGTTGAAGACAGGCTAGGAATTATCCCGTGGAAGGGCGTAGTACCCGGCCGTAGTTCTGAACGAGGGATTTCATCTCATCCAGGGTTTTGGCGAAGAGGATATTGAGCACGCTGCCTCCGTCTATGAGAACCTTCTTCAGCTTTCTATTTTTGACAACCGGGTCCAGGACGAGTGGGTAGCGTCTGTTAACGCCAAAAATTGGTAAGGCCCTTGTATCAGATTCGGTCAGAAGACGTTGCAGTCAGTTTAACAGAAATTGGTCCAAGAAGCAGCCGAGTCCGAGAAAAGCCATGAACCGCGCGTGGCAGTTAATTACTATATTTGTTAGGAAAAGATTTACTCTTAGGAAAACCTGACCTCGTGTCCGGTCAGTCTTGTTAGCGTTTTCTGTTATAATTAGGAAATCATATACCTGTCCTATAAGGACTCATGTAACTCGGGTATATATACGTATGCCGGGGACCTTGTAAATTATCACAACGATCAATAAACTTCGGCGCATCGCCACCCCTTCGACGGGATCCTGCTTCTCGAGCCGGGCTGCATCGTTAGGTCCGAATCCTGCGAGAGGGTAAGTCTCGTCAACCCCGGCTACCAATCGGCTAGGACTCCTCGTTAGGTCCGATATTCTAGTCGGTTTATGGTAGTCGGCTTACCACGGTATATTTAGTTTATCTATGGCTGCATCAGTTCAGTTTGACCTCATTAGATTGATAGGTATATCACATCACGGTGCGTAGATCGTATCGGCTTACTGGGGGGCGGTTTATATCATCAGTTTTGTGCTACATCGGTTAGGTCCGACCTACTAAGCTGCTAGCGATAAACCGACCCTGCTAAGTCGATGCTTTATGCGCAGGCGTCTTATCGGGGTGTATAGCCGGTAAGTTATCTTCATCACGGTTGCATCATATCTATCGATCCAGTGAGGTATCGTTATCATCGTTGGTCTGTGCTGCAACGGTTGGGTCCGATCTACTAGACTGACGATAATAGCTTTACTCTTGATGAGCCGATGGATGTTATGCGATAGTATTATTGGAGTGCTTAGCCGATAAGTTATCTGTTGAACCCGACTACATTTATTCATTGTTTTATTTTATATAATCGTTCTGTTCAGTAGTCGGCTGGCTCATCAATTATCTATCATTTATGTTATTGCATGCCTTATCACATATTCTTGCCTGTATTATTGTTACGATCGGCTAAGGGCTAGCCGATGGGTTTATTCTGCCAATCCAAGTGCAAGTACAAGCAGGTCCCCGGGCACGACCTCAGGCGAGATCCCGGGCACGAGCTTAGGTAAGACCCGGGCACGAGCCCGGACAGCGGATGAAGACCCCGGGAGCCGATATAAACAAGGGCCCGGGCACAGGCATATTTTTACGGCAACACCAGTAACACTAAACTATGATCGGATATGATTTATTTAATTTATTTACTTATGCATTCCGCCTGTTTATTTTACCAAGTATATAGCCGGTTTTTGAATATCCCTTCGATGATCGGCTAGCGCGATACTTGATTATTATTATGATATTGCCCCAGCCGTCATCGGCTTTAAGCCGATGTATAAGTGCTACAGTGCGTATCGGCCATCGGCCGATGATACGAGTCCAGATCGGCTTCGAGCCGATTGGCTCATGGATCTAATATTTTCTGTTTCCTTGTCAATTGCAGGGTCAAATTGACTGGCACGCCTACAAACCTCAAAATTTAGGACCTGCACTAGAGTGAAGCAAACCTCCCAGGCCTTCGCGTGTCTCCGCGACGCCGGACGGCCCCCGGCGGGTTTTCGGCGCCAACACGCTTTTGGCACGCCTGGTGGGACACGAAGTTTCAACACGAAGTTTCAACACAGTTTCAACACGAAGTTTCAACGAACACAGTTTCAATCAAGATTTCAACATGGCTGGAAAAGAAGTCAAGATAGACAACGTGATTCCAGTCACCATGGAAGATCTAACTGAAGAACAAAAACAGCAAGTTGAACAGACTATGACAAATTTCCAGAAGCTGTGCTTAGAATCCTTCAGCATGACAAGGCAAGGGCCGATTCAGAAGTCTCAGTTTCCAAAACCAGTACTGGTTGGAGAATCGAGCCGCACACAACCGAGAGTCACCATCAAGCCTGTTTGCAAGAGATGTGGAATGAGGCTATTCACCATGCCGCTCATCCAATTAGTCGGGAAGTCTTGGTAAATACACTGCATAAACCTCATCAAGAAAGACTGTTGATGGATCAATTGCCCAGGAAACGACTCAGGGTCCTGTTTTTTCTCCCGCAAGATGGAGCCCAAATCAGGTTACTACAAACATCAGTAAGATGTACGGAAACACTTGTTCGCACAGAACCAGGCTGGGGGCAACAGGATATTCTCCTGGATTCACAGATCTATTGAGTATTATGGGGGATTATCAATAGAATTATTCCAGGAGGAGGGGCCGATCCAGGTACTTACCAAAGGGAGTATAACACAATAGAATCGGCAACCAACCCGCCGATACAGTATACAACGTATCAACAGGAGAATGTAAGAGAAGACCAGACTTATCGGACACGGGTTGAAAAGATAGTAAGGGAACAGTTTCGGGATTCATAAGCCCAGGAACAGCGTTATGTATTGGCACCATTAGGCCTGAGTGGTTTGACAGGTTCTTACCCACCACCGATATAGGGTCCCGGTTTTTCTAAGTTTTCAGGCAGGACAACACGTCTACAGTAGAACTGTAGCCGATTTCCTGGCACAGTGGGGGAGGCATCGCTGAAGAGGCCCCTGAGAGTTAGGTTTTTCTCGCACCTATCATATCTGGTCGGCTTTTACATGGTTCTCTTCTTACCACGAATTCTGTTCGGGGTGGGCCGATCTAGAGAAACAGTTTCATAAATATTTTTCGCCGGAATTCATAGTTTGAGACTGTCAATTGAATCGGTTAAGCAACGACCAGATGAAGTACCGGAGTATGTTTCAACGATTTCGAGATATCAGAAACCGATGTTATAGTTTGAACCTGAGCGGATGGGGCATTGGCTGATCTGGCTTTCCAGGGTTTTTTTGGGCAATCAAGGAGAGATTTTTCTTCACAAGAGTTTGAGTCCTTGGGCGGCCTGGTGGCAGAAGGTGTCGGTTCAATGAAAGCCGATTTCAAGAGGCGAAAAAGACAGTAACCAAGAGGAGGGTGTTTGCTCAAGTTCAACTTTATTCATCGGACTCGAGACAATGAGGATCGATGCTGAGTTGGATTGGCGGAGTGGGCAGGAACAGAAGTCAGTATCGTGCCATGGTTCAGGATATGGCAAGGAGGAGCGGTATGATTTTTTGATGTTAGTAAAGCGACAAATTTTGACTTGCTGTTACAGGAAAAGCAAATACTCGCCAAATCACGTGATTCATCAGCGAAGAACTAAGAAAGAAAAGATATTGCAAATGGATCAATTGATCACATATATGATCATAATATGAGTGAAAGGTTTTTCCCGCAACAATTCAATTGGCTGTCAAGCAAGGACGAATCAAAGTTTTGAAGACAAGACGCCAATGAAGATAGATGGGCACCGTTCCCCTTAAACATGGTTTATGCGGATTATCGTCAAAGGATTCAATATAGCGATGAAGGAAGACATCAGAATAAATCGGGGATTACTTCATCGGGTATGATAGAGGGAAGTACTCAAGGTAGAGGAACAGAGGGACGAATAGAGAGATTATAATCCGCATTGGGATTGCCGTTCTTTCGATTCTGCTGGATCAAAGATGAGATTGCCTCAATCGAAATTGCCCGAATGCAATAGTACAGGGGATCGGCATGATCGCCAGCAGGAGTTTTCGCGAGATCGGTCTCTTGGAAAAAGAGCATCGGTTCATAGCCGATTAGGGCCGATCTGCGAAGAATTCCTTGAAGAGGATGAGGAGGTATACGAAGAACAAGTTCAGAATCCTCAATGGTGCCCTAGTGGGATATTCACAAAAAATCAGAAGAGGAGGCACAGCGGCTAGACACCGCGAGAGCAGTGAGAAAGAAACAGAGACAGGACCAAGCGGAAGCCGATCATCGTCATAAGAGCAACCAAGCAAGTATGGCGCGTAAAGAAAAAAGGACGATGAAGATCAATCGGCTCCAGCAAATATGGGTTACCTCTTTCTGCCTCGAGAATATAAAGCATCCTCATCAGATGAAGAAGGCAATGAGGAAGTTTTTCGCTCAACTGACATTGCAACCTTTGATCAAGCTGTATTTGATAAACCTGAAGGAATCAGAGTATCGGCACTAAAGCCATTATATATCAAGGGATACGTGAATGGAAAGCGATGACCAAGATGTTAGTTGATGGAGGAGCAGCAGTTAATCTCATGCCTCATGCCACATTCCGGAAGTTGGGGAAGATTGCCGAAGATCTGATCAAGACAAATATGGTACTAAAAGACTTCGGTGGGAATTCATCCAGAAGCGAAGGGACGTATTGAACGTGGAGCTGACAGTGGGGAACAAGACATTACCCACCACGTTTTTCGTCATTGACGGAAAGGGGTCATACAGTTTGCTTCTCGGCAGGGATTGGATTCATGCGAATTGTTGCGTGCCTTCGACAATGCATCAATGTCTGATACAGTGGCAGGGAGATCAAGTCGAGGTCGTGCTAGCAGATCGTCGACTAATATTGCCATGACCGATCTACCAGTTTGGGAAGCCGATGGTATTGACTGCCTATCTGGAAAAGTTTGGGAAGGAGACTATCTCAAGGTTACTAGCTAGGGGATACAGCCGACCCAGCAAGTCGGCTCTGAATTGTTACTCTGATGGGCTCTATTGAAGACTTTGAGGGGAAATTGGGGCAAGGATTTACGTCGGCTGATGACTTGGAAGAGATTGATATTGGACCAGGAGATAGACCGAGGCCGACGTATATAAGCAAAAAGTTATGCCCTAAACTCCGAGAAGAATTGATAAAATTGCTGAAAGAATATCGGGATTGTTTCGCCTGGGAGTACCATGAGATGCCAGGATTAAGCCGATCAATTATGGAACATCGGCTACCCATTAAACCAGGATATCGGCCATTCAAGCAGGCTCCAAGAAGATTCAAAGAAAGAGTTATATATGAGCCGATAAGGCAGAGATTACAAGATTGTACGATGCCAAGTTCATCAGGCCATGCCGGTATGCTGAGTGGGTTTCTAATATCGTCCCGGTGGAAAAGAAGGCAAACGGAGGCGCTGCGCAAGATTGAGGATATGTATCATTTTCCGGGATCCGTTTTGTTGTGGAAAAAAAAAAGAAGAACGGAAAATTGAGGATATGTTCAGATTTCGGATGAATAAAGCACTACCCCCAAATATGAGTACCCGATGCCGATAGCGGATTTATTGTAGATGCGCATCAGGACACAAGATTATCAGCTTCAGGACGGCATGCGGATACAATCAATTTTCATGGCTGAGGAAGATATACATAAGACTGCGTTCCGGTGTCCATGGGCTATCGGCTTGTGATGAGTGGGGTAGTAATGACTTTTGGGATTAAAGAGTGCGGTGTGACTTATCAGAGAGCGATTGAATTATATTTATTTCATGATCTCATCGGCTTATTGGTAGAGATTTATATTGATGATGTGTGTGGTTAAGTCTAAAAGTGAGGAAACCCATATAGCCGATCTACAAGAGGCTGGAGAGAGCCAAGAAATATGGACTAAGGATGAATCCTAATAAATGCGCTTTTTGTGTACGGCTGGGCATTTTTGGGCTTTATGGTGCATGAGCGAGGGATTGAGGTTAGTCAGCGAAGCATCAGAGCTATTAAGACTACAGAACCACCAAGCAATAAGACAGAAGCTGCAATCATTGATCGGCAAGGTTAATTTTGTGAGGAGATTTTATATCAACATTTTCAGGGAGAATCGAGGCTTTTTACGCCGTTGTTAAAGTTGAAGGCCGATCAAGAATTTGTGTGGGGAGCAGCACAGCGGAAGGCATTTGACGAGATCAAGAATTATCTTAGTTCCCCGCCTATTTTAATTCCGCCGCAGAAAGGGTGCCGTTTCAGGTTATACTTGTCGGCCAATGAGAGGTCCATCGGCTCTGTTTTGATTCAGGAATTTGAAGGCAAAGAGCGAGTTGTGTTTTATCTGAGCAGAAGGCTTTGATTCGCTGAAACAGATATCTGCGGTGAGAAAATTATGCCTATGTTTATATTTCTCATGTACAAAATTAAGGCATTATATCCTATCGGCTGAGTGTACAGTGGTTTGCCAGGCCGATGTGGATCAAGTATAATGCTATCGGCTTCCAGTCTTGAAAGGGTGAGTCGGTAATGGATTTTTGCGTTGACAGAGTTTGATTAAGATACGAATCGGCTAAAGCAATCAAAGGACAAGCAGTGGCCGATTTTTATTGTTCAGCACAGAGGATCTCACGAAGATTATGTGGAGCCGATCCCATGGACTTTATATTTTGATGGATCGGTTTGCAAGCATGGATCTGGTATCGGCTTGGTTATTGTGATCGCCTCGGGAGGCAAGTTTTGATTTGCTTTTACAATTAAAGCCTTATCGGACTAACAATCAAGCGGAATACGAGGCGGTGCTGAAAGGACTTCAACTTTTAAAGGAAATAGGAGCTGATATCATAGAGGTTATTGGTGATTCTTTGTTGGTAATCAAGCAGTTATCTGGAGAATATGAGTGCAAGGATGATGTTTTGAGGTCATATTATGAGGAATGTATGGAGTTGTTAAAGGATGTCAAGATAGTATCACATAGATCATATTCCAGGGAGCAGAATTTAGAAGCCAATGATCTTGCGCAGGTTGCTTCAGGATATCGGCTGAATAGGCAGGTTGAGGTCAAGATAGCCGATATTGATATCCAGGACAAGGCCGATGATTGGAGATAGGAGATAATTGATTACTTACAAAACCCGTCGCAGTCCGTTTCCAGAAAGATTCGGTATAAAGCTACTAGGTATGTGCTACTTGATGGAGAGCTGTATTATTGGACTTTTGAGGGAGTCCTGCTTAGGTGCCTGGATTTGGAAGAAGCCAAGATGTTATGTGTGAAGTGCATGAAGGCGTCTTGTGGGACTCATCAATCGGCTCATAAGATGAAGTGGTTGCTGAGGAGAGTAGGGTATTTTTGGCCGACAATGCTGGAAGATTGCTTTAGGTACTATAAAGGGTGTCAAGATTGTCAGAAATTTGGAAATATACAGTGAGCACTAGCATCGGCTATGAATCCTATCATTAAACCGTGGCCGTTCAGAGGTTGGGGAATTGATATGATCGGCCAGATTTTCCTCCATCAAGCAAGGGAATAAATTCATATGGCGGCAACAGACTATTTTACTAAGTGGGTAGAGGGCGATTCTTTGAAGGAAGGTTACGTCCAAGGAGCGATCGAATTCGTAAAGGAGCATATTCATATATCGTTTGGAATTCCTCAGACAATAACTACTGATCAGGATTATCTTTGTTATCTGGATGAGTTTCAACAGTTTGTTGCAGTATGGGAATCAGTTATTAAATTGTCGCCTTTATTATGCTCAGGCCAACGGACAAGCAGAGGCTTCTAACAAGAGTTGATCAAGTTGAAATTAAGCGGAAAATTGATGAACAACCACGGCGATGGCATACTACATTAGCCGATTCACTATGGGCCTTATCGGATGGCATGATCAATGGATCTCTCGGGTGCCACGTATCAGTTGTATATGGACATGAGGCGGTTTTACATGGAGAAGGACTAACATCGGCTCTAGGAGCATTTCTTTGCAGAATCAGTTGAGCCGATGATTATTTAAACTGTGATGAGCAGATGAACTTGAAGATTTGGCTCAGAATCGGTTAAGGGCGTTGGACCGAATAAAGGAAAAGTAAGGCTACGGCAGCTCGGCATGTACAACAAAAAGGTGGTGGAAGTAGTCGTTTGCCGAGGGAGATCTTGTTGGAAGTTGATTTGCCGATCGGGTCCAGAGAGATAATAAGTTCGGAAAATGGTCGCCTAATGGGAAGGGCACTTATCGGATTAATCGTTGTGTGCCTGGTAACCAGATATATATTTGGAAGGTCTGGACGGGACGGAGTTGCTAAAGCGCTTAACGAAATAATCTCAAGAAGTACTATCCCAGCGTTTGGGATTAACTCTTGAATCGGTTTAAATAGTTGCAGCCGATTTCTAAATAGTGTCGAGAAAGCGATGTTTTTCTACATCGCCTTAAGACAGTCGATATTCAAACCGATATCGCCTTTAGATCAAACAAGCAAAAATGTTATCAAGGTTGAAAGGAATAAGTAGCATAGCCGATCAGATTATATGACAGCAGAAGGGTGATCGCGCATGTTCCAGAAAATCGTTAGTTACAAAGGTTCAAGATTTTACAAGAATTTTTGGATCACTTCAATGGCGCGTAGGCGGAAGCTTCTCTTGATATTCTCATTGATAGACGAGATGTCTTCATCGGATTGCCCGGGATGGTCTTCAAGGTTCTTGCGCCGATAATGACTTGACGCACTGTTGCTGCATCTTTGGCCTTCTTGGTCTGGCATGGCTTGCGGTACGCCGAATTATGTAGGATTCTGTTGCGTGTGAGGTCTTACGACTTTTCAAGTTCTCCGCAAATCGCCTCCTTTTTCTTCAGCTGGTTAACTGGCTGGAACTCCTTGGGGCAGCGGCCATTGTCGATCAAGCTTTTTTCTTCTCTGGCTTGGGCTAATGCCGATCGCTTTGCATGGTCTTCGGTGGTCTTCTGTTGGTCACGCGTGGCTGATGCTGTTGTTTAAGCTTGATGAGTTTAAACTATGCAGACTCCAGATTATCGCGGGGGCAATGCATCAAACAAGTTCTTTCGGCATGGTTCAATGTCTGCAACTCTTGCCCGTGAATCCGCAAATCTTCTACATGCGTCGAGGGTTTCCAGCCGACTGCATGATGCTCGTAAGTTTCTCGCGCACACGGCTGAGAAAGTGTTTTGGGGCGATGGTGGAGTAGCCTTCTTCTAACTCCACAGATATGACGATGTCAAACGAGAAAAATCGGGGGTTTCAGGGACCAGGTTGACATCGGTGAAGCGATTGATAACAGATAGAAGAAAGTATGAGCTAAGAAGGTTACTGAGGAGGAGTGGGCCAAATCGAGTGACTATCGGTCAGTAGGATGAGTAGTTTTCTTCGAAGGGCGATATCAGCGATGGATGCAGGAACAGTCATCAGGCGACGGGGGACTTGGTGCTGAGAGGGGAGCAGCTGGAGAGCATCAGCTCAGTACTTGGAGGGATGTCGGCGGTGGTTGAAGCTCTCTGGATGCGATGATTCAAGTCTGAAAAGGATTCGTAAGATAAATGAGGAAGTGGGTAATAATAATAATAAATTGGCGCATACTGGCGATGAGGGAGGCGATGGAAGTTTGAAGAGAAGTAGGTCGGTGCAAGGCATGGCATGGTTTCTGCTTCTCTTTCTTTGAAAAGACGGGGCGATGGCGCTAACTTTCTTACGTTTTTGGCCATCAGGCGAGGCGGCTTGAGAAGAGCCGATGAGATGGAGCATCGAACCCTCGTTTGGAGTAGCGATGGAGGTTGGTAGGATTGGCCGACCGTGTTGCTTGTTGATAGGGGGCTCGACGCTGGCAGCTGCAAAATCTAGAGATGAGAGTTGGTTGAAGAAGGCGATTAACAGTTTGCAAGTGTTACTTCTTCATCGATTCAATATACTCGGGTATAAGACTGGGAGCAGTAAGGGGGCGCTAAGCTGAACAAGTGTTTTCCATTCTGACCAATCGACATAAGACTTGTGTTGGCAGTTCAAGATGTGCACTCGTGGGGCGCTAATGGGGCGAGGTGAATCTGTCAGAGTCTGCAGCCGTCATTATTCCGGGCGTTGGACTGTGCTGGGCTTGAAGTTGTTGATGAAGAAGAGGCGATGGGAGTTGCCAAGACAACCTGGCAGAGGATAATGATGAATAGAATCATATGATGGCTGAGTTCGGACCAGAGAAACCAGTTTGGGGCAGAGACAAGGACTGATAGCCGATGGAATATGGCTTTGAACCAAATCATCATCAAGCTTGAGTGGCAAAGTTAGAGGGCATTCAATTAGCTCGTGTAAGCGAACCAGAGTGGCCTGTGCTGGTGAAGCCATAATAAGCCCTGAACCATGACTATTCAGCAGGGGTTATTTAGGCGAGATGCGGGCCAATGCAGTGTTGCACATGAGGCAATCGGCGGTACAAACAACGGGGTCTTGAATCTTCTGTAATCGGCGGCCGGAAAGGATTGATGAGAGAGACAGTCCCAAGGGATATGCTTGGAGGATCGGTTTTTTTTTCTGACCAGAGTGGACAACCACACAAGACCCCGTGTCGTGGGCCGACGGGCCACGTGGCCGGTCCGATAATTGTGTAACTTGGTGAACCTGGTAGGTAGCGGCAGAGGGAATTGCCAACCAATGGACTGTGTTTCCAGATTCGAATCAAGCATTGTTCTCGGCATGGCATATTGGGTGGCGAGGTTCATCAGAACCAACCAAAGACCAAGCAGTCCAAAGCCAATTTAGAAATAGCGAGTGCTCCCGAATCAAAAACCGGTCCGGGTAGTCCCTTGTTGTTGAAGATATATTACTGGCCACCGCCGATGTTCTTCTTCCTTGAGCGATGAGGGGCGGGTTTTGAAGCGACAAGCTTGAAGGGGTCAGTCGCTTGTTGATACAGACAATTCGGTGAGCATTATGGTCACGGGTCCACAAGGTGGGAGTAAATAGGTGACCATGCCAAGGTCTCAACATCATATTTTGTACGAGGCATTGCGAGCATCAGACCAGAATATGAATGGAATGCGAGTAGAAGTTCATTCTCTCCATATCAGCCAGAGAGAGTTGATGCAATGGCGATGTGAGATTCTTCCCAGTAGGTTTCTTTGCAGCCGATACCTGAGGTACAATCTCTCATCCGGGCAACTCTGCTCGATCCATGACCTGAAGTTGTTGGTACCAGTCATGACAAACATGGCCGAGTTCTTGAAGGGAATACGTTGGTTCGGCCTGGATGAACTCGGGGGATCTTTCGATGCCCTGGGGCCGGATAGAAAAAGTTGGGGAATCGCGGCGGAATCAGAGTCTGGGGTCTAGATGCTACAGTAAAAGAACATGACGGAAGAAAGATGAAAAACGGAGCAAGATGGGTTTGTCTAGGTTGCAAAGATGGGGGAAAATATCGCGTGAGAAGATTACTAGGACTGCAGATGCTGATGCAGGGCAGTGGGAGAAGTGCAGGGATCGCGCTGGGAAAGGGCTGCCCTGATTCGTCTGACCGATGGAGTTTGACGGAGTCTGGAAATGAAGCGGTGGTGCTCTGGTGATCTGAAAGCGTAAAAAAGGAAAGAAAGCGAAGCGTTTTTATAGAGATCGGAACAACCGACGCGAATCGAGGCCGTTGGGCATGTTTCAAACATTATCGGCAAGTGAGCTATCTGGCCTCGGTATGGGATAAATCTGGAGGACAGAAAAAAAGATTATCGGCCCTATTGAAGAACTCCGAAATTGGGGGGCATGTGTTAACGCCAAAATTTGTAAGCGCCCTGTATAGATTCGGTCAAGAGACGATTGGCGTAGTCTAACAGAAATTGGCCAAAGAGCGGCGAGTCGAGAAAGGCCATGAAGAGCGGTGGAGTAATTCTATATTATTGTTAGGAAAAGATGTTATCTCTTTTAGGAAATCCTGACTCGTGTCGGTCACGTGCTGTAGGTTTCTTCTGTTATAATTAGGAAATCATATACGTGTCATAATAAGGATCGTACTCGGGTCAATATCAAGTATCGGGGACCTTGTAAATTAATCACAACGATATAAACTTCGGCGCATCGCACCCCTTCGACGGATCCTGCTATCTCGAGCGGGCTGCATGGTTAAGGTCGAACTCCTGCGAGCGGGTAAGTCGTCACCGGTCACAACGGATAGTGACTTCTCGGTTAGGCGATATTCTAGTCAGTTTATGGTAGTCGGTTACAGGTAATTTAGTTTATCTTATGGTCATCCGTTCAGTTTGACTCTATAGATTGATTAGGTATATCACATCAACGCGTGGCGTAGATCGTATGGCTTACTTGGGGGCGGTTTTCATCAGTTTGTGCTGCTGGTTAGGCTCGACCTACTAAGCTACTAGGTAATCGTCCTGTAAGTCGATGCTTTATAGACCGTGCGTCTTATGGGGTGTATGCGGTAAGTTATCTTCATCACGGTCCGACATATTATCGTGCAGTGGGGTATCGTTATCATAGTTGGTTGTGCTCAACGGTGGGTCCGATCTACAGACTTGACGGTTTTTTATAGCTTTACTCTGATGAGCGATGGCTGTTATGCGAAGTAATGGAGTGGCTAGCGATAATTTATCTGTTGAAAACGACTCATTTATTTATTGTTTAATTTTAATATCATTTGTCATATCGGCTGCTTCATCATTTCTTATTCATTTTATGTTTGATGCTTATCACATTATTTTGCCTTATTATTGTTACGATGGCTAAGGCTAGCGATGGTTTAATTCTGCAATCAAAGTGCAAGTACAAGCATGGGGGTTGGGTGGGGGTTCCCCGGCAACGACCTCAGGCGGTCCCGGGCACGAGCTTAGGTAAGACGGGCACGAGCCGGACAGCGGATGAGCCGGGAGCCGATATAAACAGGGCCGGGCAACAGGCATTTTTTACGGCAACACAGTAAACAAATATGACCGGATAGGATTTATTTAATTTATTTACTTATGCATTCGCTGTTTATTTACCAGTATAGCGGTTTTTGAATATCCTTCGACATATGGTCTACCCGGATACTTGATTTTATTATGATATTGCCCCTGCCGTCATCGGCTTAAGCCGATGTATAAGTCTACAGGCGTACGCCATCGGCCGATGATACGAGTCAGATCGGCTTCAAGCTGTTGCTCATGATTAATATTTTGTTTCCTGTCAATGGCAGGGTTAAATTGACTGGCACGCTTAGAACCTCAAATTTAGGCCTGCACTGGAGTGAAGCAAATCTTCCCAGGCTTACGCGTGTAATGCGATGCCCGACGGCCCGGCGGGTTTCCGGCGCAACAGCGTCCAGGTGTGAACCATCGGGATATCTCGCGGGTTTGAATGTGATGGCGTCCTGACCAGAGTAGATACAGGGGCGTTGTGTGAGACTGGCATTGACTGTCGCGGGCTGTTAGCTTCTGCTTTCACTTGCTCGTAGCAACTGCCCTCCGAAGATATGGTTGACTCGGCCTGGGATCTTGTAATTCATCGGCAGGGCAAAATATTGCTGATCTTCGTATAGTCGGGGTGGCTGAATAATCAGGCCCGAGCGGAGTGTGTCAGCCAGGGCGTTGCGGAGCCCACGACATTTGTTGTGGCATGAGAAAATCGTGGGTCGCGACTCAAGTCTGGAGGATTTGTTGTGAGCGGTTCGCCCATGATAGCTCGGTCGTTGGAGCCTGCGTCCGGCTCACTCCTGTGCCATAGTTCGATTGTGCCTCTCTTCTTGCTCTTTTGTAGTGGCGCACCTTCGGTGGAGGGGTTTGAGCATGAGATCTTCGGGCAAAAGCGACTTCACAGATGGTGTCTGACGGTGTTTGAATAGTCCGTTTCTGACTTGGAGTCGGAATCGTAATTAATCGAAGTGGAGACTACCCTAGATCCATTAGATGGCTTTGGGCATGTCAAACTGGAAGCGAGGAGATCAGGTCTGGCCCGTGTATATGTTGATTCGCGGGCGTCGCCGAGTCTGCATGGGGATTGAAGATCTCTCCCTTCTAGCCAACCTGGGCCCTGGCTCAAGGAGCGAAGTGACGCCGAAGGAGAAAGCTGGTCTGAGACTGGACAGGTGGTTGATTCGCCATAGCAGATGAGAGGGTGCTACAGCGTCTTGTGGGGCCAACTGGCGTAGAGTCGGCCAGATTCTCGGTCGGGTTGATTTAGATCTCGTCGGCCAAGGTGAGATTGCCAAACATGGTAGCGACGAAGTAGGCTTCGAATGAGATTGTTCTCAGGAGAATTTGCCGCGTCAACTCCTATTGTTGGATCAATCAAGCTTGTCAGTAGATCTTCGTGAGAGTCCCTATCGTGGCGTGCCAACTGTCGATGTTTTATACGCGATATGATTTAGGGCTACTCGTCGGATCAAAACTTGGTGGAGTTGCAAAGGAAATGAAGAGGTTTATACTGGTTAGGCCTGATTAGGTATCCTACATTCAGTTATTCGTGTTTTCTTGAGGAAGTATGATTCTGGTGACTCTCTGTGTCTCAGGGGCGCCTGTCCTTATATACTGGGGCGGGTACAAAGGTAGAGTTCGCTGGATTACGGCAAGGATCTCTTTAGAGATATAGCTTGTCGACTAGCGTATATCTGATTTGTACAGGAAAGTCTCGGGTCTATTCATCTTAATATACAAGATCGGCCATCCTCTATCCGAGTGGCCATAGTTGTGTGAGTGTACACGGGCCCATGGTCACACCTGATAACTGGGCGGGAGAGCTAAGGTACACTGAGCACTTGCTTGCTCCGTGTCGCAGTGTGGCAAGCTGCCGGTGCATCTTGAGTCGAACGCTGCTTAGCATCGGCATCCACCTGAACGGGGTTGCCCCAGAGCAACCCGGAAGATGGAGGCAATTTTGGGCCGATTGGCTAGAAAGGGTAAGCGTGGCAAATGGCCAGCGAAGCGCTTGCACTCTTTGGTTCGCAGCGAAGCGTGCACCTCTTTGGGTGGCTTAATACCGTTTGGACACAGGTAACAGGGATTCCTGGATTTTGCCCGAAGGGGCATTTTCTAGGCTAGTTGATGCGGCATCGGGGTGTCAAAGGTTTTTGCAAGTTTGGCGCCGTGGTGGCTGTCCGCTGCTTTCTTGATGACGATGTCGTCTACCGTGGCTCAATGTTTGCCCGAGCTGATGGTTGGAGGCTTGGTGGATGAGACGAGAAAGTTGCTCGGCATTGTAGAGGCAAAGGGCATCCGAAATAGTAGTGAAAGCTTGTTCTTGGTCTTCTCCTTGAGGCATCCACCCTTTGGTGTGCCGAGAGTTAGCATTGAGAAGCTTAAAAGTTCGCTGACCAGCCCTGGAATGACCACATGAAATGCGCGGAGGGGGAAGGATACGTGGGACACCTTGTTGAGCGTGGTGAAGTCAATAACAGTGCCACATTTTATGGCCTTAGAGGCCAGCACCAAGATGGCCGTCACTCAAAGTGCTGTATTCCAAATGACACTGCCGCTAACAGTCTGATCCTCGTGCACTAGCCGCCGTGAACATCTTGCGGAGCCCCAGCGGACGGGCGGGTCCGGTCGGACATGTAGATGGTGGCTCGAATTGGCTCGTCATGTTGGGCAAGTCCACTGGGGAACATGCGAATGTATTTTTCAGAGTAAGTGGATAATTCCTCTTCTGGCGGAGCTCCCCTACTGGAACTGGCGCTCGAGGTGGGACAGGTCGCTACGCAGTGTGCGTTCGCATCAAATTCCACCATGCGGGGCTATCGTGTTTTCCACCGGCAATATACTATATGGGGCACACGGCGAAGGGAATCTGATGGATGCAGGCCCAGAGAGTTTATAACTGGTTAGGCTCGAGTGAGGTAATACCTCATCCGTTGTCGATGTATTCCTTTAAGGAGTTTTGGTGATGATGATTCTTTGTGTTTGTTTGCCCTATGGGCCACCTGCCTCCCTTATATACTGGGGACAGGGGTACAGATAGGAATCCAGCTGGGATAGGGGCAGGGCTTTCCTTCTTAGAGATGAACTATTCCGACTAGAACTATGTTTCTTATATATCAAGGTAATGCCTGCCGGGTGCTATCTTATTCTAACTACTGATTGCCCTTCTCTATCCGAGTGGCCATATGTGGTGGTGAGGACGGGGCAAGCCTCATAGTAGCCTCACTCATAGTTGAGTCACAGTGATGGAGTGCTCGTCCTCGCATATTAGCAGTGGAAGATTGCCCGAGTGCGTTGCTGCCCAGTACTCTTTGTCTGAGTGTGTCATTCTTCCGAATCTTGCTTTCATGTAGCTGCAAGAGGCTTGAAGGCTCCATGTAAATTATGAATGTGCGCGATAGGCGGCACTATTAGGTGTTAGCCGACTTTTTTGCTTAATTGTGAAGACAATTAAACATAAGTCAAGATTTTAACCTGGTAGTCTTTCCCGCGAGTAGTATACTCTGGTAATGAGACTCGTTTTTTTTTTTTTTTTTTTTTTTTTTTTTCGGATCATTCAACGGATATGATTATGTCTTGCCAAGTAGGATACCACTCATATATTGGATTCTTCGACTCATGTAGTCGGAATATGTGATTTAATAGTCTTGCCGAGTAAGATGTACTCTATATGGGACTCTTTCAGCTTTATGTCAGCTGGAAAAGGGATTTTAAGTCTTTCCCCGTGGCGTCCCACAGAAGTTAGACTCTCCACATATGCACGGGAATGAGAAATTTTATAGTCTATCGAGTAATGCATAGTGATGCTTCACCGCAATAATACTATGGGTACTCGGCGAACTGGAATTCGGTGGATTGCAGAGGAACAGAGGGAATTATACGGTTTCAGGCCCTCAAGGTGAAGGTAAATACTACGTAGTTGAGATGTTATTTCTCTGAGGTGGATTTGTGATTTGATGACTCGCGTTGCCTCATAGGGCGCCTGCCTCCCTTTAATATACTAGGGGACAGGGGTAACATGGTAAGGTCCGTCGGATGACCAAGGGATTTCCTTATTAGGATAGAAATCCTATCCGAACTAGGTATTGTTTCCTTATTGTAAAGGTACAGCTGCGGGTGTATCTTATCTTCTAATTACAAATGATTGGCCCATCCTCATCGATGGCCATTGTGTTGAGTGAGGTCCGGGGCCATGGCTCCCACAGTGCCCTGAGACTTCATAGTTGAGTCACAGTGAACGCGATGCTTCTGTCCTCCACGGTGAAGGTTACCCGAGTGCGATCTCCGAGTATCTTTGTCGAGAAGTTTCGAGTCGCTGCTTCATTGTCAGCTGGCAGCTCATAGAGCTTAGAAGGCTTCATGTAAATATATGAATAGTGTGCGCCGATAGGACGCACTATTAGTGTAGCCGATTTGTGCTTAATTGTGGAGAAATTAAACATAAAGTCAAAGATTTTAAACCTGGAAGTCTTTTCCGAGTAGATTACTATGGTATATGAGACTCTTCGTATAGTCAACCGGAAATAATTATAGTCTTGCCGAGTAGGAGGCTACCGATTAGGATACTTCTTCGCTTCAGTCATCGGAATGTGTGTTATAGTCTTGCGAGTTAGGTCTACTGCGTATTGGGAACTCTTCAGCGTCTATGTCAGCTGGAAAGGATTTTATGTCTTTCCCGAGTGGCGTCCACAGAAGTTAGATCATGCATCATGCAAGCGGAATGATAAATTTGTATAGTTTCCCCGAGAGTGCTACCGGAGTTAGATCTTAGCGTCATGTCGGCTGGAATACACTGTGCTCATGGAACTGATAGCAGCATTGGCGAGTACATTTGAAAATAAAATCCATCGGTGGTTTAGGTGATACTCGGAAGAGATACTGCATCCCCATTTTTGAAGACAGCTTGTATCCTTGTAAGGATATATCCCGATACTGGTGGATAAGACAGAACCCAACTATTGTTAGCAGTAAGGCTTCATGAAGCATATCTGACCAAGATTTCCTGTGAGTAGCCCAGCGTATTATTCTAACTCAGCCTGCGGGCGGCCCACTGGAGCATGTACTGTGGAATATAATTTTTGTCGTCAATACATGTGTGGGCGGTCTCTAGTCAGTCAGGCTATAAAGTGGGGAGAGAGAAAGAGTCATCGTCTTCCAAACAACCATCTTTCATCTCCACCTTCGGCTGCTTTTCGTCCCGCCGGCTAGGTTAGCAGAGCGGTTCCCCACCGGATCGGGCGATTCAATCCTTTCGTCTGTATTCCCAAGCCCGATTTGCTTTCCCCCAACTCTCAACGCCTTCCAGTTCATGCCGAAGGTGAGATCTGCAGTGCGCAGGGAGTTTTTTTGGCCGAATCGCATGGTTGCGGCTCGGTGAAGCTTGAGCGGGGAGAGCGAGCTGAAGTTGCCAGCCAGAGTGATTCGTTTGGCGGTCGGCGAGGAATAGATCGAGCCAACGGCCTGGTAACGGTAGTTTTCGCTTTTCTTTGATGGGGCTTGTGTCTTCCGCGTCTGATTTCTTCCGCCTATCTTGATTTTACGGGCTGAGTTGGTGCATTTAATCCCAACTCGATCTTCAAGTTCCAATTCGTTCCTTTGCTGATGTGTTTTTGGGTGTTGGCCATTTCATCTCTTCGACACTCTGGTCATGTTACAAGCCGCTTCCAAGAGTAATATAGTGTGATTGGGGGGGCATGGTCTTTCAACTAAGGAGTGATGGGAAGAAAACATATATCGATTTGCCCTTGAAATCTTCTTCTGAAGGGTGGCACAAGGAAGTGGTTTTACTGTGCCAATTAGCTCTTCTTGCCCGTTTACTGGTATCCGCGGTGTGTGCAAGCTGGGTTTCCGGAGCCACCTTTGAAGCATGGGAGGCACACATATCGGCTAGACGATAGATGATCAAGAGGGCGTTTGACAGGGCCTGGGGCTCGTCGTTCTGAGAGGCGCGTCCAGCGTGAGCTGGAGTCTTTCCGGCTGGGCTAGAGGTAAGCATCGATCCCCACCGGTGGCAGCGAGACAGCGGGACAGGGGCATAACGATTCTTGTTTGGCTACTTCTCAGAAGGGGTGTTGCCACCGAAGATGATACGCGAGTTGACTGCATATAAGCTTATCCGGCGCGGACCAAGGAACTTGTAATTTCTTCTGTGGTGAACGCTGTGGACGATCATTGTTCATTGCGTGATGGTATCTTGGTCGACTGCTTGTAGTGGCATGAGGAATTTGATGAAGATTCTCGCCATTGTCAGCGGTCGGTCGAAGAATGAGGCCAAGGAGTCCTCTGATACCAACCCGACTCCAGAGAGCGGGAAGAAGCAATTGTATATCGGGCGAGGGGGCCATGACAGCGCGTGCGTGAGGGTAAGCAATTTGAAGATAAAAGGAACGCTGCAAACGTAGCGGTCGATGTCACTGAGAGAGCTGGCTGGGCTGACTTGTCATGCGCAACAGCGCCGAAGGGGCACCAAGCGGAGGCCGATTGGGGCGAGGACCGACACCGTGCAGAGTCGAGGCCGACTCAGGCGATATGCCTTGCCGTCGCGACTCCGTCCGGGGGAGCGCCGGCTAGCGCTTCGCCGGGGGGGGTACGCTTAGCAGGGGCTGAAGTTTTCCAAGAGGTGCGCTACTCGAATTTTAGTCGTCGTATGTTGAAATACGTCTTGATGTCTTGCTCGTTAGTGCAGGAAGCGCGGGCCGATTCGACCTCAAAAGGTCGGCCTCTGCCGCTGATGAATCACCAGCCGAGTCAGCAGAGCAGCCACTGCTGCTGCCTGTGGCCAGCTCGGTTGCTGAAACCGAGTGGTCGATACAGGCGCTACAGCAGTCGACGGGAGGGGTGCTGTTGAAAGCTGATGGGGCCCGGCTCCGAGGGACCAACCAATACGTCGCGGAAGAGGGGACGATCCCGATCCGGTCCGCAATGTTGTAGGGAAGGCGATGTCCGAGGCGGACCCCGTCGTTATGTTGTCGGTCACCTGCCATCGGTTGTGCCGCCGCCCCACCGTGGAAGTCACATTGGCTCGGATCACAGAGCTTCCCAGCGTGATGCCCCGGACTTCTCGTGGACATCGGAATGCATATGAAGAGCTTCAGACTTGATGAATCGTGCAGGGAGAGCGGAGAGTGCTTGTGCCGCCATCAAAGGGTCAAGGGTTCGCGGTATTGCTTTTGTAGTGAAGCTCAGATTTCTTGTTTGAGAGTTTGATCTGTGTCGGTTTTTGATCCTTGTCTGAGCGAGTCGTCGACGATGAGGCCGATGACAGATCTAGTGAGATGGTCCCATCGTCGCGGATAAACAGTCAGGCTATTGGAGGCCGAGATGGACGGCGCGTTACAACGGTAGGGAGGACCTGCTGAAGAGCGGCGCTGATCACTCAGGGCTGAGAACCTGGGCCTTAGCCGAGAAGGTCAGAGTGTAAAATCTCGAGCATATTCCGACTTGATCTTGGTGTCTCCGTTACTCGATCGCTGCTTTGGTGGGTCATTGATGCGCGTTGAGCTCTTTTGGCTAATTGTGGGTGCAAGAACTCGAGCGGAGGGGAGTCGCAGCTGAGGGGCCGAAGGCAGCCAAGGCCGAGCCTTGAAAGAGTCACGGGACCTAACAAAGTAATACGAGCTTGACGCGGGAAGAAGTCGAGTTGGAGGAAGGCGTTGTCGAGGACTAAGTAGGAGAAGCGAACTGGGACCACGTGGCCGGGTGGGGGGCCGACTAGAAAGTAAGTCCTCACCGATGTGATCAGCCAATACATTATTCACCCCTGCGTATGCCGATTCTGAAAGCATACTTGCCGGCCGATCTGGGCAAGGCATGGAGCCAACGTCCAGGCCTAGTACCGTTACACGGAGGATAAGGTTGAATCCGGGAGTCACGGGAGGCCTCGTCGGGTCCGTGAAGGGGGCTCCTTGACCCTTCGGGTTGGATCCCGCTCAGTGGGGCAAGCATGTGCAGAATTCCTCAAATTTGGGGTCTCGAGGATGCGCCGAGTCCCGAAGTCTCCAGGAGCGGGTTTGCCGCTGGCGTGGCCCACCCTACAAATGACAAGTCTTACCGAGGGGACATTGAGGCATCGGGGAGGGATTTTCGAGGAGACAGCGAGGAAGCGCGAGCTGATCCACAGGCGAGCCGACTGCTGAGCGATTAACCCGAGGACTTGGGTCTCGTAAGGCACTATATTGTAGTCGGTGTATACAATGCTTTCATCAGTAGATATGTGTGAATATATGTGATCCGTGCCGCCATAAACTATTCTTGGTTGTCATTAAGTTTCCCATGTAGCATGCACCAGAGTTTAGTTCGGATAGAACTGATAAAAACCGTTCAGAGGAAGTCAACTGGGCGATTTGTAAGCATCAGTTGTGGCATAGGTTCATAACCGGTTGAAGCATAAGCTTTATGTTTTATTGACATCAGAAATTAAATACATGCAGCCCGATCTCACTACTGTGGGAACAGGGCGTAGTGAATCAGGAAATAACTGTACACATGGAAAAATAAAATCAGGTATAGAAAGGACGTAGTTGTTCCATATTCTGAGTTGAGTGATGGAGGCCGTTTTGGGTTCTTTAGTCGTAGCGCCGCCCTGGTCGCTGACTCGGCTATAATGAACGGCCCTTAGATGGGGATTATGCCTGTCCTTGGCTGGTTTGTATCTTCCTTACAACGAGATCCCGAGACAGAAGGCAGCAGGCCCTACGGATTGCGATTGTGGGGTAGCGACGCAGGTTTAAGTATATTGCCGACTGATTTTGCGGGTTTTGCTCTCTTTTCCAGCTGATCCTTTCATCAGTCGGGTGCTGTGGAATCGTCACTTCGGAGTCAGCACCGGAACGTGAGCCGAACCGAATGTTAGTCGTAGCGTATGGCTCAGTACGTACAGGAGAAAGGGGAGCCTGTTCCAGACTAACCGTGGTCTGCGAGACAGAGAAGGATGGGTGTTCTTGTACACCGCGCATTTATGGTTGTAGTGGTGTATATTCTGGCTTGGATGCCTTAAGATATGCCGTTGCCTCGCTTCTAACACCTGCCGGTTGTCCGGGGTGTGCCACAGACGCGTAGCAATCCAATAGTATTCTTGGATGTCGAGGCTCCGGCAGAATCTTGGAATAGGGGCGCCCTGCCGGAATTGGTTTGGTCGTTATGATGCGGTTAGGAACCCAAACGGTATAGGTACTCAAATGAAGTCTTTGTCTCCGCGTGGATTGTTTGCGACAGGTTTAGCCTCATCACTTGGGTGAATTTTATCACTCGACAAATAATGTGTGAACCTCTGGCGCTTTCTTTGATGGCGACCATGTGATGCACCCATACTGCGAATGGCAAGAATGGGATAGTTGAAGTTCCTTGGGCGGAAGATTTGTTGTTAACTTATTGGGGGCGAAGAAAGACTGGCAACACCTAGCACTTCTTGAACGGAATCTTTGGCGTCTGTGATGCGGTGGGACGCCCAAAGATCTGGGTAAGCTTTTTCCCGACTAAACGTCCTGGCTGCAGGTGGGTTGCCAGCATATGGCCGAGTGGTTGGGATATGCGTGAGATGTTGTTTAGATGTTTATTATTGTTGAAAGTTGATCACGGATTGCTTGCTTCTCGGTGGTGAACAGTGCATGAGGAACGAGATGCGCTCCTTCGATCGGTCTCTCATCCGATTAGCGGAACTTTGCTTCGGACGCTTGATTGCTCGGCTTGATTTGCGATTTCTGGGAGTTCATTGCAGGATGGATTTGAAGAAAGACCTCAGTCTTGAACATAAGTGTGCACAAAAACTTCGTCGGTGGTCGGGTAGGTCGCCTCACCGACTGCTCTAGTGCCGCGGTTTTTCTTGACCTGATGGTTCCATATGAAGTTGCGAACAAAGATCGCGGACCGCTCGCTTTGTGGACCTGTTTGCCAGTCATCGGGTCGTTGTATTGACGCA